>JAWWEN010000009.1:23492036-23561289 GCA_035582955.1 Sycophila texana
TTTCCCAACTCGGGCTCCGAGATGGCACTTTTCCAACTGGAGTCCGAGATGGCACCTTCTTGCTCCAGACCGACGAAGTGTCGTAAGATATAAATGTAAAAATTAATTAAATTGAACTATACAAACATGTAGTCACAAACGAGTAATTCTTAGTTATACGTAATTATAAGCCACCAAGTGACTTTGTATGCATTATAAAACCTATTTGATCATTTAAAATTTTATCTTTTATACGTTGCCATTATAATATTACCTTTGTAAAATGTACTAGATATTATTTTTTGCTTTTGCAAAGCACTAAAATTCAAAATATCTAACAAGCAACATTAGTCGCGAGAAAAAAAATCGATTTATGCGTTCGGCTATGTACACTTAAACGCCTCTTGTAGGTCGAGTATAATGAGCAGGGCACCCTCGCGCCTCGGGTTCTTGGTCGACGGTCGCAACTATAAAGAGAGCGCGCGGCCGCTGCTGGACATCGCTGGACCAGCGACCGACCAGATACAGCACGTTGAACGAGCTCGATAATGATAATAATTATTAGTTCGCGCCGTGCGCGTTATCGCCCAAACGCTCCCCGGCACGTATAACCCTTTCGCAGGCCTTTTAACCACCCCGGCGAATGTATCATTGGCTTATGTTTTTCTTCGTTTTACGGCCGGACCGCTCGTTTTTTCTCGACACGATTTTTTTGCAATAAAAAGAGTAATGAATTATTCATGAGCGCGAGAGTACGTGTAAAAGTATAATATCCTTGATATTATTTTATTGAAAAATTTATTAAAGTATAGCTCTTCATTTTTTTATGTTTTTGTATTTAATTAATAATACATTTGTTATCGTGCATATAGCAGTATTATCAAGAGCAAATAATCTCTTAATAGTAGTAGATTTTCTCAAATTGTAAAAGAATAAGGCGTTTGAATTGATTAAAAAGACATACTTCCATTTCAAATGATGCTCTTCTGAATTGATTTAAGCGAAGAGATACTTTGAATACTTTTTCATTTTTTTTACATTTAGAAAGTATATAATTATAGAATAATAATCTCAAATGTTGAGCATTTCTTGTAAATTAGGCTGAAAGTGCCCAATAACTACACGCAACAATGGCGTAATTCATTCCTAAACAAGTTCCGAGTGAATCATTCGTCTTTAACTTGATTACCCGCCTAGCGGAGGCGCGCGTCGCCGAACAATGGGCCGTGCAGCCCGGGGAGTAAACTTTTTGCGCCGCGGGCCGCTTGATTTATGCCGAGCAATATCGAGGAAGAGGAGAGGCGATATTGAGTGACCGGTGCGCGCTCCTCCCGCGGAAAAACATCCCTTTCGCCGGGCGACGCCGCCGGCGGATGTTTTGATTCCGGGCGTTATAGAGAAGACATATATCACCGTCCCCTATAGATGGCCGCGAAGGAAAGGCGGGGGAGGGGGGCGAGATGCTGGACGGTGCGGAGTAGGAGGGGGACGAGACGCCGCGGCTGCTGGACACTGGTCGGATTTATTGCTCCGGCCGTAATTATTTAAATCTTCCTCCTTGGCCAGCCTCCTTCGCAGGGGTCGCGCTCCGCCGTATTGTGCAGCTGCGCGACGCGGAGGCGGACACGCGCCGACGCGCCGGGCCTTTTCCTTTCCGGGATGGAAATAATTAGAGGGAGATTAAGAGGGGAGATGGGGTAGCGGGGCACTTTTTTTTATCGACGCGTCGCCGCTTACGATCATATTGAATGTTTTTTTTTCTTTACGCCGGGTGGTCCGCTTTCCCGTGATTTGTGGCGCGCTGGATTGAGGAATTATCTCGAGCGGAGTTCGCGCTGCTTCGGCACATGTTTTTATCATAACTTTGAAATATTGGATAGTGAATCTTTAAAAGCGATAGATTTTCTGGTGGGCAAGAAATTGACTGATTTAATAGATTTTTTTATTGCTGTATACTTAATAAGAAATTATCTAGTATAATCTGTATTAAGGAATATTTTTTAAGTAATATTATATGAAGTTTCTAAAATAATTAATTTAAAAGAATCTATTTCACTTAATATTAAGAAACTAAGAATTGCCTTTAAATTTTAGTAATGAATAAATAATTTACAGCAAGTCGTAAAAATAAAAGCATAGAAGATCACGTATTTACATTAAAAGCTGACGAGTCCATCCGGCTTTAACTCTAAATTCGTCGGTCTGGAAAAAGGCAAAAGAAGAACAGTCCGTGGAAATTTTTTATCCGGCGCATCGCATCGAATCTAAGGAAACTGTCAGACGAGTACTCCGGTCAGTTGTACAGCATCGCGCGACGTTGTTATGGAGATCGGTGTGGCCGCGAAGACGGAATACGAATGTAACTCAAGCCCTTTGTACCACTCCGCGTGCCGAATAAATATCGCTACTCTCTGGCACTGTCCAGTATTGGAATTGACATCATCCGCCGCGCGATTTATGGATTTTCATGCGAATCTCTTTTGAGACGAGCTAGAAAGGTACGAGGTAAAATGTGGGGGCAAAGCGACGCGACGGAAAAAAGCGGGCGTGAAAAAATCGACGGGGAAATGAGCCGTGGCCCGCATGAGGCGCGTAATATGCGTATATGCGTGCACGTCTCGAATTCGCAAGAAATTAGGCATGAAATTCTTCGCCGCGCTGTGTGACTAGCATACCCTTCGATTTTTTGGGCGGAAAATTTTATTATTAAGTTACTCTTCTTCGTATGTTTCGCATATATCTATTTGACTATTAATTTTAGAATTTTTTAAAGAGCAGTTCATGTAAAATAGAATACTCTAAATTAGAAAAATATTTGTAATATTAAAAAAAATAATGAACATCCAATACCAACATTCATTTTATATTAAATATAGACTAATTTCATTAGTCGAAACGGAATCAGTTTTAAAATTTCATATAATGTTCTCCACGTTCTGCTTGCTTTTTAAAACATTTTTATAATGTCTTTACTTGAAATATATAAATAACATACGCAGAAAAGTGTTGATTCTTACTTCTTAAATAGCTAATAAATAAAAAATGTGGATTATTTATTATTATGTAAAATATTATTCTTAATAGGTAAAATAGCAGTTTTAAATTAAATTTTTAACCAATTTACTTAACATTTCTTTTCAGCCGACAGCATTTTTTTATTGTTTCTTTCAATTTAAGCATTTTTTCCAGGCCCAACTGTTTTAATTTTTACTTGTTATAAATGGCAAATTAACTCCGAATTAAATAAAAAAATTCTTTAAAAAATACATAGCGTGCGAGTAAAGCCAGTAAAAAAAAATATTGCCAACGTAGCGTGATCTAGGGTTAGTATGGGGTCTCGCGAAGCACGTATTCCCCGTATGCGTCGGAGAAAAATTTCTCGCGACCGTATCGATATTCTGTGGCGCGCGATGCAAAAATTTCACGCGCCCAAGGGTGAAATGGCATACGTGATATCGCGAGCGGTAGGAGGGTGCGCTGAGGCGGACGAGAAGAAAAGGTGAATTGGCCTTGTTTCGTCGGGCTTGTGCTACAAGCGCGTGGCTCTGCCTTATCGGCACGTTTTTTCCTTCTTTTAAAACTGACCTGAACGCCTTTTGCTTCGAGCCGCTTTTACTTACGCCCTTTTACAAGGTGCCGAAAGGAGCTTTTTCGGGACACTCGTTATTTTTTTTTTACATTTTTTTTCGTGTGATGTTTGGAAGCTTAAAGTAGTAGCTTAGTACAGGTTGAGTTTCATTCGTTAATATTAGCATTAATTCATTAAATAAACTCGTATGATTCTTAAAGAAACAAATTACAATATTTTGCAATAGTGCACTGTAAACGTCAACAAGTCATCAATAAATATATCATTACAATTTTGTACGTAATATATAAAACTATGAATGAATATTTAATGAACATAAATTGTTTAGTAATTTTAAATACTTATATTTTTTCTCAATCTTGTTGCCTTTTTACAATAAATACGTCTAATGTAATTTATATATCAGCAGCTTGTTTATTGACTGTTTAAGTATAACGCACAGTTTATTAATTATTTTAACAGTACACATACAATTCATTCATATTATAATACTAATACCTACTATAATGTTGCAGGTGATATTTAAACATTCAATGAACATACCTAATCATGAACAAATTTTTAAATGCGTCTCCAGCATCTAAACTGCAATCAAAATTACAGTAACACTACATGAAATTCTCATTCGAAAATAAACGCGGCACAATCGAGGCGATCTTATCATTCCACTTGCTGCGTACACACTCACACCACGCCGTAGCGTACACGCGAGCGTTCCGCGTTCACGCAGATGCGATACGCGTGCCGCGTAGGGGGTCGACGGCGAGGAGGGGTGGTGGTGGGCGGAGTGCAGAGAGCGCGAATGATCAAGTTAGTTAGGCGCCGGTTCCGGTACGTATAGCAGGGACGAGCGACGCGGCCGCAATTACGCCGGCGCGTGATTTAGAGCTCGCACCCAGGCCACCCCACCCGCGGCATCCGGCTCGCTCGTAGCGGAATGCGATCTCACTCGCGCGACTTGATTTACGGCCGCGAGGCGAGCCGCCAGCCGCCAAATTAATTTCCATTTGGTAATGTTGCGAACATAGCGCCTGGAGCTTCGGCACCGTAACGATCTCTTTGCGACTCACTTATCTGCCGCTGCCAAACCGCGGATGCCGGCTAAGGTGCTTACGCGAGAAAGAGGACTCGAATTGTCGCGTCGCTTTTTACACTTTCAAAGGGGGATCTTTACTTTCATGAGAGTTGAAGATGGTTAAGTGCTTCATTTTTTTGGGGCGGGTATGGTAATAAGTTTTTCATCTAGATTTTTTCTTTGTGACGGTATGATTTGGAGAGCGATGTGCCTGAGGATTTTTTAAAGCTTTTTTCCGCGATATATGGATATGCGCTGGAAATTCAGTGAACAAGCGAATTTATTCGCTTGGATATTGTTATGTTTTGCTGGAAACCGTGGTCAAGACTTTGTTTACTATTTGTCAGATGCACTAAATGACTCAATTTCGGTATAAAAAATGAGCACGTTTAAGTATAATATGATGTCACAATTTATAAAAACTAAATTCAAAATAAAGTTTTATTCTTTTTTTAAATTTGATCGAAAAATAAGGCTAAGTTTTATTAAGGCTAAGTTAATTATTGAAATTTATTATTTTAGTACACGTTTACAACTCTTATTGAAGTTATTAACTGCCACAAAATTGTTTTCTTAGAAATTTTGATAAGCGTTGATCAATTCCTATAAATCGACCGCTAAAAGTTTACACACAAAATGCATCCCCTTCATACCTTGATTCCCGCGCACTCCGCGAAGGGAAAGAAAAATGAAGTAGCGGCTAAGGAAGACTCGGTGGAAAGGCGTAAGGGGCGAGGGAAAAAATAAATGGGAAAGGGGCTAAGCGAGAGCTCAGAGCCTCCTTGGCTTCAGGGAGAGCCCGGCAAATCTCATTTGTGGGATCGGTCGAGGCGGAGGAGAGCTTCCGGGCGAGTCGCTCAATCTTGTCGCATTCGCGGCCAGCGAAGCGTCGCGGGTCTGCTCGCCTCCTTTGAGAAGTATATATTGAAATTAATTTTCGAGCTGTCGAAAATGTTTTGTTCGGGCTGAAATCGAATTCGCAGTATATGCACGCGGTCCGTTTGGAGCTTACGCGCGTCTGATCTCAGAGAGTTCGCCGGCTCTCAAGGTCTCCAGTCTGTTAATTCCCGCCTTGAGTTAATTGATATCCAAATTCGTGATTACTTCCGACGATAATCTCTCAGACACGCTTTCAAATCTACAGAGACTTGCTTATGAATTAACGAATTAATTTATTCAACGAATTGATATTTCAATTGGGCAAATGCTCATCTTTTATTTTTAATTTTATTGACTATACTGGCAACAATTTTTAACGTATAAAATATTCAATAGATAATATATTTGTACAAAAAAAATGATGTTCGTTAAATAATAATTAATATTAAATTACGCTAAGATAACATAATAAACTGCACCAACCAGTAAATTATAATAATTGATGTTTCAAAATACAATCTTATGGATTATTTCGTTACGGTTTATTATAAAAATTATCTAACATTCTTATATTTTAAGGACTAGTAATCCTGTTTGATGGTTTGAAATAAATAAATATTGCATAACATCCACAATATAAAGTTATGTACACAAAATAAATAAAATCACTTAAAAATTAATTAGAAAAATAACAATAATCGTTAACATAAAAAAAATGCGTCAACGAAAATGCTCAAACTCCCCAAAGCTCAACCGACGCAGCCACGACCAAACTCGCCACCCTGTGTACCAAATGCTCGTCGACTTCCAGAAGGCGAGTCCGAATCTCAGGGCGCGATCGAACGCATCTAATCTGAAAATTCGTCGAGCCGGCCCACCGGAGTAAATCTTGGCTTTGCTTCACCCACGGCGCTCCGCTTGTCATTCGGTAAAGATTGCAGCACGCGCGCGGCGAAAGTGGCCGTGTCCCCCTTCCCCCCTCGCACCGCCCGTAGAAACAAGAACACCAAGAGGAAACGAGCGCCATCGCTCAAGTATATAGCGACGACTTCGGCGGCGCGGCTAGGTGATTGGATTACAGTCAGGCAGTCCCGGCGGACTCGCCAAATGACCGGGACAAATTGCTCCTCGCCGCCGGGAATACTTATACGCGCGGCTACGCCGATCCAGTGTGCCGTCCGTGTGCAGGTGGACACACCCCTTCGACCCCCCGTCGCTCACCCCCCCCTCCCTCCCTCCCCCGGAAGCTTAATGACCCTGTTTCATCGGCTCCTCGGCTTTTATCGCGCTCGGCCGGACCTTCGTTAAAGCCGCGAGACGCGTATACGTATGCACGAGCCGAGCCGACGATACGAGTCTCTCAGGACGCGTTGCACGCGCAGATGTAGGAGTGGATCTTTTTTGTTTTTTTTTTTTTTTTTTTTTTTTCATCCTTGTAAAGGGCTCCCCGGTTGCATGCAAAAAAAAAGAGAAGGGAGGAGAAGATGGTGGTCGAAGTGGGTAGGATGTCAGCGGGAGCTTGCGACGGATTTTTGCTTTGCCGGTCACGCGCGTTATTACTCGAGCGAGCGAGGTGTCGAGCGTCCCGAGGGATCGGCCGACGATTCGCCCTTGATACTGCGCTCCCTTTTGCGCGATGATAAAAAGGATGAGCATTGTTTCATGCCCGATTCGTATGGCTTCTGCCGTACATACTGTTCTTTCGATTAGCGAGATGCTGCGAGTAATCCTCGATTTGTATGTTGTACAACGGGTGATAGAGTTTTTTTGTTTTCGTCAAAAATGTTATCGATTTTTTATAAAAAATGATTTTTACATACAGTACTGTTAGTTTTATAACGAAAAAAAAAAAAATGCTTAAGCGAACAGTGTTCAATTTTTCATGTAAACATATTTTTTCTATCAAATAGATAATACATTTTTTATAATACTGTTTTACGCTATAACAGATTTCTATTAAGAAGCTACAACAAGAAGTCGCCTTACTTGCTTCAATTTCGTAGGAGATACTCTCGCGTGGATTATTTTTGTTAGGGATTAAATATCTAAAAGAAATGTAATTTTTCTGTTATTTTTTGCCCGTTTAATAGCCATTCCAAAAAAAAACCGTAATGCATCATATCATGTAAAATAAAAATCCAGCTTCAATGCTCGAGCGCAAAACTAAAAGAGGCATAAAAAGAAACTAACCCCGTACTTTAACAGCACCTAGCACAAAATCCCGCCGAAAGATTTTTCCCCAGAGCGAGAGTAAAAGCTCCCGACGACAAATAAATGTGGCATATATATCGCGGCACCGCCAGCATGGAGCTATTAGTTCGGCCATTAACGGTGAGCGTAAGACGCGCGAGCCTCTTATCTCCTTGCTCAATTAGATCCGTAAAGGATCGCGCTCCGCTACATACCTCATTGATCCCCCTATGCGCGCAATCGCCTCGCATTGAATTCCGAACTTTCTTCCTCGCGTGAATCATAATAAAAGTGAACTCTATCGTAGTCTCTCTCTCTCTCTCTCTCTCTCTCACTCTTTATTTCTTCTTTCTCCTTCTCTTTCGGCAATTAGGCTACGCCGAGATTTACGCTAAAGCGTCGCGCAGAAAAACTCGTCGGCGAGGACGCACTATAAATAAAAGGCGGGCTTGATCGAATAAGGAGAGGAGAGAGGAAGGCCGCGGGACAATCGGCAATCGGAGCCTGGGTACATAAAGAACGGAGGTAGGCGGAGGCGCGCCGGACGGATATTTCCCGTTGGTTAAGCCGATCATTGTCGCGGTAACAAGCCGGCTATTGACAGGTCCGGTCGGTCGAGTGCGTGCGAGTGAGAGAAAGAGACGGTGAGAGGGAGGTAGGTACGAGCCCCTCGGCTACTCGAGCCACATACTAATGGGACATTACCTTAACACCCTCCGTTCGGTTAGTTACTCCTCGGGGAGCGTTCGGCCGCGCTCTTATCGACTTTTCTCGCGACGGGGTGCGCGTCACCGTGTATAGTGTCGCCCGAGAAAGAGACGCTCGAGCGGCGCTCGCGGTGATCCATCAAACCCGGAAACCCGCCGAGTCGAGATTAAGACACCGGGCGTAATGATCCCGGCATGGATTGCGAGTGGATTACTGCGATGCGAATGAATATTTCATTGGGGAAAATTTGATGGGTACATGTGTTGCACATTGTTGGGGGTTGTAAGGACTTAATCGCGGCGATTGAGGAATGATTGTTTTATAGATTTATAAATGAAATACTGTTGAGGCAACTGCTACTTGATTGTCGTAATTTTATACTGTAAAAATAAAAGATCACTTACAGACGGATAATTTTATTTTTATTAAAACATGTATGTACTTCGAAGTTTTAGTATTTTGATCAAGCGTTGTACGATTTAATTTTACGCTTAAAGCTATAGTATTAGATTGCATAAGAAATGTTAGAAGAATAAGATGACGCTCAAGTTTATTTGATAAGGGAAAAGTGTATTTACGTGTAGTAGGGAAGTAGAACACCGTGTGGTCAGACAAGAATACAAATATATACTTTTGGGCTTATATGACCTTATATCTCTAGATAAGGAACTTATTCAACTTCAAATGCAACGATAAATAATTCAATTACAAATAACAATTTTCACTTAAAATACTAAAGATCATGATTTACAGCAGCATTTTATTCACAATTCTTAAAAAGAAACAAAATTTAACAAAAAATATCTTCTGAACACTTACCAAATATAACTTTTTATTCAAGCAGAAAGACAGATTAAATTTGCTCTCTATCAAGAAATTTTGCACAAAACTTTAATCTCCCAAAGATTTTTCGCAAAAGATGGGCGAAAGGGAGAGGTTGAGGGTGGGGGTGGTCGAGATTCTCCAGGGCGATAGTTGCACTGTCAGTTTCCTGGCACACGTCGCGAGGAGGCGAGCGGGCGGGGGGTGCTGGCGGTGATCGCGGACAAAAGAGCAATGCGCTATTAGAGGCGGGCGGGCAGCCGCGAGAGGCTCGCTCTCCGCATTGTCCTCGCCATGGAGGTCCACTTGATCACGATCCAGCGGGGCACTCGACGCCTCGCCGCTAGCGGCGCAACCGCGCTCAGGTACCCGATAAGATGTCGATTGAAATTCACGCGAGCGGCCACCCCTACCCCACTCTCCTCGATCCCTTTCTCTCTTTCTCTCGATCCGCGCGCCTACTTCGACGGACGGGGGAAGAGACGCAAGGGGGGACGACGATTTAGTTTAGACGCTGGGCTTTTGGGGGGCTGATTGGAAAAACAGCGCGGTGAATAAATGACGTATCGTTGTGGTTGTATATCGTTCGATTTGGACATTTATTGTTGGGATATTTGATTTGAGTTTGTGGATTTTAATGACACTTTAGGGAATACTTTTAAATAAGTGCCAATGAAGTTTAGGCAGTAGGTCCTTAAACGGGTGTCGTATACTGATATGGGAGGGATAAAAATATATGTACTTTGTGAACTAGCAATTGATATTTTTTAAATATCTCAGTTAATATGTTTTTAACAATTACAATTTCTAAAAATCTTTTATATAACAAATCAGATTTTATCTTTTAAATTAGAGAAAATGAATACATTAAATTTATTTTATTACAATGAAAAATTGTTTCCAATTTAACTTAGCATTTAATTTAGTTTCCAAGTTAACGTGTCAAGAGCTGCGGATAACTTTTTTTACCTTGAGCCAAGTTTCATTCAATTCGGCAGAATGAAATTGCTTTATATGTCTTGATGTAAATATAATCTATTTTAAATGTATTCTAATATTAAAAGAATTATATTTAATATATACCCTTAAATTATATAAAACAAAAATGTTCACAAAGTAGCCTATCAAAGTATTTGTATCAGAATCTAAAAAACACTTAAATACAATTATCATTGTAATTAATAACTTCATACAGTAGCTAAATTGAGATTACCCGACACTTGGTTATGAATGTCCTCGATCCATCTTCCGCCCTTTCTCCGTCGTATCTCAGAATCTCACCTCGCCTAAATCATCTTTAAATTTCCACTCCGCTCCCATCCCGCAATACAAAAAATTTGCACGCAAATTCACACAGGAAAGGTAGGGGCTGGAGCTTTTCTCGCGAGCGCGTTAATAGAGCAACGAATATTACGCGGTTTTATCGCGATCCGCCAACAAGGATGCAAGTCACCGTCTTCGAGATAGTAAGACGTTGATGTGAATTAATGGGGGCTTAAGGCCTCCCGAGCGGCATATAAACGCCGAGTGCTTCTATATTAATTAACGGCGCCCCGTGAAGCCGCTCTCCTTTCACTCCCCGTGAATTCTCTATCGGCCGCGCATTTACGTATGCAAAATCTTCGCTAAAGCCCCGGGTCGGATCTCCCCCCCATGTAAAATGTTAAGTAGACGCGTTGTCAATCTGACTTTACCATGGTATTTCATTTTCTTCAATTTGATTTCTCTTTTTTTTTTTTACTAAACTTAGCATGACATTTTTTTTTTATTTTAGAAAACATGAGGGATATCACTTAAACCATTTTAATACCAACGAAATTATTTTCTTCTAGCTCGATTTCTACAAACATCTCACGTAAATGTGGACTTTTCTTTTAAATATCCAGTCCCAATGAAAAAAGAATCATTGGTCCTCGTAAATCTTTTATTAAATCTTATCATCGGTAAAAAAACGTCAAGCCGAACGCTCGGTATTGAATGTAAAAAAATCTGAGAAAAAATACCCCTGAGATTATTTAAGCGACGATCCGGCCGTGGCAGGGCGGGCGTCGGCGATTAGGATAGCCGAGGCGAATCGGAGCTTCCAAGATCGCGCGCTCGCGCCAATATCTGCCGGGACATAAATGTTTTACATGCAATAAGGTGCGGGCAGCTCGGCTCTTTCGTTTTTTTTTTGCCACCGTGGCCCTACACCCCGCGGCTGGACGTAAGTGCCCGCAGGCCAGTTTTATTGCTCGACCGCAAAGTCAAGGGGGGAAGGGGGGTTCGACGGGGGGACGGCCTTTGTTCGTGCGACACGGAGGCGCGCAATCTCCACTAAAGACGTTAAAAAGAAAAATGTTTAAACGAGGTGTTCGATGCTATCGCGACAAGCTTTATTGGATTTGAGGTGCTCGTTATAACGAGTCTCGATAATCGAACGATCAATTTGTTTAATGCTTTTATTTTATAAGAAATAGAATAATTTTACTTTCTTTATATTTTTAATTAAAAATGCGAAGTATTAATTTTTTTTAATTTTCTAGGTACACGCTATTAAGAATTATTAATAGTCAATATTTGATATTAAAAATTAGATTCAGTATTCACATGTTAGCATAAACAATTGTTTCACAAAGCAGACGTCACATTAAGTTTTACGCACGCCACTTAGAAATTCACGCATGCAAACGTTGAGTTAAAAAAAAAATCGTGCGATTCGGCAAATCCGTTGCACGCGTCGCTCGAGAACTGCGCTATCGCATTACCATCGGTGAGCGAACGCGAGCGGAGTATATAGCGTCTGCCGGTGATGGCCGGTGCGGAAGCGGATCGTCGCCGGCGCGTACAGTTGGCGGCGTTCCTCGTGGCGATCCCGTATCTATTTGCGCGATTTCCTGAAGGGTAAGCGACTTTCCTCCTTTTTTTTCTCTCGCCCTCCGCTCACCCCCGGAACAAAAAGAAACGACGCGGCCGGCTCTTCGTTATCCTCCCCCCTCCCTTCTTCATCCCCGAATCTTTAATATTCGTCCATTTAATATCTCGGTCGCGCTCGGCCGAGCCGACCACACTCGCCGCGTTATAAATCACGGATATTGGCCGTTTTTGCGCGCGGCGGCCTCCCCCCGCATAATTGTTTTTACGGATTATAAATTTCGCCTCCCTCGTCCGAAGTGGTGGGAGGTGCGAGGGAGACGTGACGTCGCGACGACGTTAATGGGACGAGGACCGACGTCACGGAGGAAGTTGACGCGCGCGACTATTGGCCTCGTTAACACTGGCCACGGTGCCGTGCCGTTCGTCTGACTGGCAGCTAACACCGGGCACACCCCCGCTCTCTGTACGCGAGGATCGTTTCTATCCCGTCACGAGCACTCGTCGGGCCTTTGACTCGCGTGTGTATTATGCTTTTTTGTTCCGCGCACTTTCTCTTGATCGGATAGAGGGATTTTCTTGTTGGGAGTTTGTTTATTTATTGATTTTTTTTTTTTAAATATTTGTGACTTTTTTATAGAGAGTAAGCTTGAAGATATAGGAGGATACGACTTACTTAAAGATTAATGTTCTTAGGAAATGGATCAAAATGCTGCTATAGTTGGCTATCTATATATAATTGAGAAATATATTGTGTGTGGCTAGAAAAGTGATGAAAAATCTTAAAAAAATGAAAAAGTAAACAGGCAACATAGTATTAGAAATATAGATAAACGCAATTTTGATATCTAAAATCATTCAACAATCGAAAGTAAAAAAGTATTTGTCAAATTTATCTCAAAGGGTCTAAGAATTTTAAGTTGAGACTATATCATTTTAAAGGAATCATAATGCGATTCCTTACATAGTTAAATTGCATTAATTAAAAAATATTATGTTGTATTTTTAGATAATTAATTTAATTTTGATAAGATTACTTTTTACACATGTTTTAGCCGATTATTGTGCGTAGAATGAATGAACACCTCGTTATAAACTACCTTACTGTAAACATTTCCGTTCATCCCAACAATTTCATCTTTCTCGCTTCTTTGGTGTAATCAACGGCAGCTTACCTCCCTCGAAAGTTTCACGCACTCGCAGTTTCAATGAGAATCGATTAGCTGATCGGGTTTCCAGAGCCCGATAGAGTCATCGCGCAGGCGACCCTCCGGCCTGGCGCCTGTAAAACTCGATTAACGCGTATAGCAGCCCGTACGATCTCGCCCCCTCGCGCTTCTCTTTTTTCTTTCTTCCTCAAAGGGGCAATATGCGATACATGAACTTGCGCGGGATAAGTGTGCTACAGCCGGCCCAGCGTGAAGAGACAGACAGAGACAGAGAGAGACTCGTCGACGGTGGTGTCGTGTGATCTGGTTAGGCTGTGACCCGCGGAAATCGCGGGGAGCCCGTACTATTATGGGCTCCGACTTGTGCGGCTTCTCATTCTCTCCATCGGCGTTCCCGCGTGCTTTATCTGTCTTCGTCTCGCGCTACTTCTCAATCCGCGTATCACCCCACGCTTAACCCCATTCACTTCGCTGGCGCGACCACATACCCATATTCGCGAGCGATCGAAATGACGACAGACCAGATTCGTCGAGGGTAGCTTTTTCTACAGAATCCCATAATGATATGGAATTAGCAAATAATTTTTGTATTAGTAGCAATTGTATGTTACTTAACATAAATTACAAAATAATCAGGAAATTAAAAAATTTAATTAATATTGAATTAATCTGTTATAGAAATTAAAAGCAAACTTTCGTATACACATCAAAACGTTTATAAATATTATCGTCATTTAATCAGAAACATAATCAACTTGAATCAATCATATCACGTTTTAAAATGTTTCATAAGATTCTGTTGTCGTTTTTTTTAAAGAGAGAAAAAAATTCACAAGCATTATGTCATTATGTCATAGAATTATCAAGAAAAACTTTATCACTAAATTATTTAGTTTCATTAAACGTTAACTCCACATGGCCAAACTTAAAAAAGGAAAAAAAATGACGCTTCCATATAACGCGATCCTTTGAAATTCGCTCGTGAAACGACTCGTAACAGATAACAGACTATTGATAAGCTATAGGCGTGCACCTCCCGGCGCGCTGGCTCCGCGGCCTCGTCACCTCCCGCGGCCGTTTCCCAAAGAAAGGGACAAATGGACAGACGGAGGAAACGAGATAATTTAGACTCTCTTCATAAATCTCGGGCCCTCGCGGCCGCTCTCGCACACCCACCCGCCACGGCAGGGGGAGGAGGGTGGAAGAAACAAAGTGTCTTCCCGCCAAGCGTACAGTAAGGGGGGCTGCAAAGTAAACCTCCCTTTTCTCGTCGCACGCGCGCGGGATCCATCGATAGGGCCGACTCCATAAACGCCGGATAAATTTGAGCGCGGGCCCCGATCGCCGTTATTATTCCGAGTTGTTTGGTCCGTCTTGCGAATTAGCCCGTCGGTCGCGGCCGCCGTATAATTCGCGAGCGTTACACTGCGCGTGTGTGGGTGGATGGCTCTGTGTATGCGTGCGGCGATCGACTCGGCGAATCTCTCGGCCCGGGGGAGGGACGAGCGGCGATCGCGCAATAATACTAAAAAGATAAAACCTCCACAGGCCGTATAAAGCCCCAGCGCCGCGCGGACGTTTACGTATAGATGGACCGGGGACATCGGCGGGCGGTATCTCTCTCCTCGATACCCCGGGCATTCCGCGCGCTCGCTTCCGATCCGCCTTTCTTCGTTTTTTTTTTCTTTTCTCTTTGTGTCTCGATGCTACCGACGCCCTTTTACGTCTCTTGCGACTTCGGGAGGTTGTAAAATTCAAGGCGATTGGGGGGTTGTTTATTTACTTTGGATAGGTTCAATGGATTCTGTTTATTAATATTCCTTTTAAAAAGATGCGAATGGTTTTACTCATATTTGATTGGAATTTTGTTAAGTGAATTTTATTAATTGTTATTTTAGTTTAAATAAATAAATAATTTCGATACTCTTGTTTTGCAGCTACAGGATAACAGCAGTACACGAATCCTTTTAACTGATTAATTTCAAACGTCTTCGTAACAATTTCTTCAAGGCAAAAACAACCTTTACAGAAAGGGATTTCATTTAAAATTTTGACATGAAATCTAGAAAAAAAAACTATGCTCTTCGAGAATTCAAATATTTTGCTGCAACAATTTAGAAAATTCACATTCCCGGTCGCTAAGTGTTTTTATTCAATTAAATGTTGTCCACCCAATAAATCTCGTCTCCTTTCCGAGGCCAGAAAGAAAGAAAGACGATCCAGCCGAAAGGCGAAAAAGGGAGAGCGAGACGAAGTAACGGAAAAGGGACACTGCACGAGGCGAGCTCGAAGCCGACGGAATGCTCAGTATAGGGCGCGCAGTATCGGCAGTTATGGGAGCGGCTCCCGATTTCGGGGCAGTGGCTGTTCTCTGCGCTAATAATGGGCGGGAGGGCTGGTGAGCCAGTTGACCGTGACTAGATAAAAAATACTGCCGACAGCCTCGGTCCTTCCTACTTGCCGCCGTCTTTTTTTTTCTCTCTCTCTCTCTCTCTCTCTCTCTTCCTTATGGTGCCTTCACCGACCGTCGGCGGGTGGGATGTAGCCCAGGAAAGCGGTGCGATATTCTGTCGGACCTTCTCTCATGCTAATCGCGTATACCAACTCGCCTGGAATTCGCGTGTACGACGCAAGGAGCTTTCTTATACGACTGTTTCTTTTCTAATCCTTCTTGGCGAAGACGGTTCTCGGATAGTCGAGCTGCTGGCCGCCAGTGAGATTTCCTAGGGAGCTTAGATCGGAGCTCCGATGAGGGTTCAGTGATAGGATGAGTCTTTTCGAGGATTGAATGAGTCATTTTAAAAATTTAAATTAACAGGTAATATATAAACACTAATCTTAGCGTGAATTTCACTGTTTAAAATTTTTCAAGTCGTTTGTCTCTTTCAAAAACTGTGTCTTGTCAGCTTTACTTATTTCTCTTAAATTTTACGTTTCTCTCAAAATCTTCAGTAACAGTAATTTGTTATTTCAGATTTAGTAGCTATAATGTATTTCGAAGATTCAAAAGAACGTTAGCAAAAAAAGTACCTTACACAGCTTTAAAATATTCGTACATATCGATAACGTATAATAATTAAGATCGTGCTGCGCAAGCCGTGCAGTCGCAATGCGTACGCATAAATTTGCTCGAGCCGTGGTTAAGGCAGTTCGCGCATTCGAGGCCTTGACTTATGGAGAGATTTCGGTGGTCAGTGCCTCGGCCGTGTAATAAAATAAACTGTCAGCGCCAGCGAGCATAAAAATGCTAAGAAGCGCGACGTGGTCCGACGCCGCCCCCGTCACTGCACGGGCCTCATACATATCATTTCACCGTTAAATCCGGTGTAACGCGACTCGTAAATGCACTGCTCGAGTGGAATCCGATATTCCGCAAAAAATTTATATATATATTCCTGTATATCTTTGGAATTTTTTTATTCAAATTTACGTTATTCTATATTATATAGTCACGTGTGTGTTAAAATTTTACTACAAAAGAATTAGTAGTATTCCTTATTTATAAAACAAATTTTAGCTTCTGAGCTGTAACTTGATTGTTGATAGGAATGGAAAACTTCCAATGTACTTACTTCTTCACTTGAGGTTCCTTAACAATATAATTTTGAAAACAAATTTTATTTAACAGGTCAATCGTATCATAAGTATTTAAACTTTAAATGTAAATATTTCTCAAAATATAAACTTTTCATTCTTATGAATAAAAATTAAACTAAATTTAGTGAATTTTTTGTTTTTGGGGATTTGCTATCGAAGAATCTTCTAGCATGGTATGTCTATACCTGATTAATATCAATATATTAATAACTATAATAATGCATTACGTTCCATAATAATTACTCAAGTTTTTTTTTATTAAAATGTGCTCCTTAGCTTTCTGTAACATTTTATTGACCTATGTCGTTATGTTTACAATAAATTTTATTTTATAAAGTGTACAGATAGATTTTAACTTTAACCGCAATTGAAAATTATTGCTATCACTTTTTACTATAAAATCAAAGCAGGCGAGAAATACGAATGAATGTTGAATTAAAGGTTCAAGTGCGGAAGTAGTTAGTCTGGAAGAAAAAGTGTGTAGAGATCAGAGCGACCATCGGACCCACGCGCGAAATGAATCGAGAGTAGATCATGGAAATGGAGAGGAGAATGATATCGCCGATATAGATTGGATATACAGATTCGTACGGCGAAGCGGAGCCGCCGTTAAATCATTGCCGAGACATTTAACCGTTATGTAACGTCCGCCGAATCGAAATGATGGAACGAACAGTTGATGGATAAGCCTGGGGGATGGGGAGGTCGTACTCGGGAGACCGAGATAAAAAGCTCGAATTGCGCGATGATTCTTATTCCGCGCTGTACCTATTAAATTGTATCTTAATTGTTGCACGAAATTTTGTAAAAACACTCAGTGAACTTCGATAATCGAACCGTTTTTTAATTATTAATTATTCTGTAAATAACTTTTAACTTTAGTGATACATTATACTCAGTTCAAATAACGTGACTTAAATAAATTTGAAATGTGTGAAATTTGATTGTTAAAAGTGATTAATTGTTATCGTGTTTTTTGTTTAAGGTTACTTTTATTGTAATATTGTTCTTCACGCGCCTAAATGATTTTATACAAAACATTTAGTAGTATCTACAAAAAACTGTAACGTTTTTTCGCTAACCCTCTCGTTCAATGATTTCTTAAAAAGAAAGCTCTCGCCGGAATCGAAAAAGCACTATACACGCTGCCAAACCCGCAATTTTCCCGCTAAGTAGAAACAGTCGGAGCCGGTCGTCCGCACCAGCGCTCGATTCCTCCCCCCCATCAACAAAACCTTCCGCAGCGCATCCGTCGGTCCGGCCTCTAACGAGCGCGAGCCTGGCCCATTAGGCATCGTCGCTTAAGGCCTCACCCCACTCTCGCGCCCCACGAAATCAAGAGTCTCTCGCCTTTCTCTCTCGCCTCGCGAAAAAAGAGGGCGCCGAAGAGAATCGAATTTGTGACAGGATTACAGCCCGATCGGGGATGGGGTTTTAACGGATGAGCCGCTCGGCGATGCGCATCTCGTTAGGCGGTGTCGCGATTCGGCCGCCGAATAATCCCCGACACCCACGCGCGCGCGGGAAGGCGGCGGTGGCGGCGCGGCCGCGATACAAGAGCTGCACTAGTACGCAGCCGCGCGGCTCCGCCTACCGATACAGGCGGATCTCCCACCACCCGGAGTCGCGCGTGGGTATACGGTGTACCTGCCGGAGCCCGGCCCGCGAGCCGACCTGCCCAATGGTGCCATCCACCCGCTCGCTGGTTCTCGCGGCCATGCCGGTCCGCTCCGTTTGCGGCCTTCGGAATGCTAGAAACTTTAGGAATTGAGCTTTTCGCGTCGGCGCGATTCAGCTAATTGCAATGCCTATGCAAATTTCGCTAAAGGCAAAATTACGGCAACGGCACAGTTATTTTCTTGTTATAATACAGTAAATCAGTGTACGTTCAGACTGAGAGAAATGTTTAGTAAAAATTGCTGTAATTCAATTAAAAATTACGGTAATTCAATTAAAAATTACTGTAATTCTATAGTAAAATTAAAATTACTATACTGTATGGGAAAGTGTTTACAGACTGCCATTATGAAAAAAAATACCATGCTTTATATAGTAAATTTTGCCAGACAGTATTGTAATTTTTGCTGTGTGCATAATACCAGTCTGTAATCACTTTCCCATACAGTGTAGTCATTTTTACTAGACATTTTTCTCAGTGCACTGTTATAGATTTAGGGGGGACACATACATGTGCCTAGTTTTTATACAAATATGAATATTTAATTTGTTAAAGAACTAACAGTACAAGGGGAGAGAATTCTCAATAATTAAAAATAAAAATGATTAGCTAAATCATCAGATATAATATAAAATGTATTTAGAATACTTGATTTTGTTTAATGTTGGTTTCAGATTCTTTGATTCTTTATTTTTGAAATTTTATTAAATTATAAAGCGTCGAGTAATCTTCGAATAAACATTGCATAATATGTCATTGTAGTCTTATTAAAACAGAAATGTACAGAGTAATGCAAAATAATTTATTGAATAAAGAGAAATATTAATAGTTTATATGCACACGCTTTATGATATCAGTTTATATCTGTGTTGGAATGGAATAATCCCATATTTTACTACCGAAGTCAATGCTTGAATCACTGATAGTAAATGTACATTCATTAATAATATTACTGCTGATTACATATTCATGAGTGTATTACATGCACAATATCGCGGATGCTTTACTAAATGGAATATCTCATCGTTTATTCTGAAAATAAAACCAGCATATACATTCGATCAAATTAACAGTCACAAAATGAAACAAAAAATGACGATTATACAATACAACAATAATAAAATCGTTCCAGGAGTAGAGAAAAATGTAATTCGAAATGAACACCGTGCGATAACATCGTCACATCCGATAAAGAACTCGCAGTAATAGTAACCGTCGTAACAATTTGCTTGAACACGGCAGAGCAACAGTCGTCGCGTAATCCACCGGTCGCGTATCGTGCCAGTCTCAAGGTGCCAATCGTCCTCGCCGTCGCACCAGCTCGCCGTCCCCTCGCCAGTACAATTGGCCGTCGCCAACTTTATTACTCGACATTACTCCCTCCCGCCTCTCCGTCCTCTCCACGAGAAAAAAAAGGCTCAACAGTGCACACATACCAGAGGCGAGCAAAAAAAAAGCAAAGGAAAGGCCGAGAGGAGAGAGAGAGAGAAAGCGAAAGGAGGAGCGATAAGGCCCGATAAGATTTCAGCTCACGATCCGTGATTAGGGCTAGCTGCGTCCCGGCGGCGCGACGTTCCGCGGTAATGACGGACGGAAGACTGTCGATCGCTCCGGGGAGCCGAGGCCGACGGCCACCCCGGGGGGACGACTCTCTCATCTGATTAGCGACTATCGATTGGCGCGCGCACGAGCCCGGTTTATCTCTCGCGTGTGTCGTCTCTCGGTTATAGACTCGGACGACTGGGTCAGGGTGCACGTATCGTTTCTCTCTCCCTCTGACGCTTACTACACTCGCCTCCCCCCCCCCTTTCCTTCGTCTCCCTTGAACGTATAAAGACTGGAGCTCGGCTCATTCTCGGCGCGCTCCTATTCTTTTCTGGGGTGTGCGTGCCGGTCTCGCGGGTAAGCAGTGGATGCCGATGGCCGACGTGTAAACACGATCGTTAATTTGAATGGGTCTGCGCTGTGACGGGGATGCGAGGAAATCTACATCTTGATAAGAGGGAACTCTTTTTTGAAGGGAGGAATGTTTGGATGGACTTAGTTTCAAGGAATTTTGGAAGATTGTCTTGTCACTGTCTTGTAGTAAATTCTTCCTAAACTCATACCCATATTATATGATTGCCAAAAGAGAAAATATATATTATAGTAAAAATGATGTGATAGTCAGAAATTAATGAAATAAAATTTTTAACAAAAATAGATATAGAAATTAATGAAATAGAACATTTGCATAGAATCAGTGTATTAGTGTCCGCGAGGGGATATTCGTATTGAATTTAATTAAAGACCCACTTTTAATTGAATGACTTTATTCAGTTTAGAATTTTTACATAGTATAATAATTTATGTTTCTAAATATTGTAAGATTCTACTGTTTCAGTGTGATTCATCTTCTTTGACCTATTAATTACTGGCGTAGAAAATCTGGTACTCTTCTGTCATCCTGCACTGAGAAAAAAATTTAGTAATCACAATTAACCATTACTTGCTTTAATTAATATTTACTTGTTTCAACCAAAATTTATTTGTTTCAATCAAATGTTAATTGAAACAACTAACCATTGATTTCGATTACTTACTTTTTTTTTCAGTGTGCAGTACTTCCTAATGATATTTCCTTGCAGGAAATGCCAATACAGAATATTCTTCTCAAGGAATTGAATTCGACTACTTTAATAAACCAATTGTTAGATGCATTTGTTTTGGCACAATTCGTTTCTTCATGCTATTAAAATGGCATAATTCAGTTATGAAGTATAAAAAACCAAGGAATTTCTTCAAAATACTTTGCAAATCAATATCGCAAGCATTTTAAACAATTCCAAATTAAAAGAAAAAAGTTTTGCTCTAAATGTTTCCACAATTTTCACCTTTTCAAAAACTGAATGAACAAACCTCGAAGCTACCTGACTACCTGTTAGCACGTGGCCGATTCCATCGCGTGGCCAAACGAAGGGAAAAAGGCGTGGAGACGATCGCTCAGCTGGTGGTGCGTGTCCTTGGCGCGCTTTAGCCGCCGCTCCTGTCGAGCAAGCAGCGCAAGCTCAACTCGAGCGCGCGGATAGCCGCGTCATCAGTAACGCCGGCGTCGGCGGCGACCAGACCTAGCATCGTCATCACAACGCGTCAAAGATGCTGGCGTCGTCGGAAATCTCGCTGTGCTCTCCTCGCGCCCGCAACCCCGTTCAGCACAGTTTTGTCGCGCGGTGACGTCACCTTAAAGCGGCTGCGCCCTTACGGTCGGCCTCCAGCTGCGCTTCTTTCCTTTTTTTTTTTTACCGGTGAGTCGCTCTTTTACCGAGAACGTCGATGCGCTGTTTTGGTGATCGTGTCTGCGATTCTTTATATGATGTGTTGCAAGAATATCGCGGATTAGCGAAGCGGTAAATGTCAAGGGTAGTTGCTGGGAGTTGTCAGTGGGTTATCGATATTGTTTTATTGTTATATTTATATGAGATTCTTGAATGCATATTTTGCGAGTAGACATTCAGTACTAGATTTCATTTGATAAAATAAAATATGTGACAGATTGAAACATTTCTTAAATTAATAGTTTTTTGCCACATTTTTATCACATTTTGTTCTATAAATTGAGGAAATAATTTCATTTTGATTGTTATTTATGGAGGATTTGCTATTTTAAACTAATCACATTACATTTTTCTTGAAAAGTTGTAGTAAACGAATGATTCAACAGTAGTTCTGCAAAATTGAACTGCAGTGATCACGAAATACCCTCATAACAAAAACTCGCATAAAGTTATTTTTTAAATATTTACTAAAGAAAAATCCTAAAATAAATGTTATTTTTATTGGAACTTTAAATATTAATATAATTACTCTCAATTTTCAATGCCTCTCGTATACTAAATAAATAATTCATAAATTTAATCTTCTAAGATCTTGGCTTGAGCTTTCTGGCCTTCAATAATGTCCTAAATAACTTTTCAAGTAAAACCACAATCCGCGTTTAATTAAATTCTGCCTAAACCTCTCGACATAAAAAAAAAAGAGAAGAAACTCGGAACTAAGGACACTCCAACACCCAGCAGATAAGAAACTTTTAATTAGTCTCCGCTAAAGAAATCACCAAAACAAAGCGGTATAAACTCCGAAACACTGTATACCCCTTCGCAAAACACTGCCCTGTAGCAAATGACCACAAAAGAACTTCAACCACGCGCTATCAGGTGCGCGCATTCCTTATACAGTGGCCAGGCGATAACACACTCGGTGTAGTTTCTTCTCCTTCGACCGCGTAACCGATACCACAGCAATTAATCGCATGTTTATTAGATGCCCGAGGGTGTGGGAGAGGAGGTGCGGGAGCGTGAGACGACGGGGGGTTTATCGAGCGGCCACCCGCGCCGGAGAGTCCGCGGCCAGGTGCCGTCGAGTCCGGAGGGGGCTGCGCGAGTGCGAGGGGACGATGCGGAGATAGGCCACGTCGCCGGCGTCACTTAAATGCAAAGCACAATAAAGCCGCCCCCGACGGCACCGCTACGTGCGCCTCCGGCTACATATGGAGTAACCGCGAGGTGTTCCCGGTATTCCTCGATGTTCGGAGATGAGCGAGTTTTTTTTCTCGAGGTTTCGACAGGAACTTCATTTCTCCTCTTACGTGATTGTTTAACAAAAAAAAAATACAAGTATTTATGGTATATAACTTTAAGCTTTTAAACGGTAGATTACAAACTTCTTTGAAATCCATGTGATTTGATTTTGTACTATAGTTCAGAAGATACTTTTAGCTTTGTAAATTTAAAAAGATATGAGGTCACTGTGTGCGTGACCAAAAAATGAGAAATATTGTTTCGATCTTAGAATAGAGGTCTACTGAATGTAATTTAATTCCGCTAGTAGATATAGATGGTTTAATCATTGCTTGCGCAAAACGAACACAAAGAATAGTCACGTAGTAACACTTTTCAAGTACACGTTAAAAAAATTTTTAAATTTAATTGTCTTTTAAGCGAAGATTTTGTAGCGAACCGTAAAGGTACTCCGAGATCCGCCGCACCCATAATCAACGAACTGAGGTTCGCCAGCATACAGCGGCATAAAATTAAAAGGAAGGAATGTATCGAAAAAAAAAAGTACGCTGATAACGAGCGCACGCGCATATTTGACGGCATAGATAAATAAAACGAAAAAAAAGGAAGAGCGAAGCGGTGGCGCGAGGAAAGCGAAAGAGAAAGAAGGCGAAGTTGCGCGCGCGAGCGAGCGAGAGGGAGGGAGGGAAAAAGCTCCGCTCGGCTCTCGAGCGAAACGCTGAGCTGGCAGGTTGCGCACGTACAGTAACCGGGCGAAATACGAATCGCCGCCGCCGGAACTTTCCGTTTCTCATCCTCGCCTTCCGTTCTTTTTTTCCTCTCTGCCTCTCATTTTTCGTTATTCTTTCGCTTCAAAAAAAAAAAAAAAAAAAAAAAGGAAAAGAAGGTCGCGCGAAAAATTACAAAAATTTCCCTCCAGACACCGTGCAACGGAGTACACCGCGTGCTTGAGCTTGCAACTCGATTTGCACGATGGAATGCGGTAATTCGATGAAGGTAGGAGTAAAAGAGGGAGGGTGGTTGTGCGCATCGAATGAAAACAGCTCTTATCTGAAACAGTCGTCGGCGACGTTTATTTATTGTAATAAGTATAATAATTTTTTTTGTATTTATTTACAGATTGGACGACATAACGCGAATTAAAACATCTCTGCGTCGCAATCGGGAGAGCCGTACGACAAAACGATAATATAGATACAATATATACGTGCGTCTGTGTGCACCTCACGGTGCGCGTGTACAGTGTGTATATGTACATGTGCGACTGTCTTCGTTGTACGTGTGTCTGTGTGTACCCTCCCCTGTCTGCGCGCTTCTGTGTGTACGTGTGGACAGTGTGTACGGGATACACATAATTACAGCCATTTCGAAGAATAGCGTTCCTTTGTCTTTGCCGCATTTAAAAAATAATTAATTAATTGCTTAAACAGAAGCGAGATTCCCTAAAAGACATTTTCTTTTTACAAAAAATCACTCAATAATAACAAAGATTTATTGCGTTTCTCTCGTATAATTTAATGTAAAACGTTATAATTTGTGCTTCTCGAGAGAAAGAAGAAAAAATAAATTGTACAATCAACGACGTAACATGATTCAACGAGATCGAAGGAAGATCGCACGGCAGTTAAAAGTTTACAATGCTTTAAAAAGGCTCATATACCGAATTTCTTTTTTAATACAATTCTTCTCTTTTCTTTTATACTCGAAAGCACGGGGCCGAGCGGTTGCCGTCGGACCGCCTGAGCCTAACCGCAGAACCGCGAAAAGCCGTCGTGAACCCAGTTTTCGATTGAAACACTGTATGCATTAATGTTTTTTTTTTTCTTTAACTTTTATCTCACGGTGTGATCACACTGTTAGGGTGCATTTAGATTGCAGTCTTCAAATAATACGTTTAAAATTGTAAATGTAAAAAGAAAAGTAATTTACTCAAAATATATATAATAATTATTTTTTATGTTTGATATGTTGCATTGATAAGAAATTAAATATAATTTATTAAAAAACGTGTAGAGCTTTGTGACAGGTTGCGTATAAGGATAATTTAAAAGTATTATATTTATATATATTCATTTTTCAATTCAAACTAAAAAATGAATTATTAAATTAAATCATGAACGGATTACAGTCTTATTTTTACGCATTTAAATCTGTCGAACCTAAATATCATCTAGACACACCCTCTGTCCATTTGGAAATTCTTGAGATCGAGACATTGCACAGATCGTTCGAAAGCTGAGTTCATGCGAGGATACAAAAACCGCGGCCGCTGTAGTCAATCGAGAAACAACGTATGCCTATTTGAAGTACTGCTAAAAAATAGTAAGCGCTTCGTGATCGAACGGGGAAGAAGAATCAAACGATATTGCGACTCTGACCTCGAGGACGTTATTTACAAAAATCAATGCGATCGACGAAATTCCCTTAATTATTGCACCAGGTAAAGACGGAGGTGGCTCGCTCGCCACCGATCCTCCTCTTAATTATTCACATATGTACCTTCGGAGATTCATTTTTTTCGAATTACTCGACGACAGCGAAGAGTTCGTCGTTTCTTTCCTCTTACATTCAATTTGCGCGATGACAGTTGGTTTCTCGGTGCGACCTTTGTTGTCGACGTCGACGACTCAAACGACTGATGGGGCTCCCGCTAACGGGAGACCTTTAACGTATTTTTTTTTCTTTTTTTTTTTTAAATCGCAGCTTATCTAAAGCCTCGTCTAGCATATAACTACGTTTCATTTAATCTAGTGATAATTCAGGCTCTTCAGTGTCCCGTTTTATTTTGTCTATACGCAGAGCGCGCCATTTTTTTGTTGGTAAATTAATGGAGTTCTAGAGCGTTTCTGTCCGTCCGACGATGTGAACAGTCTTCGATCGCCCACTGACGCGACGGTGATCAAGAAATATCTCTAGATTTGAAGCTACGATGATGATTCACTTTTTAGATCAAAGTTTATGTGTTTGAATTGAAACAGTTCAATTTACATTTAAAAATCTACGATGAAACGATTATACGATGAGTAGTCTATTAGTTTATAATGTCGCTAAAAAAAAAGTAAATTCTTTTTTGTATTCAACATTCAATTCAAATTGTTTATCGCACCCTCTAAGAAACCAGCGTACTTCATGAGAGAATCATCGATTTGTCAAATCAAGAGAGATTTTATCGAAAAACAAAAAAAAAAAAAAAAATAGCATAATAAGTACATTGTTGGAGACAGACGATAAGGAGGACGGACAGAGCGAACGAAGAAGTTACACGAGCAGTCTATCTCAATTAAAACACAGCCCACTTCACGCGCGCATCGCGACTCCAACATCGAATGTATACAAGACAATCAAAGTCCCCGTATTTCGACCTCCCCCGAAAAAGTCTCGCGAAGCACCCGTCCACTCCAGGGTGCACCCCTCGTCGAATCGCACGAAGCTGCGAAAGAACCGGCGACGATCCATCTGCCGCTGAGAATCCGCCGACGTTGCGAAAATCGTGAGCGACTGCACTTGCAGTGTGGTTAGTGTGCGTGCGCGTCAAAGGCACCGATCGAAACCAGTCAAAGGTCACGGAAACCGGGAGCGACTGAGCTCAGCCTCGTAATCTGCCGCCGAGTCCGGGTGCGTAGCCGCGAAGTTATCGCGAAGTTTAGACGCTGGAAAATTGCGCCGCGTTTAGAAGTGTTATCGGCCGGCAGCGCGGCTAAAAATGCCGCGGCGACTTCGCGTGCGCCCCGATAAGGCGCGCGCGCACCGCGGCAAGCGGGTCGAAGTCGTGCGCGACGGGCCTCGATCTTTTCGAGAGGCTATCGCCCGAGACGATCGTATTTAATGAAATTGAAAGCGAAGGCTCTTCAAGGAGAAACGACAGTTTGTACTTCGTGCACCGAGTTCGACGAAAGTTTCTCGGGAACGGCGGGCGGGGACTTTACTTTCGGGAAACATTGTGATTCTAGAAGTTTTGCCTTTTTATAAGAATGGATACATAATACTTAAGATTTTTTTTTCGTAATAAAATTTTGATTTGATTTTTAGAAACGAAGGAGAGGATATGGAAGTTGGCGCAGCTCCGCGACGGATGGACCTACTCTTTAAAAGTGAAGAAGTGAAATTTCACACGAACGTCTCCCTCGCACTCTGATAATCGACGCCTGCGAAAACCGCAGTCAAAAAATTGGCTCGTCACCTTGTGAGACTGGAATTTCGCATCCAAAACCACGGTCGCTCGCCGTGTGCAGGTATTATAATATAAATCACTTGCAGAACTTCACGCGTACAACAAGATCGATCCGGACGAAGGAGGCGCGCGCTCGTCGTCGTCGTCATCGTCGTCGTCGATTACTCACCGACAGCCTCAAGTCCAACGAGGTCGCTGTCACAGGTAGACCTCGGGGCTGGCCGGCGCCGGTTGCTGCTGTTGGGGATGCTGGGGATGTTGCGGCTGCTGCTGCTGCTGTTGCTGAGGGGGCGGCAGTGGCGGGGGTTGGTGATGCGCCTGACGGGGCCTGAGCATCGTCTCATATCGCTGCTTGTAGGCGTCGCGCTCCTGCTGGGTACGCGCTAGCTCGATCTTCAGCATGTCGAGCTCGTGCTGAAGGTTGTGGTTCGCCGTCTCCAGGTCGTGACGCTGCTGCATCCGCTTGCTGCGGCAGTTCTGAGCATAGCCTCGGTTCTTCAGCGTGCGCCGCTTCTGCTTCAGGCGGACAATCTGCCAAGCATAAGTTGCCAGGGTCGACATTATAGCACGAGCGAGGACGAGTCAATTTCGAGGGGAGAATTAGGGGGTTCGCTGTAAACTTTTTTTTTTAAAGTACGTGATCGGGGCGGGTATAATGCGTAGGTATTATAGCGAGCGTACGCATTTTACTTTAGCAATAATTGTTAATTTACTATAATATAAAAGGGGTTGGGGGTGAAATCGTTTTATGGTTTAGATGCTACAAAGTTAGATGAGAAAACTTTTAATAAAAAGATTAAGTAAATGGAATGACTGCACAGACTATGTATTATAAAAAAAAAAATGATACTTTTTTCATTTGGTGATTTTAAAAGTGGTTGAATTCTCTACCAATCAGTAGTAACAAACAGATAAACAAAATCGTTACAATAAAATTAATTTTCCTACGTTCTACAATATTTTAATTTTTTAAGGCACTACTACTTATAAATTTAATGAAAGATTAAACAAGTTTATGAAGAATTGAAGATTATAAAGAAAAAAATACTAAATATAAAATGATTTTGATTCAAAATATAAATTACAATTGCAAACTCTCCTAGTTCTAATTCAACTTGTAGGTGCGATTAAAGGAAAAAATTAAAAGGGGCTCCATTTATACAATAAACATCAAAACAAAAGTAAAATAATCACCAACAAAATTTAATAAACTCGTATCGTAAACCGAGAGAAGGAGATAATTGAAAAAAGACCATTCCAGATACCTCTTCGCGCGGACATCCCTGCAGCCGCTTGTTGAGCTCGCGCACGGACAGCGACATGAGCAGCTCGTCATCGTTGAGAAGGTCCTCGAGGCTGCCTGGAGGTCCCGAGCGCAGATCACAGTGTAGCTGTCCGCTGGAGCGGTGGAGAGGATTCGGCTCACCAGGTCCCTTGCTCGAGCCCGGGCCCGGGCCGCACGAGCTCCCGGAGCAGACGCTTGGCGGCCTGCCCGGCTGCTGGCGCTGCTGCTGTTGCTGGTGCTGCATCTGCAGCTGCGACGGGATGCACACATCGTCCATCTGAATCGGCATCATGCCTCCGCCGCCAGGACCTCCACCGCCGGGACCGCCGCCACCCCCGCCGCTGCCGTTGCTCGAGTAGTATTCGATGTGGCTGCCCATTATGTAGCCTCCTGCAATTTCAAGGCCAGATTTATTTGTGAGTTTAGTTGGTGAGTCTAGTATAGAGAGATGCTTTGGGGTGGAGTGATGGGTAATCAATGCGAATCCGCTCATTATCTCACTCTGTTTGATTACAGAGAGTGGGAAATGTTAATAAGAGTGATTTATGTAAGTGGTGATAATTGATTGATAATAAATCATATCCACTATCACTCGGATGTTATGGATTTGGTGCAGATTCGTATTCAAGTTCAGAAGCAGTTTCGAAAGGTCATGCACGTCATCGCATAAGAACTGCATGGAGTCGTGCAGAAATGCGCTCGCAAATAGTAAATTTATCATTAAACATGTTCAAAGGAAAAGTATCAAAATAGATTAAAAAATTTTAATTAGTAAATGAAATAATATTTTACTTCGTTAAATTAACTAAAAACTGAATTAATTTCGCCGCAGCATAGATTCCAATTTAAAAGAATAAATAAATAGATGAAGCAACAAAACCATATGCACAGAGATTACAAACGGCATCTTGAGCACAAATATACTTGTAAACTTTGTCAGTGATGATATTATCGAAGCAACAATTTTGCTTTGTCTAGATAACATTCTCCACTCAAAGAACAGCCGACGTACACCAACACTTAGTCACACGGCGTTCGGGTCTTAGTGCAGCGTAGTCACTTTTTAATCGCGTGTCAATGCTCTAAAAAAGGATAATAAACGTAACGCTATACCGACACAGCACACGGGCCACTTCGTCTCAGCCCGAATCTACGCCCGAAGAGGTAGCCGACAAGACAAATAAAAAAAGCAGTACAATGTGCATTGCAAATTTGCCTATGAAGAGAAGAAACGAAGAGCGACGGCGAACAAAGTTGAAAAGCATAACGGAAATCTGAACACGGAGTTGCACTCGAGAGCAAACGAGGAAAACTGGCGCAATGACTCCATGAAACGCTTGACGAAGAGCAGCGGATGCGAGATGTACCGACCGGTGTGCCTGGGGTGCCTCCCGGGGTGCGGTCCTGCGTCCGGATGGTGATAGTGGTGATGATGCTGCACGAGGTCTGGAAGGTGATGAGTGGACGGAGGCCAGTGTTCCGCCTCCATCTCGGTCTCGGAGCCCGGCTGCTCGGGGGGACAGTGAGGCCTCAAGTCCAGCGGTTCCTGCCGCAAGCTCTGCGTCAGCCAAGGCATGCCGTCCGGCAGTATCGCCTCCGGCTGCTGCTGATGCTGGGAATGATGATGCTGGTGGTGATGAGGATGCTGCTGATGCTGTTGATGCAACTGCATGCGCTCGAGGCGCTCGAGGCGCTGCAGATGTTGCAAGGCCGGGGGCGAGGCCGAGACTGGCGGCGTGTCGGGCGGCGTGCCCGGGTGCGAGAGGCTCGTGAGGCCCGTGCCGTAGGGTAGCTTGACCAGCACCCCCGCCTGAACGACGTGCGGTACCTGCACGGCGCCCGTCGGCTGCCCATAGAGCGGCAGTCCGTGAGGCTGCTCGAGCTCGTGGGCCGGAGGCGTGAGGGGGCCCAGGGAGCTGGGCATGCCGGTACCCGGGCCCGGCGGAGAGGCCAGCCGCATTTGTGACGGCTCCAGGGGCAGATTGTGCGGAAGGGGGCCCTTCCCGGGCGGCACGACATCCGGCGAGCGCGTCAGGCCAGCCAGCAGAGGCTTCACCTTGTCAGCGGCGATGGCAGCGGCAGCAGCGGCGGCCGCCGCGGCTGCCTCCCGCTTCACGTCCCCGGGATCCAGGTGGTCCAGCACGAACTCCTGGACGTACTCGCGGGCCAGGTGCTCCTCCGCCTCCATCTTGACCTCGTCGACGGGGACGACCTCGGCCGCGGCCGCATAAGGCTGGAGGGCCTCGCCACCGGAGCCAGTCCCCCCGACGCCGCTCGTCGTGGTCGTCGTTGTCGCCGCCGCCGTCGTGCCGCTGATTATGCTGGCCCGCCGATGCTCAGGCATTCGACATAGCACGCGCTCCAGCGCGCCGAAAAGCTCGTACTTGCGGCAGCCGCTCTGATACAAGGAGAGAGAGAGAGAGAGAGAGAGAGAGAAAGAGACAGAGGATGAGCGAGAGACGTGCAGCGGGTAGCGCGGCGGAGCGATAACTGAGTCGCGGGAGCGACCGCCGCCGCCGCCGCCGTCGACGGCAACGGAGGGAGCGACGGAGAGAGAGCGAGAGAGAGATAGAGAGGGAGGGAGAGAGAGACCGTCGCGACGAGGGGGCGGGACAGCGACGCCTACGCCGAGGGAGACGGCGCTAGGGACGGGGCGCGGGGATTGGCGCGTGGGAGACCGCGACGCCATTGGTCGCCCACCTTCGACGGTGCCCGTAGGTGCGGTACGCGCCTCCTCGCGGCCCTCTTCCTCCCCCGGCCGCGCACCCCCGCTCGTTATGCTAATTCCGCGGCCGAGGCGAGCCGTGCCGGGGCCGCCTACCCATTTCTCTCGCGTCTTCCTCGAGCCCGCACCTCCCTCCGCCGGCGATTTACACCGGTCCGGGGTACCTTCCCTACCTATCGTACCCTCAAGGTACATACCTTTACTCTTACTACTTTTTTTTTTACCCACGACTCGTTGGACTCGTCCGTTTCATTAACGCCCGCCCGGGGTCTAAGGTCGAACGGCCGATCGATGCGGATCATTGAATGCGACTAAGGGATGCTTTTATTGCTGTTTAGCGGGCGTGTAGGGCTCGGTTTTATTTCGGAGAGGTGAAAGGAAATGGTGGGCAGGTGCAGGTCTTACCAAATTCTAGGTTTTACTACTTAAATTCGATAAACTTTATTTCTACATCTACTTGATTTGTAAAAGTACATAAGCCATATAATAAATTAATTTCACTTCATAAATAAATAAATAAATAAATAATTCTATTCTCACCCAAAATGTTGCTTTTGAAGCCTTAAACTTAACTTAATTAACTTACGTGTACTTTAAAAGCAAAAAAATATTGAAAGTATAAATAGTTTAAATGATTTATTTATATAAATAATATGTTATTAAATTTTTAATAATGGTATACCTTCACTAAAAGATTATATTAAATAATAATATTTCGCAGTACTTCTAGAGTATTTCGCACTGGCGATGAAAAATAAAGAAATCATATTTGAAGCTTCAAAATTAAAAAAAAAAAAAAAAAAGAGTATAAAAAAAGTAAGCTAAAGAACGTGGCGAATGTAAGACGAGCGATATTTCGCCAGCTTGAGCGGTTAGCCGAACCGAGCGCCGGAATAGAAGCAGCGCATGTAAGCACCGATAGCATTGGCCATTTGCTTGAGCCGAGGAATTCGTCGATGTAGCACTTTGACATCTTCCCTTCTCACCGACTTTTTTCTTTCACCTCCCACTTTTAGCTTTCGGCCCGGTCACTTTTTAATTAGCTTCGCATTTACGACGAAACGATGATTGCGTATTAATTATTGTGAATTTTAATTATGTTTTGTAATAATAATTTATTACTCTTTTTTTTTTAACTTTACGATTGAATAATTAATTCTTTTTACTTTTTAGGTGTCAAGGTGACTGACTTGAACGCAGAATTGTTGGACTTTAAAATCTAGTTTGGAGGGTGTGTACCGCGCCGCCATTATGGCGTTATCGAACAACCGTGCACAGTACGCCGACTCCACATTTCCAGCCTGCCAGACTTCAACCTCGATATCGTCAATATTTAATTTTATTAAATTTCCGCTTGACCGTAATTCACAACAATAACAATGAAAATTGTGTCTTTAAAACTGCGGCGACTAAACAACTGTTAGCAATAAACGAAGCTCAGTGTAACAAAACTAAAGCGGAATCCGATAAATATTTTAATCTCGATGAGAAAAATATTGTTCCCATTCGAAATTTGTTGATAATCAGAGACGATTGTATATAATCCGAAACTGGCCTGGCTGGCGCTCAACGAACTTTTCCGCTAGATTTACGACGGGGGCAACGGCACTCCTATACGAGCGAGACTCTTTTACTACCTCGCGCGCATCTTATATACGCACACACACGAAACTCTTCAATTCCGCAATGGTATAAATCAAATCGGCCGACCAATTTGCCTGTCGGACATTTATCTTCCGCGGCGATACTTACAGTCTACTCACTTTTTTTTGTCATTCTTCAAAATCAAGATTAAGGATCAGAGTTTTCAGAGAAGTAAAGCCTATTATTTTTTTTGGGAGTGCTCACGTACAGAGGGGTTTTTAAATGATGTCTTTGGTAGGTTTTTTAATTTATTGATTCGGAGGGTGATACGAAAACGATTCTTGCGGGTGAGACGAAAATTTATTGCAGAGAATGTAATCAAAGTTTCGTAATTTATTTTATCAACGTCTATATCTTCGGTTCAGTAGATGCATGTCGAATACAGTTAGACTGTTATTTCACTTTTGCTCTTCTATTTAAAATAACAATGCCTGTATGATTATTGGCTAGTGTTCAAATTTATAAATGAACAACTTATTGTCAATTTTATAATTGAAAATATAGAAAATAGCATTATAATTGTAAATCAATTAAACTACTTAATTGTGGATTCTTCTTTGTCATTTTTAATTAATATCTGAACTCTACAAAGCTGTACAGTGTAAGGAGCTTAGAATCCGCGAAATAATTGCTATTAAATATTTACAATCGCAAATAATTTTTTAACCAACGACGACAACGCAAGAAACAATGTCAAATTATGCTGTTTTATCCAACGCGAAAATTTGTAATATTTCTTGAAATCAGCTCTCATTACGCGAAACGCACGTCAAGTTTCGGCCGAGTCTTTCCCTCGTTTACTTTTCGCCGTCGGCTCGCAAAGGGGGTTAAGTTTAAGGACGCCGCTCTGCGTGCATAGAAGCCGCCGACGAGTCTCTCGCGCGCCGATATTTCCGAAAGAGCGAAGAAGGTAGAACGAAGGAATGAGGGAGAGTGCTGAGCCAGCAGAGTCAACGAGCCGCGCGCATCGATACCGGAGACGGCAACGAGGCTGCCTGTGTGTATACCGATGAACTCGCACGAAAAAACTGAGTCGCGTGCACGCACAGTGCATTATCGACGCGAATCGTATGCCAGTGGAACGCGAAGTTTAGGCGATGCGATGATTTCGAATTGAACGAATGGATTTAGATATTGGACTTTTAGCGATTTACCACATTTTTAAGGATTTAAAAGTTTTAAATTGGAGATAACTTGGTTGAAAATTTAGAGATGATCAGCTTGTGCGTTACTGTCTGATGCAATTTAAGAAATAGTTTCGGTATTTCATTTGTCATTGGAATTTTGTTTTATATTATTTATGTCTCAAAACGTATCTGTTTAAAAATGTTCAAATCGAATTTAATTTTTTAATTCTTTGCAAAGTCAATTCGATCGAATTTATTTAAATTTGATTGAATTCACGCGGTGACTAAATTTGTACTTCGTTAAAGTCATATTTGCAGCGGGACTCAGTGACAAGTGTCGAGGGGTTGTATCCCCAGTCATCTCAATTACCGGCACTTTGTCGCATTAGCGTCTCCCCTCTTGAATCGCACCCCCTCTATCCATTTCAAAAAAAAATCACGGCGAAATAAAAATATTTCCAAAAAAGCAACACCAAGCGCATTCTGTTCGTAAAATCAAAATCGACTCCCTTATCGAGCGAATAAGAAGTTTCGGAGTAGGGGGTGGAACGCGCGATTTGTGGGTGCTATCGACGTGCGCCCGTGTCTGTATGAGTGTGTGTACAGTCGTCCCTAATGACTGCGGCTTGTCGCAGCGATGATCCGAGAATAATTGGAGCGGGAAAAGGGCTCGCGGGCAAATAGAGGAGGCCCTATTGTCATCCGTCATCCGCGGCCCGAACAAATGAGCGTCTCGCGAGCGACCGCGCGCCTCTACGTGCGCCACCGGCAAATCGCTCCTCGAGGATTATCCGACGATTGCTGCTCTTCTTATGCCGATTCCGAACGGGGGGAACAGAGTTATATTAATGCGCCGCCGAGGCGACCCGCGATTGTGTCCTTTTTTTTTTAAAGTGATACGTTGGTGCTTTATGAAATATTATACGTTTATTGTTTGTACGAGTTTCGATTCTACTTTAACTTTTTTTAGGAGAATTGATATATGTTTATATTTTTTTGCGGTAAAATTTGCTACAACAATTATTTACGATAAAGTATTTAATTGAATTGTATGATTTACTTTTTTGCATTTAGTGTAGACATTTATAGTTTTTAAATATTAATAAAGATTAACTTGTTCCATTAATAATTAACTAGCGGTGTAGCTTGTTGAGTTTTCTTTTTAGTTTTTTTAAATATGTGCATGCATGTTTTTGTACAAAATTAATGAAAAGCTTCTAAATTTCGAATTATAAGCGTTAGCGTTAGCTAAACAAATAAGATGTCAAAGTAATGTTTACTATCGTTAAATACGAAAGCAATGTAGATGGTAGTATGCAAATTTATGCTCAGATTCTTGCGTTAATGATGTAAAATTTATTTTCCTATACGATAAAATAAAATTTGTAAATTTAGAAAAAAAATTTTGTTTAGTTATATATACAACTCCACGAGATTGTAAATTGTCAATATTTTATATCAATTCAACGCGCGAGTGAGCATCAGACGTATTACGCTCATCATTCAAGTAGAGCGATCAACACCTCGCAGACAATATCGCATCGCGTAATCGTTCCCGAATCTCGCGCTTGCGCTTCCGGAAGCCGCTAAAACACGACACTGTTCCGATTTCTCGAAAAAGGAAAAAGACCGTCGGCTCGCGGATCACCCTTGTCAGCGAAAAGCGCGCCCCGCAGGCGCATGTTTACGGGTGCGCGCGCGCGCCTCGCAAGGAGGACGTCTCGGATTCGGCGAGGGGCACAGCCGAGCGCCTCGCAGTGTCGGATGGCCACGGAGACGTCCCTCGCGCCGAATAAGCAGAAAACCGCGAGCGTAACCGGAGAAGCTCGCGGGAGAGTTACGTATATCTCTCTCGCTCTCTATTTTGCGATTACCGCGCGGCAAATGAGCGCTAAGAGTTTGTACAGGGTGCGCTCGGCTGGAGCTCGTTTGCCGATTTGGAGGGCCCCGGGATGCGCCGAGCTCAGCGAAAAGCCCGCGCGGAGCCCCGCTGTTGCGAATCTTTCCACGATTTCCCTGCGATTAATTAGCCCTAGAATTGTTGGCAGCGAATGTAGCCTCCAGGTGTGCTCGCCTTTTTGACCGGAATTAATATAGAATGTTCCTGAAAATGTACGGAATTGTCGATGCGTTCAAATGTAGCTCAAAATCATTTTATTGTATTATATATTAGAGTATTACAAATAAGTGTGAATATTTTAAACTATTTTTTAGTTTCTATCGTATACATCATTATCATGCCTAATGGAAAGAAAAAGTAATTCTCGTTTCATTTTTGTCTACATTTGAATTGTGACGGAACCGAGCGATTTAGATGTAAACCCACACTGTCATTAACTGCAGTAAAACTTCAACATTATTTTAATGATTTCGTCTTAATTCAATAATAACTAAAATGTACCCCCTACAATTAACGAAACAAAGGAAACAAAAAAGAAACCTAATAAACATTTCAGTGTAACATCTGAACTGTAGACGCAACTGTGTAACATCAGCGATTAATTGAGAAATTGATTCAAATCAGCTTAAAAAAAAGTCATTGACGTATACGTAAGAGAGCGACGAAGTGTGAGCGCCTTCAGGGGAGAGTCTCTCGTGTAATCGGTTTTAATCGCTCCGCGAGTCCGCGTTTCCCGGTACGTAAATCGACGCGGTCGCGCGTCGTCTTATCTCGGGCCGCATGCGCGCTCTCTTGACTCTTGATCCGAGCGACTCGAGTCGCGCCTCAGGCTAATTAGATTAGCAACACTTTTTTAACACACAGTTGCGACTGACATTGTATGCAACGTCCACGCGCGCCCCGAGCAAATGCAGTTACCCACGTGTCGCTCGCTAGTCGACTTTTCTCAGAAAATAATCGCGAGAGCTTATCCGTCCTTAGTCTGGCTCTCGTCGCCCGTTGATAAGCGGACCCTGCGAACACCTCCATCGGGGGATGGAGGGTGGACGATAAGCGACCATGGCTGCAACTGTAATGAGACGAGTTCTTTTGTTCGTTCTTCTGCGAGTTGATGCTGTCGCGAATATTTTTTCTGAGGATGTTAAGTTCGTTTAAAAAATAATCTTTGTATTCATTTATGTATGTCCGTTAAAATGTTTATTTATGTACTTGTTAAAATCGTTAATAGTCTGTTTTATAAAACAGTATTTCACATTTTAATGGACACTTTGTTTATTTAATCAAACAAATCGTTTGAGAAAAATTTCCAAATTATCTCACATCGCTGAAAAAGGATATTTCTTTAACGTTTAGTCAGAAAATAGTAACTCGATCCATTGCCGAGTAAGCGAAACGCAGCGGACTTGCGATAGGCGCGCGACTATTGTCACTCGTCGCAAGAGAAAAAAGAAAGTTAAAAATTGCAAGGTAAAAAAAAACGAGCTACCGCAAAAAAATTTGACATAGTTAAACCGTAAAAGTACAGTGCACCCGTTCAACCCTTAAACCGGAACAATCGACGGCGTATCTTTGCCACCCCCGTGCTGGGGAGAATACCCGTCGTAGGGAGAATACCCCATCCAGGCGCGCGCACTCGTATCTCCCCGCGTGGCGGGAGCAAAAAAGGAGGCGAGCCAAAGGGTTAAGCGCAAACATCGTTAATTCGCGCCGGCGGGCTCAAAAGGTCAACAGCGCACTCGCTTCCCGCGGCGCCCGGGTACACACGCTGCACCGGACCGTGTAATTCGCGCGCGAGCCAAGCAAACTGCGCTGCGGCGAAGTTTCTCAGCGGAAGTCGAGCGGCCCTATACCTTTGCCGGGATCTCGAGTTTTCGCGTCATTTCGGCCGTTCTTGTGGCGTTTTTCTCCTCGGCAGGAGGGTGGTGAGTTCCCGCGGCGAGGCGGTGCAGCGGACTCTATTTGCAGTGCACTTATGTTGCCGAGCGCGTGCATCGGCCTCCTGCGGTTTCCTCGATGCACGCGGAAAATTGAAAGGACAAGATTTCGAGTAGCGCAGTGGGTTGTTGCACAATTCGCACTGTCGTTTACTATCCGTTATATTTTTCATTTACGAAATATATATATACAAATCTTTTAAATAAAATATTATTTCTTTTGACTTTAAATAGCAAAAATGAGTATTATTTCTATTTTAAAATTATTTCTCAGAAGTCGCGTATCAACTGTTATCAAACTGAAGTTAAAATGTAACTTAATCAGAATCTAAATGAATCGACAATCAACTAGCCAGTCTTATCTTTTAAAAACAAATTACATAGTTTACTCTATTTTTCAGCAGTGAATAAAAATGTTTTTTTCATCTACTTCGATAGTGCTTTTATCTTACATTTGCGGAACAATCATTGCAACAAGAGTTGGCCAACAAACGGCAGCTCGGCTAAATGCTCGCTGGGACAGCTGTGCTTTGCACGAAATTCGAAAAAAAAAAAAAAGAATACTAACAACCGAGACTGACCGCAAATCCAAAATAGCTCACGTGCAGAGGCGCGCGAAGGTACAGAAACGATTACCGGACAATAGTTTGTTAGTGGAATTCACCTGATGTATTGTTCCCGACCCCGGGACTAAAATGCCGAGTCGGCTTTAATCGCTCGCTCCTCCGCCTCCGCCGCCGCCGCCGCCTCCCATGCTCTCGCAGGCGTTCGCTTCGCGTAAATTACTTTTTCACCTATGCCCTCGTTACTCCTCTTTTCAGTTTCGCACCGTCGGGGTTTCTCTTATACAAATGATTTTTTTCAAACTCAAGATTTTTATTGTTGTGATAAAATTATTTTTTCGAAGCACGTGTACTTTATTGTTCATCTTACTTTTTTTGATAAATAATCGTTTAACTTTCTATAAAGTTATGCTTTTGCGCATTATTCGTATAAAATTAAGAATACGTCGACAGTAAACAATGCAAGTGTCGAGTATACATTGTGAGACAACGGCCGATCGCGTTGAATCGTCGCTGACGCTAATTTGCAAAATTAGTCAATATATTTTTTTTTTTAACGAACTTTCAAGTGTTTAACAAAAATAATACTTCGTCCATTTATAGTGGAATAGTATTTACATAGAGTTACAGCGCAGTCGCGATTATCGTTTGTATGTATTTACAAATGTTCAGAGAAAATCCTTTAAAGCGTTTTATAAACCTTGTAGCCTTTTTTTTTTAAAGAATATATCATTCGCGCTTAAGCGCCAAGTAAGCCGCAAAGCTTTTATGACGACTATGGTGATCGTTGAACATCATTGGTCGATGACTAACCATTTGTCAGTATTTTGTTCGATCTGCTTTGTGGAGATCGGATTGCGCAAGCGAACCTTGACTTCCAGCTTGCCTCCGATCGCCTTTCGTCCATCCATTAGCTGCAGAACACATTTAATTATGGTTCATTTCTGTACGTAATTTTCACTTGGGAATAAGAAATTTATATTTTGTATACTCACAGGAAACGAATCATGTAAAACGCACTGAGTTTCCAGCGGTTGCAGTTTAACGTTCACTGTACCAACGAGACTGTCAGCACGGAAAAATCCTCTAGAAAAAAAAACAATGAATCACGCATTAAAGTTTCATCAGATTTAAATTTATAGATACGAAATTTACATTGCTTTACAGTTAGCTCATACAATGTTTTCGTGAAAATAATTCAAAAGAAATATATGCAATGCACATATAAATGTTTTTGAGAATAGAGATAAATAATAAAGCCATATAAACCATAAAATACCGACAGAAAATTATTGTACACCACGAGTCCACGCGTCGAAAATTTTACTTCGTGACTCTTTCAAACTTGCATACCTTGGATGAGTGCAACAGAGAATAGGATTCCACGAGCATCTGCAAGCAATGTCCTATTCTATGTACTACCGTAGTCAATCGTAAAACAATTTTTTATTATCTTTTCTTGCTATTCTACTGGCAAATGCACGATTAAATAAAATGGTTATGATTAGGCGCTGATTATGATGTTAGTGTTTTGACAAAACCATTTCCATTGCTAATTTATTAAGTTAGCTTATTACAAAAGCTCTTTTTATAAAACTTAATGATTAATGAGAGTAAAGAAAAAGTGTTTTACCCTTTGGACCAAATTTGGCATTTAAGCGCATGCCTTTTAAATATCCTAAGGCACTGCCTTGATTTGCGGTCGAGGATTCCGGTCAACGGGAAAGTTGCATTGTATTCTGGATTATTGCTGTCCCTGATAGTGGACGTCCTATCTGTAGATGGAGAGTCACTGGGCCAAGGAAATTCAAATATGACGTAAGTGTCAACTTCTTTTGAATAATTTATGCCTCTGATAATCGATATTTCTATGTCAGCATCAGTCAAGTCTGTGCAACTCCTGCAATATTAATTTTTAGAGTTTTTTAAAATAAATTTTATGGATTTCTAAATTACATATGGCTAATTATAAAAAAGATGCTTACTGCACTATCGTGTAAGTTTTAACTTCGTAATGATGTTGAGGTGGAGGTCGATTATCTCGCTTCTTTACTCTTAACATGTCCAAATCTTTTGTATATTCTAATGCGAGTCTGCCCCATTTATTGTAACTTGCAACGTCACCTAGTGCTTTGCAATGATCCTTTGTTGTCATGCACCACTAAAGCAAATTAAATTGTATAAAAATATTGTTTTGATTTTAATTTATAAACTTTGAGGTATAAAATTTAATGAGTACTTTTATTTGTTTGATTAGCTGTTGTTCCAAACTGTCGTAAATTTGTTGATCAGTTCCAGTAGCTTCGGCACAATCCATGGATGATATCAACGTAAAACCGTCGTCGGTCACTGTTCGCGGATCTGTAACTTGACTATCCAATTGCATTTTTGCCTCTGGAGATAACGGAATTGAATTCATATCAACAGGCAAGCCAGATAAACTGGCATTGAGCAGTGGGTCAATTCCTTTTGCTTGCTTTAAATAATCTCTAGCTAAGTCAAGATCCCCATCTTTCTTAGCTTTTAAAGCAGCTAATTTTAGCTCTCTTTGACGTTGCTGAAGCATTTCAATTTGCTTATCTACTCGTGATGTTAATTTTTTCTTTTTGTCTGCAATAAAAGAATAAGTTTAAAATGAGTTTCAAAGCAAAGTTATATTACAGTATATTATACACGTAGGGGATAAAAATAGAGAATGCCTCGGAACGCATGAAATTGTCACCCAAGCCGAAGGCGAGGGTGACAAACATACGATCTAAGGGATTCTTTATTTATTCCCTTGGTGCGTACGATATTTTTTTTCACACAGAGCATAAAATTCGTACGTTTGTTCCTGTTGCTAGAAAATCAAGTGCGCACTTTATGCGCTGTGTGTAAAAAACAATTTTACTTCTTTAACCTGAATTAGTTCTTGGAGGAGCAACCGGCGTTGTTTCCCTTGAAACACCTGGTTTAGATGGTTCTGATGGTGATAATTTTTGTTCTGCTGGTTTAGGTGGTTCTACAACCTGTGGTGGATCTGCAGCTGGTTTAGGTGCCCCAAAAATAGTAGCAAGTTCGGGAAAGCCAGGTGGAGTTGGTAATTCACCAAGAGGAACTGGCTTTCCTCTTCCATGAAGTTTTAAGGCATCTTCAAACTGTTTACATATGCGACCGTATCTTCTAGCTTTGGACGAATTTCCTTCAGTTTCAGCTACTGTCTTAGAACGACGATAAACTTCTAAACGCTCTTTAAGTGCAATTTCTAAAGATTCTGTGTTTGGTGGAGATGAAGCAACATCTAATAATTTAATAAAATACATTTTTAATAGAATGTTAAATTACTGCAGCACTAGTAGACTTAAAATGTAACAATATTATTGAAAAGAACTCCTACTTGGTAAAGTTGGTTGAGGAGTAGAGGTTTGTTGACTTTCATTTTCCTCTTTTCCTTCGGTAGAAGGATTTTCAGACGTTGTTGTGCAACTTGGTAATGTAGGTGTAGGAGGCATGTCAGATAAATCAACAGTTTCACCTCTAGATACAGCAGCAATAACAGTATCAAACATTTTGTTTATTTTAATATGGTTCATAGCCTCTTCATGATTGCCAGCTTTCTTCCAAGCTAATGCTGCTATCTTGTATTCCCTTTGACGACTTTTCAACATGTTTAAAGTTTCTTCATCAACTTGAACATTTGGAGTTTCATCAACAGTATGTTCTGGTTCAGGAGCTGGCTGTTCCTCTGCAGGTGCTTCATCTGCCTCTGGTAAAATATTAACAGGTGCTGGATCAACTGGTGATTCTTGAACTTAAAATAAAAAATAATATATTTAATCACTAAAATTAACCAAAGCAATGTTCAATTACATACGAAAAACTTTTACAGAACAGTACCTGGTGGTGGTTTTGGAACATCCTGAATAGCAGATGGTGGGAGAACAGGTGGAATTTCACCAGAATCAATATCTTGTCCTGCTCTACTCTCTGATAGCAAATGCTCTAAAGTCTTTACACCTCTATTATATCTTCTTGCTTTACTGGTTTCATTTGCAGTTTTTGCTCTTTGCTCTGCTGTTTTGTACATAGACAAACGTTCTTCTAATAGTTTTGTTACTTCATTTACTGCATCATTAGTGTGATCTGAAACTTCCGTTGGGGATTCATTAACATCATCACCAGTAATTGCTTTCAATTCATCCTGTAAAACATTTAAAATTTTTCTAAAAGTTTATTTATTTAACTTTATAACTGTTATTGGAAAAGTTAGCTTACCAACAAGTCAGGATCATTTTCATCACCAGACAGTTCTTCATCAGAATTAATATCTTTCATACTCTCACTAATCATCTTATCAAGATCAACAGGAGGTTTAGGTGCTGCAAGTAAATTAAAGAAAAATATTTCATATTATATTCAAAGCTTTTTCTGGAATAAAAAACAAAGAATTTTAATTACCTTTTCGAGTAGGTCTCTTTGGTGCATCTCCAGCGGTCAAGGCAGCCAACTCAGCCTCCAGATCTTCATCGTCATCGTCATCATCAATTTGACCAAGATCATTTATATTCTCAGGAATTTCAAATATGCCAAACTGCAATGACGAACAATTAGTTTAACAAGGAAATCATTACAAGTACTTGCATCAAGCAATACACGTGACCATGATTAGATAAAAAAAATTAGCTCATTTAAAAAAAATATTAAAAAAGTATATAACCTGGGCGAGGCTCCCCGGCGGCCGAGGACGTCGCTCTTTCTTCACCTCCTTCTTTCTTCCGAACATGTTGCTTTTTTGACAGTAATAGTAACGCTCGCGGAAAGTGTCAAGGAGTGAGGGCTCTTTAAATTTGACAATCACGGATGAATGTACGCATAACTGCGAAAGCGAGACCGAACGAGCGATTAGTCAGAGGCAAAAGGCACATCAACTTATCACCAAACAAACCAACGGGCAACAAACAACGGTCACAACTACACTGAATAAAATAACGTCATATTGCACACCTACATAGAATTTGAGCAGGCGAAGAGTTGCAACTTGCTAAGAGAATATCGACATTCGACAATATTTTTTTTTTCCTCAGTTGTCTGTACCGTCACCGCAGCACTGCATAAAATGCGGGATATTTAAAACGGAGTAACTATTTGCACAAAAAAACCACGTATAAATACGTGGATTTAAGGCCTTACACACACGTATTTAAAAAAACAGGACTAAAGATAAGGGAGGAAAAATTGTACGTTAAATTTTACATCTTGCAATATAAATTAATTGTTTAAAATCATAATAAATCTGTTCAAATCGTAATAAATCGAATAAATCTGTTTTTCAAATGTTTTACAACAACGCGATGTACGAAATATATGCACACACAACTCACTATATAAAAGGGTTAATTAAATATTTAAAAATACTGCGGGTTGTTGACTGCGAAAGCCCAATCCAAATCAAAATGTCATAATCCACATTCATGACTACAATTAAACCAAATATGATCAAATAAACTATTCTTAGTAAAACGAATTTCTTGTAAATAAATATAAAAACAAGAATAGAAGCAAGAAAGAAACTTTTATAACTCATACTTAAAAATTAATTAATATTTATTATACTAGTATTATTGTAACAAACTTTTAAAAAAAAATTATTTATATTTTACTTAAAATCTTACTTATAAGACTTTTCTCATTAATAAAACTGTACGGTAAAAAATTCGGATGTGCGCGCAAAAATTTCCCCCCGCGCGTCGCCGTTCCGCAGCCGAGCGACAAAGAGAGAAGTATAACACCGCACGCGAGGGTGAATTAGGGTTACGAGTGGAGCCAGTCGTAAAAAAGCCGTTCCCCCGCGTTGATCAATGAAAAAAGTGTTTACGACTCTTTCGCGAGCGAATGCGCTCCGAAACCTTCCCGTCACTTGGCCGTCGTCGGGGCGACGCTCCACGTCGCAGTAAAACACTTAAATCAAAATCAGTGCGGGAGGGAGGCTCTACCAGACGAGGACGCCGACAGCGAGCGCACGATGATCATCGGTGGCGGACGACGTAGCGCCTCTCCAGTGGTAAAGACGGTTCCGCTCGCGACATCGGCCACATCATCCGTCCTTGATAAGAGCTGCGATGCATAAAGGCAGCGCGCGCGCCGCCGACGCAATATAAGACGCGCGCGCTATTCGCCCATTGTTACGCTTATCGCACGCGCCTACGCGCGTTAATTGCCGTCGACTGGCGGCCCTCCGTTCCCATCTGGGCCGACCCGCGACCGCCGACCCCGAGTATAGTGTGCACGCCGTGATCTCGATCCGGAAGGCCGCGCGCAGGTATCTCCCGCAGCTCAGTTTCCCTGCTCCCCTCTCCGTAGCGCTGTCTACGGCCACGAGTTCACTTTTTTTTTTGTCCCGAGTGATCCTCGCGTAGATGCGACTGCGACACTTAACTTGGCATCTGGCATTTGTTTACTGAAGTAGCGAGTTTGCTAAAGGCTCTAGGTGGGGAGGTTGAAGGTTCTCGGTGCGATGACTTGTTTTTTTTTTTATTTATTCATTTTTCTTTTCTTTTTTAATAATTCTTTGTGGATTGTTTATGGTGGCTCTTGGAGTTGGTGATTAGAGTGAAGTGATTGATGTGGGTTTGTTTCATGTTGCAGGGAGCAGCGAGCGATGCTGTGATTGTGGTATGATCGAAGGCAGGATTGACAGAAGGATAGCGAGGTACAAATTTGGTACCTAAACGATGAGTGCCAGTGCAGCAGCTGCCTCTTGACAAAACGAGAGCTAACAGCAAACATTTGATCATGGCGAGATGGTCCTTTATTTATCACAGCTCCATGCTGCTGCTCATCTTCGGATGTAGCCTGCATGAAGCTGTGGAATTGTTCGATGATGGAAGAATAGAATACATGAGCAGGGAAGAAAGAGAATCTTTAAAGTGAGTCTAACTTTTGTGAAGGTTTTGTCACTGCAAGTACTTGACAGTGTCTAATTGTCTCTTTGGTATGCTTTTGCAGACAAGAAGCAAAGGAGATGTTTTATCATGCTTACAATGCATACATGGATAATGCATTCCCTGCTGATGAACTAATGCCATTGAGTTGCAAGGGAAGGTATAGAGGATCAGAGGCAGACCGTGGAGATATAGATTCTACTCTTGGAAAGTTAGTTGATTTTTATTGCTTTTGTGTTAGTTTAGTTGTATTGGACTTATTAATTTTCAATATCGTTATTGCAGCTTTTCTCTCACATTGGTGGATACACTTGATACTCTTATTGTAAGTTTCACTGTGATATCTAGTTTAAAAGATAACTGAGTATTGGAAAATAATAATTATTTTTTCACTTTAGGTAATGGGTGATATAGAAGAATTTGAAAATGCTGTGAAGCTTGTTATTAAAGATGTTACATTTGACACAGATGTTATAGTTTCATTGTTTGAAACAAATATTCGTATGCTTGGGTATGCATCTGCAAACACTTTTCATATTTAATACTAGTAATAATAATAATACTATACCAAAGTGAAAATCTAATATTTTAATATATTTTTAGAGGACTTTTGAGTGGTCACATTTTAGCTGATTACGTGAAACATAGGGAAATTGCAATGACCTGGTACAGGGGTGAATTATTAAATTTAGCCAAAGATTTGGGGTACAGATTCTTACCTGCATTTAACACAACTACTGGCATACCTTTTGGAAGAGTAAGTTTTTATTTTTTAAATTGATTTTGGATTATAAAAATTTAAAAAAATTAAACTTAAAATTTTATTTGTTTTAGATAAATTTAAGATATGGTATGAAAGGTGTTCCTTTAGAAATGATGAGAGAAACTTGCACTGCTTGTGCTGGTAGTATGATTTTGGAAATGGCTGCCTTATCACGATTAACAGGAGAATCAATTTTTGAGGTGACTATTTGCAATGATAATATAAAGTGTTATGTGTTATATGAATGATACTAAGTGGATAAAAAGAGGTAATAGAAAAATTAGTAATTTAAATTAATAATTTGTAGGAAAAAGCGCAAAAGGCTATGGATGTTTTATGGAAATTAAGGCATCGGGGAACTGATTTAATGGGTTCTGTATTAAATGTGAATTCTGGTGACTGGGTGCGAAGAGATTCTGGAGTTGGGGCTGGAATTGACTCCTACTACGAATACTGTTTAAAAGCTTACATTCTTCTTGGTAAAAACAACATTCTTAAAAATATTCTTCATTTGCTTAGATACTCAGTTGTATTTATGTAATGTTTTCACAGGTGATGAAAAATATTTGGGTCGATTCAATAAGCATTACCAAGCAATAATGAAGTATATTAGCCAAGGACCAATGCTTTTAGATGTTCACATGCATAGGCCCAACACGAATTCGAAAAATTTCATGGATGCACTCTTAGCTTTTTGGCCTGGTCTACAAGTAAAGTTTTGATGAATTTTTTCACATAATTAAAATAAGCAAATGACTTAATAATACAATTTTAAAATGTTTATTTAGGTTTTAAAAGGTGATATCAAACCAGCAGTAGAAACTCATGAGATGCTTTACCAAGTTATGCAAAGACACAATTTTATTCCAGAAGCATTTACTACTGATTTTCAAGTAATATATAAAAATATTATCAATTCGCATAAAGACTGAAGACAATGAGGAACGTTGGACACGTAAATTGATCACCTCTGAGAAATATCATCATATTGAAATTAACATTTGTTAATGAAAATAGCATACTTTTATTTTCTGATTAAAAGTTCGCTAGGACGAATTTTGAGAGGATCAACCAAAAGTGCCACATCCATAGTCCAGTTATTTCTTCTCTTGAAGAAAGCATTGAAAAGAATAAATTATTTATGAGAGTTTGTTTTAGGTACACTGGGGCCACCATCCATTGAGACCCGAATTTTTAGAATCCACCTACTTTTTATACAAAGCAACTGGTGATCACTATTACTTGGGAGTCGGACGGAAAGTTCTCAAGAGTCTGCAGACTTACGCCAGGGTGCCATGCGGTTTCGCCGCAGTTTCCGATGTTAGGACGAACAAGCACGACGACACCATGGACAGCTTCGTACTCTCGGAAACTTTCAAGTACCTGTTTTTGTTATTTGCCGATCCTAGTGAGCTTTTACTGGATTTAGATGAATACGTATTCACTACCGAAGGTCACCTACTACCACTATCCTTAGCGTCAGTCAGAACTAACGCGACAATGGTATTTTTAATTCGTTATGTAATCACTGCAATCAGACTTAATTAAATTCTAAACATCTTAGACTTTACTAAAACTTATTTTTTGAAGGAAATCGAACGAGAGAAAGTTCACGTCGAAGAAATGGATCGAACCTGCCCGAACAGTTTGCATTTATTTCCGGCATCCGTGAGGCAGCCCCTGCGAAACATGGTTGAAGATGTGTGTCCCAAGCGATTGGTGAAAAAGAGACTGAGCGCCGAGCAGTTCGAGCCGAGCAATTTTGAACACTCGAAAATGCTCAACGATATGGGTATCACCATCCTAACCCTGGCCGACGGCAGCGTGCAGCTTCTCCACACGTTCTCGAACGCAAAAACTCCTTTGGACGCGGAGGAGGGTCTCCAATTCATGCAGGAGATGGTCGAGCTCAGCAAGTCACTGACAACGCAGACGGAGACAAAACTCGTGCTCTTGAGTTACATCAAGCCGAGTCCACTTCATAGGGTGACAATGCTGGCCGGTCCGGCACATTTCGGCGTTGACTTGAAAAACAGCAAAATCACGGGTAAGGTGGTTTTGGCGAATCCCTCATTGGCTTGCAGCGAACTCAACAATGCCGATGCGCTCAAGGGCATGGTCGTTATTGTGGATCGGGGTAACTGCATGTTTATCGAGAAGGTATAGCTTTTACTCCAGCTGTTTTTCTTTTTAAAGAAAAAAATATATAAATCAAAGTGAAAAAACTGTATTTACGGGTTTTTCCAGGCTCGCAGAATACAAAAGGCAGGTGCTATCGCGGGAATAGTGCTGGACAACGTTCCCGGAACGAGCGTCCTTAATTCACCTTTGTTTGCCATGTCAGGAGAGGGGAAACCAGTTGACGACGTTACTATTCCCTTTGTATTCCTATACAGCGTAGAAGCTAGTCGCTTGCTGCAAGACGTCGTTGAAACCCGTCCAGTGTTAAATGGCTTTTTAACTGTTACTATAGGTAATTAATTCCACCGGATAAAAAAAAAAAAATTGAATTCGTTCAATGTTTTATGGAAAATATATTCTTCCAGGCGGTACGATGACTAAAGACGAAGCGCAATTAAAAGCTCCGACAGGAACGCTTCAGAAAATTTTGTCGCAAAAATTTAACACTCAGGTTTGTATCGTTTGGTGCATAATCATAATTTTTGTAGAAGGCTTGACCATTTGGAAAGTGACTTCCGTGATCAAAAGATAGCAGCGTACTCGTACCGTCCTGAGGACATTTAACTGAAAGCTTTATTATGCGTACCACGTATACTCTTTATTAAACGTGTGCGCGTGCACAGGTTGTGCGACTGATTTATATTTTTTGCTTGTATTTTTGTATTATTTTACCATCGTTTTTTGTACGTAAAAGAGATTCAAAGAACTATACTTTGTAACAGAAAAAGAGAATGTACCATACAGACATTTTTCGAACAAATCGCTTATTTAGATATTGCATGAACAATGCGTTTTTCCTTCAAATGAAAGTGATATTTTGCAAAGCACTGTGAATGAATTACTTTTAATTTAAGTAGCTTTCAAATCGTAGATTAAACGTATGTTTTGTTTTGTGTAATCAATTTATAAAAATGAGGCAACGGTGGCGTTTTTTCTTGTTTCATGCAGAGTCTTCCATCAAGCGGAACTGTAAACAATGTAGCTGCCAAAAGCCAAGCGTCCGAGCACTTGTTGACCGTTGCTCACCTACAGGCGTTCCTATTCGATGAATCTCCAAAGCGGCCCGTACTGATCAGCATCAATTACAAATTTAAAATACCAAAAAATTTACAAGCTAAAGAAACTCACGCCCACGAGACGTATTGGCTGTTGCTGAGAAAGTTCATTGTAAACGAGCTCTTCGGCACTCTCTTCAGCTTCAGGATACGCAGCGAGGGAATCTCGTTGGCTTACACGTTAATTATGAACAAGCGCGGCGTCCACTCTACGACACTGGACAGCTCAACTCTGCCGAATAAAGTCCTCTGGTTCCTAAAGGAATTGAGCGAAGTCGAGCCCGACGAGAAGATTGTAGCTCTCTACAGGCTGTCTTCTCTGCACCCAAGCAAGCAAGATCTGCTCTTTCATCTCCTGATAAAGTCGGTGCTGACCATGAGAACGATGGAAATCGTCAAAAGGGTGCACCTACAGGACAGAGACATTCCAGATGTATTAGAGTATTTGGAGAACGACTTTTTGCAGAACGCCAATAAAAATGTAGACCTCTACGAGTACCGTAAGTTTTTGGAGCAGTTCTTACCCACAGTGGTGTCTTACATCATCTCACTGACATCCAGCGCGACGGCGCATGAGAGAAAACTACTTCACATTTTGTCTATATTCACGATCTTCATTGTGGATAGGCAAGTCGACCTGGCCAAGATCTTTCCAATTTATGGCTCGTCGAAACACACCGCCGAGGTGAACAGCAAGAAAAAGGGCGTGATCAACATCGAACTGGCGGTACCGCCGGAAAACAGATCAGCACCAAAGTCGGAAAGTCATGACTTTGAAAGTAATTTAAATAGTAATGGGCAATCGAATTCAAGAAGGAGTAAGGGTGACGATACAGAAGACTCCGGAGAATCTGTCGGGCTCGAAGGTAAGATGGGAGAGAGGGATTCTGTAGAAATACCTGGAACAGATTTGTACGGTAGACTTTTAAAGAACTTAGAGGATGTGGAGAAGGTCCAGAAGTTGTTGGATGCTGTCAACGAGTGGAAAGAATTATTGCCTAATACGCCAATTCTAGACTTAAGTCATCATTTTGACAGTGTTAAAGAAGATAACCAAATCCCTGTGAAGAAACGCGAATCGGAAACTATTGCTGAAATAAAAGACAATGCGGAGCGTCAGACTGTCAGCAGTAAACGAGAAAGAAAGCATCATTCACACGACGACTTGTAATGATTGTTTCGATCCTTTTTTTATGGCTATTAAATTTTCTACTATTATACATAGAACGAATAAAAATATTTTCTTAAAAATTGAACCGGTTTCCTCGCATTGTCATACGATCGTAAATGTTTATGGAATTTAAAGAACGCGATTTCGTATTACTCGTGTTATTAAAATGAAAAAGGAATCAGTCTTGTTTCGAAGGTATTTTTTTTTTAATGTTATATGTTTCTGCTGACAGAAAATTGAAATATTATCGACGTTGCTTGTACGTCAGTGTAAAGGTGAACGAATATGTGTACACTACATTCGCGTACTACATTCAAGTGAATTGATTGCGTCATTTTTTCACTACCTAGAGAACTACAAAAAAAAAAAATGTTTCATAAAAATTTAATAACTTTTCTTACACTTTATTCTAAAACATTAGCTAGGATTTACTTTATAAAGCTGTTAAACAAATTGATGAATTGATGAAAATATAAATGTCTTATAAAAGTTGTTGTACAGATTAAGTCCATAGGGAATACATGTAACATGCTTGTAAATTGAGGATTTCCATGCAGAAGTAACTAACGGGAATTATAAAAAAAAAGAATTACTACCAGATTGTAAATACTTGTAGTAATTTCATTTTAAAAGATTTTTGTACAGTTATTTTTGTACATTAAGGAAAAAAAATTTATTTATCTTATTTCCAAACTGTTATTTTAAAATTGCAAATGTGCGTAATGTAAAATCATTGAAGTATAAAATAATATTTGAAGATGTATATAGGTGATAAATGTAAATGGTGAGCATTCACATTTGCCAAAAAATTGTTAATATATGTATACCTTAATATCGCTTTATTGTGTAATATGACTAACTGTATATACCACATAAATGTCGGAGTCAGATTTTTAATTGTAAAATACTGTTTAATACAATATTATAAGACATTTTGGTATGAAAACAGGAGAAAGCTGTGAAATAAAGTCTGTTATGTAAATTTAATAATCTAAATCGTTTTTTCATTCACATTAAAAAATATTTAAAATTTAATGACTTATGTTTGCAGTATATACATGTTTATTTTGTTTGATTTTTATTTATATTCTATTATTTTTGTGTTTAATATAATGGCAAGATTTATTATTTTGAAAATATGAGATTTTTCAATAAAAAATTAATTATTTATTATATGTAATTACAATACATTTGTTAATATACAAAAAATTTTTTTATTTATGATGTACTCCTAGGTTTCAATTCCTCATAACATGATCGAAGGAAAATATAATTTTTCTTCATAGGGTTGTAAAATTCATGACCCTGGATAAAAATAAGTGTTTAGTGGATTTAGAAAAAAATGATTTTAAAAATTGTATTAAATATTTCTTACCTTAGACCAGTCATAAGATACAGAATAAGCAAAGATTTGACCATTGTGGTTAAAGCAACATCGAGTGATAGGTTGTTCCATTGGCTCAGATGGTTTCAACTTTGTGCGAGCATCCTTATCCCAAAAACTAAAAGTACCGTCACTTCCTACTGTTGCCAAAGTACCATGCACAGGATGGAATGCTATATCATTGACCTAAAACCAATACAACTATTTATATACTATTTAAATTTAATTAAATCAAGCTTTAAAAAAATGCATACAGCATAAATATCTTGATAGCCATTAGGTGCTCCATTTGATCTGTGACATTTAAATGTAAAATTATCTTTGGGATTTATTGGATTAACATACTGAATAGCAACACGTCCTTCGACACTTCCCAAAGCATAACCAGTTGGAACTTTTTTTTTATCTCTGAATATCGCTACGCATCTGTGTTGATACTTTAATGGTGAATCTATTCGTTTGTATTCATGTGGAGTACCTTCTAATTGATAGACAATTAATCCTCTACCTGCTGTTCCTACTACAGCCATTGGATAATCCTATAAATAACAATTAAATTAAAATCTAATATTATTTTATTTGCAATTTTAACTTATCAATGATACTTACAACATCTGCACAATAACATCTCTCGGGTAAATTAATTGTGAGCATGGGATTAGCTGATCTTGTATCCCAGAACTAAAAATAAATAAGGAAATGATGGGTATTATCATGTAAAATATAGTAAATATCTTCTAGTCAAATTAATTGAAACCTTGAGAGTCTTGTCCCATGAACCTGTCATTAAACAGGAATAATTATTGCCTTTAATCCAATGACAAGTTTTTACTGGAGCATCATGAGCAGCTACTTGTATAGTTTGACTGGATGCTAAATCCCAACATTTTACCATTTTATCACACGATGCCATAAAAACTTTAGTTCCGTCCTGCATAATTAATACATATTTAGTCAATATTTACAGGTACATTAATATTTATTTCCTTTTTATGCACATAATAAAAATGAATACTGACATCACTCCAACACACATCCAAAATAGGACCAGTCATACTTTGCATTGACTTAGGATTCGTTTTTCCAGTATCCTCCACCTCCCAGCACCTGACATTGCAATCCCAGGAACCAGCTACCAAAAAATTTTGTGGAATAGTAGCTGGACTAAATGCCAAACTCGATATAGAATCATCAGGTGGTGAATTTACTTCAAAATCCTTCATTGGATTTGGATTTGTAGTCGTCGCAGTAGCTAAGGCTGTGCTTTGATTAAACATTGTGGCTGCCTTATTTTAACCTGTAAATTGATTTAAATGTAAACAATCATTGTTTACGATAATATCAAACAAACAAATTTTTATCACCATACATTGCAACGTTTTTGTAGTAAAGGTAGAATAGAACAAGATGAGATAATTACCTTTTAAAATGTACTTATATATTGCAATGCTCGTAAAGAGTAAACTGGAAAATTACAATATTGCTTCTTAAGAAATCTCCACATCTAAGGCAGAAATAATAAAACAATCCATCATTGTTTTAATAACATTTCAAAAATATCATTCATGAAATCGAAAGAGCGGGAATGCAATGAAGAGGTTATAAAAACTCTAATCCTATAATGAACAATTATTTTGGAACAACCACGACTGGCGCGACTGCGCAAATGCGGCAAACACTGTGCGGTTTTCAAATTTGACCGCCAAATTTTTTGCAATAGTCTATTACTCGTATCGTATAGCAATAAATGAAAGCTTAAAAATGTAAATATCAAATTTCAAAAGAAAATAAAATAATAAATTAAAAGGAATTCTATTGAGCATCAATAAAGTGAAGCTAATCACACAAGATTATCCTCAAATTTTTTCTACTCCGTTTTTTACTAAAAATTGTGGATAAACCGATACGTGCAAGTGCATTATAAAAATTTCCGCCTTACGCATAGGTTTACACATATACATCGAAATCGGATATACTAAGCAGCTATACGTATAGTATTACCATTGATGATCGGAGGCTGTGACTCTGCGAGTGGTATATGTGCATTGTATGTACGCGCGACCGCGAGCGACGTGAAACATTACACGTAGACGCCTATACTATAGCCGGTTAGATGCGCGCGCAGAGCATAGTGTGTACAGTAAAAACAGCAAGTATATATACCATAGTCACTTCAATCAAACGCACAACATTCGATGTCGTGTCACTCGAGCAGAGGAGAGTCGACGTCATCAGGATAAGTTTATAGTGTTCTAGGAGCCGCGAAAGCTCAGTTCGAAGTCTCGCCAGCTCCAGACGGAGAATTTTCGTTGCTCGACAAGACTGAAGATATTCTTCGCTGTGAAGCGCTGGAAAAAGCAGACTGACGCCCCACTGTGCATTATACTGACAAGTGAATGATTTTGTTGAGAAAGGGATCACCCGCTGTTGTTGTTCTGTTCTCAAGCTTCCTTGGCTTTAGTTTCTTCGGTGCATTGATCACTTGGCATCATGAAGGCAGTCATTCTCATTGGAGGCCCCTCAAAAGGTGACTTTTTTGTTTATTTATATGTGGCAATTCTGTCAGAATTGGAGGTGGAATTTTATTGATAGATTTATTATTTTGTGCATTGCAGGGACTAGATTCCGGCCTTTGTCGTTGGATATACCTAAGCCATTATTTCCTATTGCTGGTTTACCAATGATACAGCATCATGTGGAGGCTTGTAAAAAAGTGTCTTGTGTCACAGAAGTTTTGATAATTGGCTCGTATAATGCTGTCGATATACAGCCTTTTGCTGATGAAATGTCACGCAACAATCAGTTAGTTATTAGGTACTTGCAGGAATTTATCCCTCTAGGTACAGCGGGATCAATGTATCATTTTAGAGATCAAATTAGAGCTGGTGGAGAAGACAGCTTTTTTGTATTTAATGGTGATGTGTGTGCTGACTTCCCACTAGAGGAACTTCTGCAGTTTCATAAAAGTAAAAAATCGCAATTGACAATAATGGCCACTGAGGCAACGAGACAGCAGTCTTTGAATTATGGTTGTTTAGTTCTCAATAATGATAGCTGTGTTGCACATTATGTAGAAAAACCATCCACATTTGTGTCAACCCTTATAAGTTGTGGAGTTTATATAGCATCCAATGAAATTTTCCAGACAATGGCAGATGTGTTTTATTCAGAGAAACCCCAAGAAAAACAAACGTAAGTACTTCGTATTAAAAAAAAATATTTGATGATTTGATGATTATTAACAAAAATTCATGCAATATTTATTTAAAATAGATACGCAAATGGACATGGAAAGGATTCTGCGTACATTTCATTGGAAAATGACATTATGCCAAAATTGATCAGTAGCCAAAGATTATTTGCATTGCCAGTAACAAATTGGTGGTCACAGGTCAAAACTGCAGGTTCAGCTATATATGTAAATCGTCATTATCTGGCACTTTACAGAATGCACAGGCCAGAAAGATTAGCCACAACGTCCAGTAGTAAATGTCAGATTATAGAAGATGTGCACATCCATCCCACAGCTTCAATTCATCCAACAGCTGTTGTAAGTTTTTCTTTAATAAACTACTATCCTTGGTACATTTTTTAAAATCCATTTTTAAAAATTTATTATCACTACTAATCTAAAAGCTATTTACACGTCCAAGGTGTGGTCTAAGATAACACATCTCTTTCTAATACTCAGCTAAACGAATAAGAGCACAAGTAAAAGATTTCTATGTCATTCTAAAATAAGAAACCTTTCAAAGCATAACGTATTAATAAAAATTTAAGCAAATATTATATGAAAATCAAATTACAGCTGGGACCAAATGTAAGCATTGGAGCGAATGTTATAATCGGCGCAGGAGTGCGCATAAGAGAAACTATCGTGATGGACAACGCGAGAATCCAGGCGCATTCGATCGTCCTTTACAGTATCGTCGGTAAGGACAGTAGAGTTGGTGAATGGGCCCGAATTGAGGGTACACCCTGTGACCCCAACCCGGACAAACCTTTTGCCAAAATGGAAAATCAACCATTGTTCAATATCCACGGCCAGCTCAATCCTTCTGCCACTATACTTGGTAACTACAATGCTTTTGTGTAAATTACAAAAAAGAGATCAATACTTTTGAGTATTTTATTATTTTACAAATTTAATTAAATTTATTGATTCTGCATAGAAGACGTAAAAGTTAAAACTATTTTAAATTATTTAATAGAGATGTTTTTGATATTTTTTTAGGGTCCTGCGTGAGTTTGGCATCAGAGAAAATACTGTTAAATTCTATAATCTTACCTCACAAAGAGTTAACTAGAGACTTTAAGAATGAAATTGTACTATAAGCGCATAAACTTTAAACAAAAAACTTGATAAAATGCTGGAATGTACAATTTTTAAAAAACCGAAAAAAAGTTATATACAATTTTGATCGTTTGCTATGTGGCATCGATTCACGCAAAGAAATCATTGTCGTAAACAATAGTAATATTGTTACTCGTAAATTTTTTACGATTTTAAAAGTTAATTATTATATAAGAAATGCGAATGATATGGCACAACAGATATCGATGCATGGGATAAATATCGATTTATAATTTTTAATTTTGCTTTCTCATAGAGAAAGCTTTTCTTAAAAGCACGATAAAATAAACCGATTACATATAAAAAAAGGAAATTTTAGTATATTTTTAAATTAATTATTCAGGGTTACGACATTTATTTAAATTATAAAAATTTTAATTACTTGCTGAACTTATCAGCAGGCACGAATAACATTTAAGTTATTTAATTGATTTTCATTATATATTTTTATTGATTAATCGATTTTAAATAATAGTTAAATTATTTAAAAATCGAAATTCCAAAGTTTGTATCAAACCTTAATATCTCTGCATTTCTTAATGAATATTAAAATTAGAAGTATTAATTAGCCCAATTGTTATTAATTTAAAAGCAACAATTTGTTAAGTTTTTTAATTTTAAATGGAATATCTATATAAAGGCTATAAAACGGCCACACTGCCTGAGAGGCAATAATTTTAAGAAAATAAGCATAATAATAGTCGCTCAAATTTAATGAATTATTTTTATTATGAAAAAGCGCGTCGTCCATCGTTCTATAAATATAAGTGTCCATTGTCGAGTAATCTTAATAGTGCAGAATAAGGATGATACATCAACTTGTCTTCAGCTTTCCACAAATGTCAATTGTATTAAGACGGAGGAATGTTTATTTATGTAAATGTAATTTTTAACTTTTCAATCTTTACATTTTACAAGACGTGTACCATAAATTTTTATTTGTATTTTTCAACGGACGAAACGTTATATTCTGTCAACTTTTGTACATACAAAAAAAAAGGAACAAAATAAAAGAATTGATTACAAAAAGAAAAATTTACGACTACTCAAAACTTTTTGAAAGTTCGCTAATTACGCATAAAAATTCATACGAATTAATCCGCTTAGTAAAACTAAAAGTTTTTAGCTTATAATCAGACTAAAAAAAAAAATACGCAGAGAATAGTCGAGGACCAAAGGTCGCTGGAAATTTTCTGCGCCCGAGTCATCGCATTCGACGACCAAAAAATGCCGTCAACCCGGTATCTCGAAACTAAAAATTTCCATAAGCCAGTGGTCGATCGCGCCCGAGGCATCATCAATAACAAAGAGCTACTCTTACACCTTATACACTCTCCTCCGCTCCGATCCATCGCTTTTCCCACGAATCGTCAAATATTAATCGAGCGGCCGCCAGGCGCGCGCATAAAAATGTCTCTCGAAAAAGCCAAGCAAAAAGATCTTATATATACAGAAAGAGAGAGAGAGAGCGAGAGAGAAAGCGCGCGACGGCCCGGCGGAAAAAATATATCGCACTCGGAATTCAAACAAGAAGACTACGCGCCGGGCGAGACGTGCGCGGAGGCTGCTGCGAGGATACGAAAAGCGAGAGGAATAGAACGAGAGAGAAAGAGAGAAATTGTCGCGCGCGCCGATTTACCGTAAGGGAAGAAGGCACACGGACCGGAGGAGGTCCGCGCGGCGGTGGCGGCGCGCATTCCTCGAAGGACTGCGTCGGCGGCAAGGTGGTGGCGCACGGGACGCTCTCCTCTCAGTCCGTCGCCGTCACTCCGCGCGCGAGTCGCTCCGCCGAGCCTCGTAATATATATACAATACCTACAACAAACCACCCGCGCGTACTTATACAATATATATACACCAAAGCGCGGCGTGCGAGCACCACTTTTCTCCTTCCCTTTTTCTCGGCGAGGAAAAACCGCGAGAAAAGCGCAACAGTGCCCGCATGGAAAATCGGTGGGCCGCGAGCTGAGGAGGGGAGGATCGGCGCGCGCGCGCGCGAAGAGGAGGAAAAGGAGCGAGCGAGCCTGGCGGCGGTGCGAGTGGCAGGCGGGATTCCTGGCATTCCAGCGAGACGAGAGGAGAGCGCACGAGAGAGAAAGAGAGTCGGAGGCGGCGCAGGCTATGTCCCAGGTCGGCCAACCTAAGCCTCGGCGAGTGCCCGCGAGCCGACGATAAGCCATCGGCGCGGCCCATATGCGAGGAATGCGGTGAGCATCGGCACCATATTTTTATCCTGCCCCCTCTCGCGACCCCTCGGCGATTTTTCACTCGCGCGCGAGCAGCCCCAGCGCGAGTGTCTCTCTCCCGGAGCGATATTTGCCGCCCGTGCCCGACGCTGCTTTTGTTGCGGGCGAAAGCGTCGGAGGAGTTTCTCCGCGATCGGTGCCCGGGTGTGTACTAATAAACTCGCGATATCTGCTCCGAAATTAAAATTTTATCGTCTGCGCTACTTTCTTCTCGTTGGAGTTTTTAATAGTCGTTCGCTTGTGTATGTGTGTGTGTACGATCCGTCGATCGGTGGGAATCGGTGCGTTATACTATCTATCCAGTGTCACTGGCTGCGCGCACGGGAATGGAATTCACGTGAAATTCCGGATGCGGGTCAACGACTCGCGGAAAAGCCATAAATTTTCCTCGGCGTGCCGCTCCGAAATGCACTCGGGTGCAGCCTCCGTATATACCGACTGTGGAATCTTTGTTTACCTTCGATCTCATCGATCACGAGCGGACCGATCGTCCTCTTGAAAAGAAAAAAGAAGAGAGAGATATATACATAAGTGTATATTCGTAAAAGAATATTATACCGTGTGTAAAAACGCCTCTATAGAATTCTCCCGGGAGAAAACTTAAGCAGCTTACATCGCGGGATACAAGAGTAAAAAAAAAAAGGGAGGAGAGAGACCACCTAAAAAGATGATGAAGTGAGCTGCTCGCGCGCACGATGTCGCCCAGCGCGTGAGTGAAAAAACGATCAAGGATCAGCGGGAGGGGGTCGGAGGGGAGAAAGAATGAAGACGCGGGATGTGACATTGGGAATTTGCATTTGAATGCTTGTGGCGTGCAGAGCGAGGAGGCAGAAGGAGCGGCGAGTGAGGTGATCGACTCCGCCTGGCTCCAAATGGCCGAGGGAGGCCCATTATGGCCGAGCACCGACATCAGCCGCAGCAGCCTCGTCAGCAGCACGGCCAGCCGGCGCAGCCCCGGCAGCAGCACCACCACGAGTTCCTGCCGCTCTGCGACGTACTGTTCAACATCATCTCCTTGGCGTCGTACTTCTGCGACGTCGTGTTCGACCTCGCCATGGCCTACGCGCTCGCCCATCATCCCAGCGCGCCACCCGTGCTCTTCCCCCTCAGCATCGTACTCGTGATCACTTCGCTGCTCATATCGCAAGTAAGTTCGACGATTAATTTTCTTGGACTATGAATTTTCTGATGTTACCATTTTTTTTTTTTTTATTTAAATTGTGTATTGCGTTTAAAAAGTATGTACTTTTTTTAGGATTGAACTACTACGGGCTAAATATCGGAGCGAATGAAGTGTTTGTTGTAGAATTGTGTTGACATATACTTAAAAGATGTGCTGTTTGCAATCAAAATCAAATTTTAGCGTATTCGATTCAGCGTGAATGTAGTCTTTACTTTACCATTAAATTAATAATGTTAATTTTCTTTATTTTTATAGATAACAACATTTTTTTATTAACATGGAGAACTGATCTTTTATTTCATGGTTTTTTCATGAATTATTCAGTTAATAAATTGGAAGAAATTAAATAAGCAACAATGCATTTCTTATGACTTTCATTTATTAAATAGTCTGTTAATAATCATAATGAAGTACACTTAAACATTTTTGTGCAGTAATCAATTTTAAATCGATTTTTCTTTTTAATTAAGAAATATTAATATATGTTTTCTTCATTAAACTTTAATTTAATCCTGCCGAACGTTAAATGTAATTAATTCATTTGTTACTGTTAATTCTGACAAAAAGTATTGCTAATGCGGGAGGCTGATAAGATAGAGCGCGTAATATAATTGTCAAATAATTAATTTATTTATTGATGTAAACCGTTAATTAATTTATCGTAATTTGACATTACAGATAGTCAGCATCAAGTGGTATCTCTGGGGAGCAAGAGGCAAGTTAAGAAATAACGGCAACTCTGACTGTGATATAAACGGGGAAAAAAAGACTGCCAATTGGACGTTGGGATGCGTATTGTTATTACACTCGACTCAAATCGGCGTTTTGTGGCGATACTTCAAACTTTTTATTCCAGTTGATTTAACTTACGTTAAACACGAAGTAAGTTTTTTTTTGTGTGGAACATTAATATCATACTGACTATAGTAACAATAAATCCAATTTAGTTTTTATATGTCTCCAGAATATTGCAGTACATTTTTTCAAGATAATAGCTGAATAAAAAATTGCCCTAGATTGTCACAGATCCCATTTCATTTAATCGTATAAAATTAAATAAGTAAAATGTACTGCATTCATTAGGAATTTACATAATTCATTTAATCTAAAGTCCAAAGAAATAAAAAATCTCTAAAATTAAATTAGCGTATTTAGGAATTTTTTTTATTAAGTTAAACAAATTAAAAATTATTGTTTGTTACCTTTTCATTAATACTTGTAAAATTTTTTTACGAATATGTATATCTAACGAAAATTAATGAACAACAGGTACGAGAGCTATGCGTGCTGCGCCTGATCCACGCGTTCTGCGAAGCGGCGCCGATGCTGCTGCTGCAGGTGTACCTGCTGGCGACGGGACTAGGTGGAGCCGGTCAGGAGGAGCCATCGACGGGCGTCGACGGCCGGCCCCTCAAGTCCGACGACGCGAAGCTGGCCGAGCTGACGGCGGTGTCGGCTGGCCTGTCGCTCTGGAGCGTCTGCTGGGCCGTCGCCTCCTTCAGCAAGGGAGCGGCGCGGCTGCGCAACCTCGAGCGCCTCGTGCTCACTTGGTTGGGCGTGCTGGCGCAGCTGGCCTGGCGCCTCGGCACCGTGAGCGCCCGCGTAGGGGCCCTCGTCGCCTACGCCTCCATCTACGGCGGCGAATGGCTTCTCGTCGTCATGGCCCTCCACTGGCTCTCAATGCTCACGTGGCTGCTCTTAACACCCGACGGCCTCTTCCACGGAGGCGAGAAGTTGCCCTTGCCCAGGAAATTATTCATCGCCTCGCTCCTCGCGTTCGTATACGTATTTTCGTACGTTAATCTGCACGAGACCAATCATCGCCAGAAGATGGTGAGGGTTCATTTAGGATTAAAGCTTCTTTTTTTTATGTTAAAGTTAAAACCTGTTTACGAAGTTGAAATAGGTAACGGGTAATTACAATGTGAAATATTAAATACACTTCTTTTTTTTTTTCAGGTGATTTTTTACTTTGTTATGTTCCTTGAGAATAGTTTACTAATGGGAGTGTGGGCTGTCGGTGTTAGTGGAAGTGAGATGCATCGTCACGCTCGTCCGGTTACTTTAATACTCACTCTTTTAGCTCTATTCTTCGGCGGTTTATTCTTTATGGGGCTGTATTATAGGTAATTATTTAAGTGCAATTATTCACACTATCATTGTGGACCGTAACGAAATAAATCTGATTGTAAAATATTCTTGGCTCCTTTAGGTTTTTCCATGTGAGGCGATTGAGATATGAAGCAGGTGGTAGAATGAATGGAACCAACGCAATAACAACGTTATCTCATAATGTAAGTCACTTGAAAGACGCAGAAAATTTTTTATACGACTTTTATGAAATAAATTAATTTAATTTCGTTTATTTTTAGAATGCTTGCCATGAGAAACATATTAATGGCTTCGATGATAAGCAAAATAATGCGATAGGAATGAGAAAAGTGAAGCTGAGTAACGGGGGTATACCGGGTGTGTTCAATTGTCGTTTTGCCAATCCAGCAGTTACTAATCATAATCGTAAGAAAAAGAAACCAACGACGTTCGTGCCGCCTCCAGTGCAGGTCAATTCCATAATTCCAATGACCACTTTAGGTGATGCTAATAAGTGGGGAAACAATAATGTTAACGGGCCGCAATTGATTCCGTTTTGGAAAAGGCCACTATCTATTGCCAGTTTGAATAACGTAAGTTAATTATTTAAAAAAAAACCTACATTTTAGTAAAAATATTTTATATTCAAACTTTAAATATTTTATAGGAAGATGATGCAACGCGAGAGAAGAACGAGTCAGATCTGACGATCGGAGGTTCGCTGAGCGTGAATCTAATTCACGAGAAGCTACGAGAAAAGAAGCAGCAACAGCTACGTGAATTGCGTGCTATTCAGGAAGAAATAAAAGAGGGCAAGCTAGTGCCGCCACCATCGGCTTCTACTTCTTCCTTCTCGTCGAATCCATCGGCTTCGAACCAGCAGCCACCTCCCAACACGAAACTGCATACCTCGCCGAATTCGCCGCTAACTGTAGCACCAAACGGCAACGCGCCAAATGGTAGCGCAAATTTAACTTCGTGGCCGCCCGTGAAAATGCATTGTTTACTGCCGCCTCCACCCTCGTCGCCTTACTACCCTTCGGCGCACCCCACTTCACCGTGGAAGAGGTCACCGAAGAAGAATAACGACACCTCGGAAATCCTCTTGGCACCCAGGTGTCTGCCATACCATTACTCTCATTGGAGTCCTCCAATGTTTTCAAATCATAGGTAATTGATTTTTTAAAAGTTATTTATATTTCTCGATTTATAAATTACACCATTGTTGAAAATAGAATAAAATTAGGCAATTCCGGAGCCTAATACTATTTTGAAAAGCGATGCGTATTTAATTTACTTGGCAATGAGAAGAATGTTTTGTAGAATAAATGCGTTTATCTTTCAGGTTGTGCAATAATCAAAATGGATTGGACGAAACTTCGAAGGATGACGGCCACGGCGATGAGGACGTCAGCGATATCGAAGGTAGCCAAGTGTCGTTACCACGCAGCTACACGTTACCGCGAGAATTCAAGTATCACAATAAGAGCCATGAGCGACGAGAGTCTGGCTCGAGGTTTAATGGTTCACGCTTTTACTTACATTCTACGAATAGCTCAGATGGTAAGATTTTTATTCTAATAAAACTGCATGTTTTATAATTATTGAAGGTACAGTTTAGTTTAAAGTATAAATAAAACTAAAAATAAATTTTAACTGTAAATATGTATTATAATATATTTTTACTTTAATGAAAATCTTAAATCTCGTGGAGTACAGTTTGTACATTGTAATGATTTTTATTTTAGGCGACGTAGATAGTGCGGACAACGAGGAGGAAACGGATTCAGAACTGCACGTGCGGGCAAAAGAGGTCCAGGGCGGCATCGGTCGACGGAAGCCGTACAACGCCCTGGAGAATGGCAAACCCGAGCTGAACGCCCCGTGCAACAACCACAATCTCCAGACCTCGCTCTCCTGCGGCGTGCTGCGATCGAATCAGCAGTTGCGCACCAAGGTCAAACACGAGACCAAGCTCTGAGGCGGCCGTCGCCACGGATCAGTATTCAGCCAACGACAGCTTTAAACCTCTCGGAACGTTATCGCGAGACGGAACGAGTCTCCGTTGTACATTCCTCCCTTTTCTAAGAATCGTGCATTGTACAGATACTTTTAACAGAAAAAGATGATTTGTTTTTTTAACACATTCTGTACTTTTTTGTAAATAACGAGTAGATCATTTAGTCTATAAGACGTGTAATTAACTTGGAGGTATATTTATTTATTAGCACGATTAACGCAGATTGTATTCGACGTAGTTTAGGGTGAAGCGGACGCACCGCGACGCGACAGTAAAAAGTTCCGCGATTAATTATCATGTATCATAAATCGAATGTTACGGCGCCGACGGAGATTCGAATTACTCCGTGGCCCCGAAGACGAAAGATTCTTTATATATATAAAGAAATGTATAAAATTGACAAATAACTATTCTTTACACGAATAAAAATTTATAACAATCAATATCACTGAGCAGAGTGTATACAAAAAACTGTAAAAAGAAATTCCCTCATCCTCCTCTTTTTTCTTTTTTTGTTTCTAAAAAGCTAAAAATATCTGCCCGCGTCGCGAGATGCTGCAATGTCGAAAATACACCACGCTATACGGAATTCCCACGCGAGATCAGCTCGTATAAGTATAAGCGTATCCGCAGTATATACGGCGCGTGCAGGCATTTACACTCGAAGCGCGCACACACACACACACACACACACACGCGCACACACGCACACGCCTTCCTCCATCGTACACGCAAGTATTATACACATCGCAGTGCACGCGGCAAGTGGTGGTGCGCGCCACACGCTCAGTATGCGCCACTCGGGATCGGCGGGTGCTCTCGTATAAAACACGTGGGGAGCCGTAGTACGCAAGCGTCGCGCAAAAAAATCAAGATAGGTGCATGCGCATTGGCCGCGGCGCGCGAGGCTCTCTCCCGGCGGCGGCTCTCGGTCTCGCTCAGTGGCCCGCACGTACTCGGGGCCGGCGCACCGCGTGCAGTGTGCCCCCGCAGTCCATCGCGCGCGCGCGCACATATACATAACACACGCGCGTACGCGTAAAATACTCGGCCGCGCGCATACACCGACGGTGATCAGCGTCGCAGTGTGGGTGCACGCCGTACCTTTGCGTAATACCGCGAACGGCTTTGTACAGTGTGCTGTGCGCGCGCGCGCGCGCGCTCTTTGTGCCCCAGCGCCATTGGCGCGTCAGTGTGCGTTGCACCGTGACCCTTCCGCCTTCGCACGCATCCTCCGGAGCAGCAGCCCGACAAGGTACGTGAGACGCCCGTGCAGTAATCCATTGATTATTCCGCGGCGAGAGGCGGAGCCTTCTTTTCCCTTCGGCTGCGGAGTGCCGAGTCGCCGCCGCACTTGTGCAGCGCGCGCTTGTGTGAGTGTACGCGAGGTTCGTCTCTCCTCTCGGTGTGCGGGAGCTGGATCCAGGAGGAGGAGGAGGCATTCGAGAAATTTTCGGGGCCTCCGGCGGCCGTGTGTGTGAGCGCGCGATCGATTACGCGCCTCTCTCTCTGTCGCACTCGTCCACCGGGAGTGCTTCCTTTTTTTTTTGTTGCTCCGCTCGCGCTTGCAAACTATCGGTGGCTGTATGTATATATGTATATACGAATTTTTGATGGAGCTCTTGCGTCGAGTGCATCTCCTATGTGTTGTTTGATTTTTTTTCTCGTTAGTTTATGTTTGTGTGAAGTCCGTTGGCGGGTGCCTTGCGAGGAGGGCTTCCGGGTGATTCCGGTATATTCGCGCAGCATCTCTCGAGCGTCGAATTTCCCGTGCCGTGCGTCTCGCTCCCTCTCGCTCGCTCCCACGGCGGTTTATACTTAGACTCGCCTCTTCGCGGCGTACGTTATACTACCGTACGGGAGGTGCTGTGTGTATGTAGTACGCGACGACGCGCGCCAACTCGTTCACGCGACTCGCGCTTTTCGCGTAAAAGACGGCACAGACTCGGAGGGAGAGAGAGAGAGAAAGGGGGAGAGAGTATCCTCCGTCTGCGTCAATATCTAACGGACGCGCTTCGGAAAATGTTGCTCCGACGACTCCGTTTTGGATCTTTTATTCCGGAGCTCCCTTTCTCAGCCTGCTCCGAAGAATGGGTTTGTCTTTTTTGCCTGGAATGAATGGAATCAAGTGATTGTTGTTTTTAAAAGGTATGTTTGTATGTTATTGTTTATTCATTATTGTATTCATTCTTGTGTTTTCTTTTTTTTTTTTTAGAAAAATGATCGTTTTTTGTGTGGCATTCGTTAATGAAATTTTTGCTCATTATGATCGTTTATTCAACATCAATTGCAGCCTTAAATTCGTATTGATATATTGATATATTATTCTTTAAATTACGAGTATTTGAATAATCTTTTACGTAATTATGGATGTGCTCGAATTGTCCTTTTGTCTCACAGTTATCAAAGATGCACAACGCATTCGATACTTAGACCGTCTGCAGAGATTCTGTCAGAAGCAAAATCAATTATGTACTAAATTTTTAAAACGTTGGTTGGTACGCATAAGTGTCTGAACTATAGAGAATCCATTAATTAATTGCACCGAATTACATCATACAGCAGCGCATCACCATCTTTGGGTAATCTCATAATTTCTTAAACTACGAATAACTCGATCGAATACTATATCGTCGAATCATTCATTATTTTACAGCAAGAAAATAAAAAGAATGGTCGAGTATATATATAAAAAAAAATTTCATTAATGAAATCACTACTCCATTGATCAGCGTAAAATCCAGAAGTCATTTAAGATTTTCCGCACGGAATCGCCTCGTCCCTCCTCGCAGACACAATGATCCGCTAATGACCCATAAAAGCCGAAGACCCTGATGGGCGCGCACAACATCCTGCCGCTGGAATAGGCTCCCCGGCCGTATATTGCGCTCGTCCTGGCGAACAAAGCGAAGGGGAGTCGAAGACGCGTACCGAGCAAAAAGAGAGAGAGAGAGAGAGAGACAGAGGATCGGCCGCGGCGTTACCCATTCACAAGAGCCTGCGTAGAGACGGCGCGCGCAGGGTAGGAAGCAGCGGCGCGTCTCGTAGTATGTAGTACTAGCTAGTAGTAATATAGTAAAGCTTTTCCTCGGGAGCCGTGCTCGGGGCTGCGCGCGCGCTTGCCCCCGACCTCTCTCTCTCTCTCTCTCTCTCTCTTGCCTTTCTTCCTCCCTCTTTGTCCTTTCTCGCATCGGCTCGCTCGCTCTCGCGCGGCCCGATCAATGGCGAAGATGTGTTCCCTCCTTTCGTGCCACCTACATCACCCCCTCGGAAGGCGAAGCCGAAATTCAGTGCCACCCTCGAGAAATTTCCCGACGCGCGTACGTGCGCGCGCGGACGGGTTGGTTGAAGTAGGGGGGAAAAAGGGGGGCGAGCTCCTCGCGGGCTCACGAGCTGCTCGCCTTTTTTTTCTTTACGACCCGGCGGAGACCTTGAGATGCTGCGCTGCACCACTGGCTCGGGATTTCGTGTGTGTCGTGAATACGTTATCGTAAGCGTGTGTGTGTGGGTGTGTGAGTTCTCGAGGGGTGCGAGCTTTCGGAACCGGGCGGCTAATTGATCCGACTGTCGGGGGTATGATTACCGTGGGCTCTCGATTGCAGGGTTACACTTCTTTTTTAGTTTAATTTATGTGCGACGGGGAAATAAATTTCGGTTAATTTCATCATTTTTCGCGTGCGATTTTTTTTTTAACGCTCGCGGGGGTAAGCAAAAAAGAAATGTACTTTTGGAACGGAGGATTTTTTTTACATTATTCGCGTGATTTTCAGAGGTGAAATATTCCGTTTCGTTGTTTACCGCAATACAATCATCTTTTTTAATTAAAATGTAATCTTCGTGTATTATGTCTGCTTCGGCGTGTGTGCTTCCCACCGTGAGTAATATTAATTGCATTCGGTGAATGTCGGAGAACTGAATAAATGTGTGTAGGTATTCGACATCGAGAAATTAACAGTAGACGACACTCGATTAAACGTAATTTCACCTCGTTACGTAAACGACGAACTTTTATTTATTTATTTATTTATTTTTTTTTTGTTTCAAATATAAATGATGTATTTCGCCGCAGGTACGCTCGTACGGGGCGTACACACGGCGTTAAATACTCGCTTTACACGCGCGTAATGCTCATGTAATAGGCTTATAATACATCATTAGCCACGCGAAAAGGCTCTATATTGTTGCGCGCTTTGCATTATTCGCGAGAGGCGTGCGGGGTTTCAATAAATTCTTTTGCGAAACGTCCGTCGTAAATCTTCTTTGAGAGAAGGGGGAGAGAGAAAAAAAAGAGCGCGAGGCAAGAAAAGAAAAGAAACACACGAGAGAAACGCGCTATTCAATACCCGAAGCGCGCAGTGCATCAAAAAAGAAGGAGTGCGGACTGCCGGCGAGGCTGGAAAGATCACAGGTATAAACCAGTGCCGGAGCATGAAAAAGTGCATGCGCACCGCCTTCAGTTCTTTCTTTCCTCCTCGGGGGAGAGAAAAAAATCCTCTCTTGTTTTTTTTAAACCTCGGTGTGTTTCGAGCACAAAATTTGCCGTGTCTTTATGGCCCCTCCTCCCTGCTCCCCTCTCGGCTCGTTTCCTTTTTTTTCGCCTCCTTTTACGAAAAACTCCCGGTTTCGCCACGATTCTCACCAAGTCGAACTCGATTCGTGTCTTTATGCGAAGTCAACGAGCTATATCTATCGACTTGGCAATAAAAAAAAAAGAAAAAAAAACTGGTGCAAACACGCACGTGAGCGGGGATTCTCTTACGAGCCGAAGAGTATACGTGCACTTTGGGAAATTGTGTCAATTCCTTTGAAGTTTACACTCCCCCATTTTTTTTCACGCCTCAAAGGGAAGTCCTCCCCCCGCGGAGCTCGCGTATATATACATTAATTATGCCGCGTCCACGAAGCGTTCGAGCCTGAATAGAGAGAGACCGAGATCATTACCGAATTTTTTCGAAACACGATCATCACTTTTCTTTTGATCACCCGACGGTGAAAAGAAGCGGTTGAACCTTTGCACGAATAATAATAATAATAATAATAAAAGAAAAGGTGACAAATAAAACGTCACGACTCCGAGGCAGTTCTCATGCCCGGCGACAATGCGCACTTACGCCCCGCACATCTGGCAGGCCCCTCGAAGGAGCTCCGCTGCGCCCACCGTAAAAACCAGAAATTCGTTACTTTTTCCTCTCCCCCCCTACCACTTTTTTTTTTCTTTCATTCACCCACACGGAGACTCGGGGAACAATGCGGGTGTACGTACGCGGCGCCGAGTATGCGCGCAGAGGAGAAATAGTAAACAAGTAAAGCTTGGGAGGAGAATGAGCGGCTAGAGAAATGCGTACCCGGAGAATGTGTACGCGTACGTGTGTGTGTGTGTGTGTGTGTGTGTGTGTGTGTGTGTGTGTGTGTGTGTGTGTGTGTGTGTGTGTGTGTGTGTG
>JAWWEN010000009.1:23568131-23593277 GCA_035582955.1 Sycophila texana
TTCAGAGAATAAAATATGATTTTACTCCCTCTGCAGAGGTCAATAAAGTGGACTTTATGGATGATTAGGGTGAAAAAGTTATTTAAACAGTCCAAAATGTGTTTTTTTTTTGTTAAAAATTTGTACTTCATGTTTAACAGATTGTCAGTTTTTAAAAATGAACTACCTCTGATTGGATCATGTATGTATGTATTGATACTTCACGTATTGTCGCTAAAAAGACTCTTCTATTCTAAATAATTATTAATTATTATACTATTAGAAATTAAGCCACGATAATTAATTAAAAAATATCTAATAATTTAATAATGTAATTTCAGTTGAAGACGCAGGCGGTGACGACGTGGAGGCATACGAGCGAGCACGGGGGCAAGGAGCTCTCGGTGTTCTGCTGGTGAGAATGGTGAGCCGTGGATCTGCGCGGGGATCTACGGTGACGCGCCAAACCGCGTCTTGCGACACGAATCAAAGCGATCGGACCGTCGACGGCCGGCCCGGTCATGCGCAGCATTTCATCCTCATCGTCATCGACGTCATCATCGCCGCCATTTGCACTGCTATTCATCAGCCTCGTCGTCGTCCCCGTTGTGCCGAGGCGCCCCGAGACTCGGACAGAGACTTAGAAAAGGAAGGTGCGCCGCAACTCTGGCTCCCCTTGATCGCTCCCTCGCCAACGCGCCAGACTCTCGCTTTTTACCCGCTGCGCACTAGGATCGATTTTACTTTGTGACTTCGTCAGGGCTGTGTTTTTGGCAGGTTTCATTTTTTTTTTTTTTTGTTTTTTTTTTTTTTCTTAAATTGAATCGAGTCGCTGAGTATTTCATTGACAGATTCAATTGAAGTAGAATAAATGTCGGAGAGAGATTTTTAAAGATTTTTTTTTCATAAAAGAATGCTTTTAGATTTGTAAATAATTGTGGAACTGAACATTCATTTGTTAGATTTGATTAGATTCGTTGGTTGTAAAAAATGTATTTCCAATGCGAAGTCGTGCGTTTGACCCGAGTACGAGTCCAGACTTTACTTAAGATATGTAGAAAATGGGTAGGGGAGATGCGCACCTTCATCAAGGTGGCTCTGTGATAGGGTCGTGTACCTTGCTTTTCTTTTTTATTAACGACTGCTTTTCGAAACGAAGCTTAGGAGTGGTTGGGTTTAAGAAAAATAATCTCTCACTGCGGACGATTTGCCGTCGACTACTTAAGCGTAATCACAAAGTGCATCATTTTCGGCCTCTGTGTAAGAAAAAAAAACAAAGTATATATATAATTACGTGTAATTTTATGAAATTATGCGCGACTATGTACGTCATAGATTATCGCGAGGGCACAATTATCCTCTCAAATATATTTAGGAAACTTTTTCAAATATACATAAATAAAAAAAAAATATATTCTTCTAAAAATTTCAAGTGTAATAGGTTGAAACGATAATGATCGCTCTAGCGGTCTTACTAAAGTAGTGATATATCTCGGAGATTATTTTTCTTAATGACAAATACGTAATGATCTTAAATAAAGAAACTTATCTTTTAGGAGTACTTTTAACGATAACAACTTGCCAAATTCATCTTAATTTTATTAGTGATTACTCTAATGATAAAATGAGTAGAAGTAATTATTACTATTGTTTTATTTTACTTTCATTTTATGGAAAGCGAATAATAATGTTTTTGTTTTAAAGAACTTGCATACTTTAAATGGTAGCTGGTGATATGCTACAAAAAAAGTATCTTAAGATTCTTTTATTATAATTAAACCTATAAATGCATACACGTGTATATTTCCGTTAGTTTTAAATGCTTTTTAAAGTATTAAATTTTTAATGATTTTGATGAAATTCATTAAATTCATAAAAAATACATTATATAAATGAATAAATAAAGCGTACAATAATGAAAGAGTTTACTACTACTGCAACTATTCTACTACTCCTCCATAGTTCACTCATTTGTGAGAAATGAGTAAGGGCCTTCTGCCAAAATAACGAAACATAACTGAAACATGCATGGACTCGAATTCGTTCAAGCGTTCGATATAAGCGAAAGTCTGGCGCCAACATCTTTTTGGGACCTAAACAGATGAATTAAACGTATGTGTCATCGCGTCCTTTTGCAAAGAGGTGGATCAAAAAGAAAACAAAATTTTGATTTGAACGAAACCTGTCAGTACTTTACTGTAAAAATGTAGTCAATTAAAAATTTCGCTTGAATTGAAAGAATTAATGAAAAAATTTCATTCGTAACGAGAATACTTACTGTTCAGTATCAAAATTAAAAAAAGAGGCGAAATTCTAGTATCGATGTGGGAGTCAGTCTGGAAGCGATCTTCTTTCATTTGTAATTTTTCTACATGAGAAACGTTTAACGTGGTCTAGGTGTGTGCGTGTGCGAAAATTTTTGAGCGATCCCTCCTGTGCTGAGGGACACGTGATTGCGTGTAAGGTAGAGTGAAAAAAACGAAAAACAAAGAACGATGAAAAAAGGGAAAAAAAGAGGCCCATTTAAAGGACTTCGTTTCGCTCTAGCCTCACTATTCTCCCAATTTTTTTTGTCGTGTGTTCTATCTGCGAGTGTGACTGAGGGTGAGTGTCATGACGATTAGCGGCGGATTGCAATTTTGCGACTTTGTAGGCGCGCAGGTGTGTGCATTCGGAGTTGACGAACTTAGCGTGATTTGCATTTACCGCGCGCCTCCCATATTTGTGCAACGGCCGTTTTTGTTTCATCAGAGCGATCTGTGCTAAGGACTCAGTCACTTAAAGCAGTGGATTCGGGTGAAAATCTCCGAATTCGGAATTTTAATTTTAGAATACTTTTTTTTTACTTCTTTAATTCTTAACTCGTAACAATTTTTATTTAGATAAATTTTTATTGTGGTTTTCAAAAAATACTTTTTTAATATTAATGATTTTTATACTGAGAAAGAATATTTACAATATACTGTTCGTGAGTGAGAGATCATCGATTTTAGTGTAATTTTTTTTTTATCAAATATTAATTTTAACGATTAAAATGTTTTGATTTGTTGTAAGATAATCTCTACGTATATTGATGAGAAAAAGTATGTTTTTCTTTTTTAAATGAAACGTTAAATTTTCATCCCAATTCATTTTAAACTTTTGACTGAGATAGTTTAACGCAATCGAACGTGTTCAAAGTGCGCTCAACGGCAAAGCTAGATTTTTAATGAGGAAGTGCAATATGAGAGATGTACATTTGTTGTAGGCCCATTTTAATCGAATGTGAAAGACGTGCGAATTTTCTTAAAACTAAAAAGTTTTGTTTTCCTTTTTCGTACCAATTCCCCTAACCACCGTGCAAGTTTCAAACTAGAGCAAAGAAATTTGTCCGCCTTTGTATTTGCCAAAATAATTAACCACTCGATCGAAACGCACGTGTATATGCATATTAATGAAATGAATATACGCATGTGTAATCCGTATAAATAAAACAATTGTCTCATTTATGAAATAAACAAATATATTAATTGTCACCGATAATCACTGCGATATAGCGCTGCACTTGCCAGTATTATAGTCAGGATTAATAACGAAAAAAATTTTTAAAAAAAGAACGTTACGTGAAAAAATGTATTTATTCGTTTACCCGTTACTCATCGTGGATGAAAAATTTCTTTTAAAACTTCTTTCAGGGATGGAAATGGGTATTTCAATTTTATATGAGCATTTTCTTAAAAAAAAAAGCAGAAGGGTTTTGTAAATTAATTTTGTTCCATAAAGTTCAAACATTTCGGTTGTATTTTTAAACACGATAACTAATGCATCATTTAAGAAAGTACTGTAACTCAATGTAAACAATATGATATACTCTTTCGATGTATAGAGAAAAAGAAATCGAAATACCGGTACCGATCCTTGATTCGACCGCATCAAGTCTGTATATCATTGGCAGCACACCTAAACGAATAGAAAAGAAATAAAACTTTTTGTCATCCGTTTTCATCGTATAATCGCATATAAAACCTTTCGGACGTTCGCTCGATTTACTTAAATAAAAAAAGAAGATTTTGTAAACAAAAAAAAAATCACATGTATTATCACTCGTTCGGTTTCGTTACGTTTCAACGAAGATCTCGATTGTTCCTCGTATGATATTTTACTTTCTACCGCCGAGGAAAATCTTTTAGCGAGCTTTGCGTTCTTTTACTTTTCCAATGGTTTGCAGGTGTGTGACTATGCCCTCGTGTACGACACATGTGAGATTAGATTGTGTGTATCTGTGATTGTTGAGCTATATACTTATAAGAAAAAAAAATAGTATTTTTCGATACAAGTGCGTAAAAGTTGATTATCGCATGTGGGTGAGTTTATCGCCCGAGCGAAGTGAGGGTGATAATCACCCACGAGCGAGAATCAATTTACGCACGTGTACCGAACGATATTTTATGCAACGACGTCGTAAAGTGCTGATTTAGCACACGCAAGTGTGCGTAAAGTAGCACTTTACGCACAGAGTTGCATAAAACAATTAAGGATAAAGAATAACAGAAAAAGAAAAAAAAATACATAGACCATTACGTAGGTACACTTTTCTCTCCCTTTTAGACCCTGATTTGTATAGCCGCGAGTCTCTATATAAACTGATTCCTTTTTTTTCAACTAGTACCGGAGTTCGCGACGTGTATCCCGAGGTACACCGTCGTCGTCTTCGTCGGTGGGTTCGTTCATGTGTTTCTTGCTGCAGCAGTTGTGCAATAAGCGAACGAAGCGAACAAAACGAGAAAAGGGAAGAAAACAGAAAAAAAAAGATCGATACCGAAACAAATCTCGTAATTAAAAGAAAAAATAAAACGAAGAAAAAAAAGAGGAAAAAAAACTTGCTTGATCGAGACGAAGCGCGAGCATCGTCAGAGGACAATTTTTTTCAAGATCAAGAACCAAGTGCTCAATTAATATTTGAAAATAAAAAAAAAAAGTATATATATGAAAAAGAAGTGTTAACGTGTTCTCTTTTTCTTGCACCCAGTCGCCTATCCACCCCCTCCCTCGACCGACCCGTTGCAATATGTACTAAAGCGCACGGCCTCAAAGGCGGCGAGCTTCGCTATATTTCGAATTGGAAACAATACAAGCGCCTCGGCAGCGTATAAACCTCGACGTTTTAAAAGCTCGTAAATAGAAGTAGTCTGTTATTATATGCTCCACGCCTCGAAGCCTCCCATAAAACGCACTGCGATTGTACTTTTCGTAGCGCAATTACCTCACTCAAGTGCACTCGTTGCGGCTCACGTGTATACATCGCGCACCTGTGCTGGCACATTTTTTTTCTCTCATCTCACCTGAAATTCTCGCGCGCGTCTCGCTCGTCCGCTTGCGCAACAAAACTCGCCCGCGAGCTGCTCTTCTTAAAATCGAGCGCAGCATAGCGCGGTATCCCCCGGGCGAATTCCTCGCCGTAAAGACGCAACGCGAGGTTCTCGAACCGGCGCACTTGAAGCTCTCTTTGCGCGCGTATACACCGGGGCTTCCTATTAATAGGCCCTCGTTAGGAAGCCTCCGGGAGGGAGCCGCGCATAATGCGCTGCCGGCCCGAGTCAGTCTGGCCCGAGGCGACGACGTCATCTGTTCGCGTCCCCAGAGGCTGAAGCAGCATGAGGCCTGACGAGCCTGGAGAGGAGGCCGCCGGGGCCTGCGCCGTCTGCGGCGTCGCCGCCGGAAACAAGTGCAGCGGCTGCAAGGCCGTGTTCTACTGCGGCAAGGAGCACCAAAAGGCGCACTGGAAACTTCACTCGAAAGGGTGCAAGGCTTACAAGGTATGATAGGCCGAACTGGGAGTATCTATGATGCATTAAAAAAAAAATTAGTAAATTTTATTTTATTTTATTTTATAAATTTATACGAGTTTGTACCCGTTATACTACATTTTCTAATCAATTAAAAAGAACTAAACAGCTAAATCATACGAAAATATTAAGAAAGCGCTAGTAACGCTTCCTTTCAACGGAATTCATTTCTTTAAATAGTGTCAAGTAAATGCAGGTTTCATTGAATCAACTAAATGTTTCATTGGAGTAACTTTATTTAGCAGTTTCAACAAAATATTTAGTTAATTCAATGAAACCATTTACTTGGCAGTACTTAAAGAAATTATATTGTTGAATTTACTCATTTTTTTTTCAGTGTAAAATTGTGCGTTCGAGTTCATACCGCTGCGGCTTTAAGACGATTGATCTTTATTTTTTTATTGCTTGTAGCGCGTAATTTGTATGTATAAACTAACTGCAGTTATTATAATAGACGCGGGGTAAAGGCATGAAAGGTAAAATCGAAACGTTCAGCGAGATAAATTTATTGTAGGAAATTATATGTACTCCGCGCGGTTGTAAAATATCACGAGATTACATTGAAATTTTAATTTAACGACGTATTCAATGTAGCATTATTTTGTGAGAAAGTATAGTTGCTTAATTTGCGTAGAGAGTGAGAGAGAAAAAATACGCAACTATATACGTTCGACCTCAAAGGCAGGATGCTCGGAGAGCTGCACTATCAGATATTTTTTATTTTCTTGCGTACGATTATGCACAGGCAACGATAAGAAATTTAATTCGTAAATAATGAGCGCACGTGAGAAATTGCTACCGGCGAAAACCGATTGTTTATTGTTGAGTAATTTATCAAGGCTTAGTATAAAGTCAATTGATTAATGGGTGTTAATTATGTATTATTGTAATTACACTTTAGCCGAGAGCTGTACATTTCAGCGAGTTCTTTGAGGCAATATTTTTTTATTTTTAATTTAAATTTCTTATAATTACGTCGGGCAACGTTGAGGGAATTGCGCTGCTGTCACACGAGAGAGAAGGAAGTTAAAAATGACTGATCGTTGACGTAACAGTGGAAGTTCAAATATAAACAGCTTCCCTAAACCTTTTCTGCGCGAGCCACAAGGAACCGACGCAATACTTACACGTCGAGACGAAAATACACGGATTCATTGTGAAAGCTATTACACGGAAGCTGATAGTGGCGGAGCTACAACGTTTAGAAATGTTTATTGCAGCTATTTATTTTAATTAGTTCGTTAATTAAAAAATAGTTTCTTTTTTTTTACAAATTTACACGTGCTATACGACTTTTAGTTAATGTTTTAGTTTCAATTGAGAAAATTCTACTTTTTTTTTATTTTGTTTTTTATTTGTAATTACGAACCATTGTGTATTTCGACGATATTTCACAATTACTTTAATTAGATGAAGAAGTGAAGAGATGTAAAAAAATAAATTTTGTTTGTTGTTAATTAATTGCTGTTTAATTGTTGTTTTTGTTGTTAAATCGACGAAAGCAGAATTTTCATCGCCTCGGGAATAAAAATCGTAATAACGATATACGCACAACTATTCATCAGCATTTGCATTTTTAAATCGTTTACGCAAGGCTAATAATAAAACAGGCGCAAAAAATTTGTGACTTTCCAATAACGATGAATCAACTATAGAAAAAAAAACAATAAAATTCCCGCACAGAAAAGCGGCGTAAACAAAGCTTATGTACGTAATATATATGAAAATTAAGTTTCACCGTCTAGTCACAAAAAAACCTTTCTCAAAATATGAAAAATTGAACATTTGAACCATTCAACTTTTTTTCATTTATATTCAACGGGCATAAAGCCCTTAAAGCAAATACATACAGCACTTATTAAAACTAAAAAATAAAAATAAAATTTGAATAAAAAACTTATTTCTTTTACTTTTCGAGGAATTTTCTCTTCCTCATTGAAAAATATTTTTTTTTACTATTAATAATTTTTATATTGAAAAAAAAATATTTACAATCAACTTTTCGTGAGTGTGAGCTCATCAATTTTTTTTTTTTTATAAAACTTTAATATTTTAACGATTAAAATTTATTGTTTTTTTTGTAAGATAATCTCCACGTACATTAATTAGAAAAAGTAAGGGTTTTCTTTTTTAAATGAACCGTTAAATTTTCATTGCAATGACTACGATAACGATTTGTAAATCGACACTCGATAAAAAAACTAAAATCTGGAATTTCCTCCGCCCAGCTGGCGGAAGACTCGCGTCTCGGCCGTCACTACGTGGCGACCCGGCGAATAGATCCAGGCGAGTTGGTGATCCGCGAGGACACCGCGCTGCTGGAGGCACCCCAGCAGGCGACTCCTCCAGTGTGCCTGGGCTGCTACGCGGTACTCCAGGCAGCCTCGGCGAGTCCCTGCTCCGCGTGCGGATGGCCTCTGTGCCCATCGTGCAAGACCCACGGGCCCGAGTGCGACTTCACGCGGCGCCATCGGGACGGCCCTGTGGCCATCACCGGCTTCGGCATCGTCCATCCCACCTACCGGTGCATCGGCGTCGTCCGCGCCCTCGCCCTTAAGGAGAGCCAGCCCGAGCGGTACGCCCGTTTCGCCGCACTTGCCTCCAATCACGACGTCCAGGAGCTCAACGACGAGACTCGCGAAATCGCGGCTTTCGTCAGGAGATTCTTCGCTAAGCTTGACGTCGACGAGGATGAGGTCACCAAGATCGCGGGTATCCTACAGGTATTATATGCGCCGTCTATTTAATGATTTTAACAAAATTTTTTGAATGAATGCAAATTCTTTATACAATGAGTATGGCAAAGAATTAATAATAGTAATAATAATTAAATAATGATAATGATAGTAATAATAATAATGAAAATACACTAAAAAAAATTTGCAGATTTAACTAAAAATTTCGTTAAAATTATTTTATTGATTTAAATACAAATATATGTAATTGAATTATAACAATATTTTTGCTTAAAAAATGAATCTAGTTAAATATTTGGTTAATTTCAATAGAATCTTGGTTGGTTGAACTAAATTGTTTGGTTAAATAAACGACCGAATGGTTATATAAGGAGAAATTTAGTTGGATCTACAAAATTTTTTTGTTATTTAATATTTAATGTGTGGAATTTTTTTTTTTTTTTTCATTAATGTGTGGAATTATGAGAAATAGTATTTAAATTGATTGATTAAATTATAATGTATTCTAGTGCGGAATAATATTAACGATTGCCGTAATAATTTTTTTTGAGCGATCATCGATTAAATTAAAATTACCCATTAATTCACCATAAAAGTCCCGTAAAAAGTACTTTTCTCTGTGATCGATGCAATTTTTCATTTTTTTCTTTTTGTTCGTGCTTGAATTCCGATGTTTTTTTATTATCATTTTTTGTGAGAGTACATAGGGGCGGTGACTTACTCGAGAAGTATTCGCGTGTTATTATCGGAAAATGTACCATCGGGAAAATAAACAAAAGCGATGAAATCTAGAGCGAGCTTAATTAAAAAAGAATTAATTATAAACTGTTCTAATAATATGATAATAAATTAAACGCCGTGAAAAATGTAAAATTGAATATTCAAAGTAAGCTAGACTCGAGAGTGGAGTTGAGTATACAAAAATGATATCGTTTGTCGACCAGTAGCTTTTATAATTATAAAAAAATAACAATTAATTCTAATTTATTCAGATTTCCACTATATTTGTTGCTCGAGGAATTTTTTAAAAATTATACATTTAAATGGAGCTGCGTTCAAGAAACATCTTACGTAGATATTATAAACTGGAAAAATAACTGCCCTGCGGGAGTCATCGTAGTAAAGTATTATTCTTATTATTTTAATCGAAAACTATAAAAAGGCGCAGTTATCATGAGTATATATTGCCGTTATAATTTTTGACTCTAATTACGATAAAATGTTAATCGTTTCATTTAATGCGTAAAATTACGAAGATGAGTACAAAAAATTATGTTTATCTCCCTCGTGTCGTAATAATATGAATAAGGAAAATAGTTAAATACACTTTTTATTTTCGCATGTTAATAATTACAATAAATGGCTTTGCGTGTTAATTAACTTTTAAATGTTGAAGATAAAATCGACTATACATCTCTAAACATGTTGGAATAGAAATAGGCACTAGTGGATGTTTAATAATTTAACGGAAAATTTAAATAAAATATTATACATAATAACGCCATAAATTATTACGTATTTATATCGATTGACTATGTAACTAGTGTTTCGAAACCGGTTAATAAATTTTTTCTTCTTGTCATAACAAAATATGAAAGCGAATGAAAAGGTCTTATCCAAACGTATATATATCTCTGTAATTTTTATCAAAAAGAAGAACATAAAGTCGGTAACTCAGATGAGTGAAAGGAATGTGAAAGGATCCTGCAGTGATAAATACCGTACGAGATCCTAATACTGAAGTGTTGTATATAGCGAATTAAAAAAAATGCTTACCCGATCAACCGAGAAATTCACCTCAACCTTTACATTTTTCTTGAAAATATCAATAAATCCAATTTATTTAAACAATTTTACCCTCGAAAAACGTGAGTAGATCAATGCTCGGTGATCGTTTAAAAAAAAAAAACTACTTAAAAATTTGTACAGCAAGTTTTTTGATATATTTTTTCCAAAAATCGATGAATTTCGATATTTCGAATGAAAAATCGGGCCCTTCTTTCAAATCCGAGACTTATTCGAAAACGGCTCGTGATAGCTCGAACATACAGGGCTCTCACGGTGCTCGTAATTAATACGGCGGCGAGAGGAGGGATTCCGTGCAGGTTCCGGGATAAAAAAAAAAGGGAAAAGAAGTATCTCGCTTATGCTGGACTTTTTTGGGGCGGGAATGGGCCCTAAGACTAATGCGCACGAGGTCCCGACGACGGAACCGGTTCACATCGCCGTGTACGACGTGACGTCGTACCTGGAGCACAGCTGCCGGGCGAACTGCTCTAAGAGCTTCACCGATTCCGGCGGCATCGTCATCCGCGCCGCCACCAGAATCGAGAAAGGTAAGAGAGGCCGACACCCCGCCGTATCATCCTCCGACCTTTTTTCCTTTCTCAGGCGCAAGAAACGGGAGGAGGGGAAAAAATTGAGCCGAGAGAAAGAAAAAAAAAGGCGAGGGAGCGAAGGGAGAAGAGAAAAATATTGATTCAGAATCGATGCTCTCTTTTCGTCTACAGGGGAGCACGTCACTATCTGTTACACGGATCCACTGTGGGGCACGAGCAACAGGCGACACCACCTGTCGCGCACCAAATTTTTCGACTGCACTTGCCAGCGATGCTCCGACCCTACGGAGTTCGGCAGCATGTTTAATGCTATTAGGTGCACTAAGAGGTGAATAGCCCCCGAGTAATTTATGACGATCCTTCTTGTGGGGGGAAATAATTCACGGGAAGCTTCCGCGGATCCATTTACATACTGGACGATTAACTTGTATTCTTTTTCTTTTTTTTAACTGCTAAATCTCTCGCTCGCTCCGGTTAGTTATATATGTATACTTGTTCTTGTTTCTTAAGGGGTAATTGTGCGGGACACGCGTTACGATGTGCTTAAGGAAAAGTGAAATTACAGATTTTTTTTCTCGCATAAAAATTACTCAGCGCAAAACTGCCGTGTTTGCTGTGAAGTAACTCACGCGAAAAAGTCAAATGACCTGTTAGTTTCATAATATACAAGTCAGTTTTGCAGTTTCATTTAAGAAACGCGCGGCGGGGGTTATCGTACACTATTTTAATATCAGTCGTACTTTTTCTTCGACGGATACGCAATAATTTATATTTATTTATAACGCTACGAGTCATTTTCACTGAAAAAAAAAAAAAAAAAAAAAATAAGACAGATCCATCGTAATTTTCGAACGTAACGTAGCATTATACAACCGCCTTTCGGTCTCACGGCGAATCCCAGCGAAACCGACCCAATCCCCGGCGGAAAAAAGGTCCCTTGCAAAACGGCGGACCGAACAAAACACGCTATTACAAATCAGGCGCGTTCGAATCCGTCATTATACCGCGTGCCCGTATCCAATCGCTTAATTGCATCATCTCCGCTGCAGCGCCGAGTGCCGGGGCCTGATGCTCCCGGAAACGTTCCTCGTGGTGGACACGCCGGCCTACCGATGCAACAGGTGCCCGAACGCGCTGGATCCGGAGGCGGTGGACGGCCTGCTGGAGCGGATCGGCCGGGATCTGGCCACCATGAGGAAGGACGACGTGGCCGTCTGCCGGGCTTTTCTGAGTCGGCACGCCGGCGTACTGCACGACAGCCACTTCTACATGACGGACGCGCGGCTGGCCCTGGCCCAGATGCTGGGCCAGCAGACGGGGGGACTGCCGGCGCTCGACGACGAGGCCCTCAGCGAGAAGATACTCGCGTGCAAGAAGCTCGACGACCTGCTCAAGAGGATCGTGCCTGGTATTGCTGCGCGCCGATAGATCGATTTTATGTATGCATTGAGCGCGGCGTGTACGCGACGGAAATGCCGATGAGCTTCATTCTAATCGAGTGAAAGTATCCGGGAGGGCTTCGTTTTTCTTTACTTTCTTGGGAGTCTTATTGGAACTTTATATAGGAGGGTCGATGGATCGTTAAAGCGTTTTAAATCGCCGGTGTTGTATCGTGCGTTTGGTTTATAGGATTGCAATTGCCGCACGCGACGAGAAGTTATGGTAGTACATTTTAAAAGGTATCATTGTAATTTTGTCGGTGACTGCAAAAATCTTTTATTCGTATGGGTTTCTTAGAAAAAATTCGTAGATTTCTTAGAAAAATACATAGATTTCTTACAAAAATGCGTATAGATTTCTTAGAAAAATGCATAGGCTTCTTAGAAAAATGCATAGTTTTCATACGAAAAATTACCATAATAAAAATAATACGTAATAAAAATTATTAGATTGACAACTGCGACAAAATTACAACACAAATTAAAAGCATTTTTCTCCGCGTACAGTCGATTTCAAATGTTAATTTTTGCTGTTTAATTTTTAAATATTTGTTGTTGGATCAAACATTATCTTCAGCGAATCCATGCGAAATCGTGATAATAAACTACTTTAGATTTCTAAGTTCAAAATGGTATAAGTAAAAGAGAAAATTGCCTCTTTTAAAAAAATTTGTTATTATAAAAGTGTGGAGCTTCAATTTTTTTTAAATTTTTCGTAGCCTAAATATTTTACAGCGAGTTGTTGAACAAAAGATGTTTAAAAAATAACTTAAAAAAGTATTCTTTTTTGTTAAAATTTAACTTTTTTAAACTTAATATTTACGAAGAAAAAGCAAACGCAGTACAATAACAGAAATCAGAAACGTAATGACTATAAAAGTGAAAGAACGCCGCGCAGGATAAATCGACATGCAATTTGTTCGTTTGCATTTCAACTTCCACACGAACAACTTTATACTTCATTGCACAAGTAAATCTGTAAAGTCTGTTTCATTTAGAAGTTTCATTTGGAAAAGTTAAACTACAGGATACATTTACCCACATTCGACCGTAACTTATACTTGCAGGCGTACCCTGCACTTTTAAAAAAAAAATTAAAAATCTCATGTCGTTCCGTGTGCTAACACATTTCTTTTACCATTCCCAGCGGAAAACCGAGTAAGAGGCCTGGTGCTGTTCGAAATGCACGCCGCCGTGGCGGAATTCGGCCGCCGCCAGGATAAGGAGCAATTCTACAATATACTGCAGGTACAATATAAAGTAACAATATCCGCGAGCGGCGCAATCCGCGCGGCGAATAAAGCGTCCGGTTGCGCAATCAAAGGCCGGCAAGTGTACAAAAAAGGTTTCCCGCAGGAATCCAAGAGGCTGCTCAAGGAGGCCTATCAGCTGCTGAGGTACGAACCGGAAATACTGCCGGAGGGCAAAATCGCCAGGACCGCGCTGAGGAACCTCAACGACATGGAGATCATAATTACGAAGCTCTGCCAGAACACCGTGATGCCATTGTGATAATATCGTGAACGGATTTATTTTTAGACACTACTATATACTTTGAATGTATTACGTATATATAAAGATTTTAGTTTGTGATATGTACCACTTTATTTTTAGATTGCACTTTGTGTAGGCAATTTTAGTTCGTGAATAGTGCAATTTCGTTTGATCGACGTTTCCATATACTCATTGCAGTAGTTCAAGTAGACCTCATTCTGATTGTACGATAATTATTATGTCCTATGAGAAGGGACTTGCGGCGATGTAAGTAGACGTTTGATTGCGTTTTTTCACGTGTAATTTTGATTAATTGGCAAATAAAAAGTGTCGAAAGGAAACGACGGTGATTTTATTGGCGAAGGCGGCTTGTATGTAGAACGTATGCTTAATGAGACCGAATTTTTTTTTTAAAGTGCTTCAACCATTCGATTTCACCTTTTCACTGAGAACTTGTTCCACTATCGACCGTTTATTTTTCTTTCTCTTTTTTTTTTAAACTCTCTTCGATTTATTTTCGTCTACTCCCATGCTTACTTCCCTGGTCAACGAACTTGTTTTTTAAAAGAAAAACTTGCAGTAAGTGAACAAAAATGAAGTTACTAGAATGAATTATAAGTTGATTAATTTCTTTATACGAAGTTACGAAGTCAAATGTGGATTACCCTGAGATTAACAAAACGCAATTGAAATGCCTTTGAATACGGGAATAAATGCAAATGTTATTTACCGTGGAGATAAATTTTCAAAGAACCTGTTTCAATAAACACTAACGTTATAACAAAAAAAAATAAAGATTGTGCTCATTCCTTAAGACTTGCTTCTATTTCGATTTTTTTATTTCGCTCTAATTGCAAGCTAATTTAATAAAACCATAATCTAACGTATTTCCAAGTCGTCATCAGCGAATGATTCAAAATTGCATAAATTAAAGAATAATGGTGGAAATATGTTTCTTTCAATGTAAATACCGCCGTTTTTTTTTTTTTTTTTTTTATCAAACGGTTTTTATTAAAAAAAAAAAAAAAAAAAAAAAAAAAAATACACTGCATCTAACGTTGTACAAAATGTCGTAATTTATCCGTTAAAGATGATATTTTTATTAGTTTTGCGACTTTTTTTCCGAGAAAACTTCTAAGAGGGGAAATTAAAAGATGTATAAAACTTGTGTAACCAGGCGGCTAACCTAAATATCTTGGGAATGTCTGTTGGAAAAAAAGGAACGTTAAAAAAGAAAAAAAAAGAACGAACAAAAAGAGTAATAATAATGCGTTATATTTTGTAATAATCCAATTTCTTGCGTCCTCCCGCAAACAGGCGCGCGCTTTACTCACCATTGGACGAAGGCGCGACTACAATTATTGCTATCGCTTTTTTATGAGATACTGACTTGTTTTTTTTTCTTACAACGGCAATAAAGAAGACTTCGAGCATAAAAAAGTTTACTGTGCAGGCTTTGAATTATGATATTTGAATAAACTGTAAAGTTAGTTCATCGATATACTTATCTTTTAATAGGGGATATATTATATCCGGATATTCATAGAATTTGCATTTTCTTCAATTTTATCTGTCAATTAGTCGTTCATTTAAAATGTTTCCTATTTTACCGAACACAAGGATAATCCGCGCGATGGCCGCATATGCTTGCGCCACTTCGCGCGTTAAATGCGGCTCCTGAATGCAATTACTCTTCACGCGCTTTCGCTTCGAGAAGCTACACCTCCCACAAGGGGATAAAACCAACCGACCATATGACTCGATTAACACGTCATCCGTAATCACCGTATATTTGAGGGGCTCTCTGTACATATGTACTTACATACTTGGATACATATATACATATATACAATTATAATAAATAAATAAATAAAATAAATATATACATGGATACATATATCACGGATAGACTTTTCCAGTAAAAATTACGGGTACGACACCCGTGGGACAGTTTGCCTGTGTGGAAGAATTTACTGAACTGACAGCAATTTTTACCGAATAGTTCAGTAAAAATTGCTGTCAGTTCAGTAAATTCTTCCACATAGGCAATAAACTGTCCCACGTTTACGGGTGTCGTACCCGTAATTTTTACTGGAAAAGTCTATCCGTGTATACGTACATAATACGAATTGCGAGCGATTTACCGTCGGCCCGCATTTAAATACCGGCTAAAGACGCTTCTTTTGTCGGGTGCACTATTGTAAACGTTGCCGTTTTACTTTAGTTTTAGTTTAAGGACCCTAGTTTTAAGTTTTATTTATTTATTTATTTATTTTTTTTCTCTGTTTGTTTTTATTGGCGTGACGTTTGCGATACAATGTTTTGATTTTAAAATTCTGTATTTATATTTATACGATTCGGCCTTGGCCACACAGGACCTTGAGTCCTAGGACAATAAAGTATTCTATTCTATTCTATTCTATTCTACATAAGTATCATACATATTTACATATCCACTAAAGTAAAAATTTTGTCCTAATAATAAATTTTTATTCGCACATCATTATATCGCATAGTAAAAATCTATTGCCGCTCCAAAGCGATGAAAGGGAATCGTAAAACTTTTAAGTAAATTACTATAATGCAGAGAACCGAGCCTCCATTTATACTCTATTATCATTTACTACATTTACTATTATCATTTCGCGCAAATTCTCACTTTTACAACGAAGAAAACCACCAAGTAAAATAAATTCTTCCAAAACCTGATAAATTTACATTGATAAAAAAGCATTGAAAAAATTATACTTTGCAGTAAATTTTACTATATGTGTAGAATTATTTTCTATACTGTAAAATTGTAAAATTTACTATATTTATAGTTTTCTGTGAATATAGGAAATTTTACTAGACAGTATTGCAAATAATTCTATATACATATGGCAAAATTTACTGTCGATAATTTTTATCTGCGAGTTCAGTCTGATCGCGTTCCCATAAAGATAATAATTTTAGCTATACTTTATTGCAATACTTTTATCAGGTACCGCAGTTCCAAGAATTTATTCACTTTGGTATACTAATAAAAAATGGCAAAATAAAAAAGTCCTCTTTTGAAACGCGCTTTCCTTCGTTAGATCCGACGAAACAATCAACCCGCTAAAAAAAAAAGGAAAAGAAAAGGAACAAAAAAATCACAGCTCGTACACTTACGCTTGCGGGACGTGATTGCGGGCGGCTCAAGTAGTATAGCATTGTCCGCATGCCCAAATCGTCGGTGTTCTTTGCACCGCGGGCCTGCAGGGAGGGGGCGAGCAGCTCTATACGCCGTCTGGGCGCGTTGTTTTCCTCCCCCGAAGTGTTGCCGCCGCCACGGCCGATTTGTGGCCACGAGGCCGGGCCTCCTCGCTCTCTCGCCGCCGCCGCGTCGTCGCTGGAGGGGATAAAGAGAATAACACAAATCCGGGGGAGGAGGAGAGAAGGGCGACGGCTGGCTGCAGCGGCGCGCGGACCGCATTCGCGACTCGTCCGCGGCGCGCGCCAGGCCATGGAGCTGACGATGGCCGACGGGGAAGCGCTGGAGAACGCGGAGGTCTGCCGGTTGTGCCGCGCCGCCGATCCCCGACGCTGGAGCCTGTACCAGGAGAATTTGGCCGGTAAACTCGTCAGCATCGCCGCTGTGCAGGTTCGTGCCGCGCCCCTGTACAAAGTCCTCTCCCTTTTATCTCACTTGGATGCTTTTTAAAAGACCCCCCTTCGTGGTGCGCAGGTAGTTTTGTGCTCCTTTTTTTACTTCTGTTCCTTCACGCCCAACTGTTGAATGCGCGCTCCGCTGCGGATCGCGTGCGCGATTTAACTGTTTTGATTGAGGGGGGAATTGAAATTGGTGCGCAGGAATTTTTCGAATTTTTTCTTCTTGACGGATCGACGGTGGTCTTATTATTAGTTGGATTTTTTATTTGTTTATCGGTTGTTCTCTTTTGTAGAGTTATCTACAGCTGATTTATTTATTTATTATTTGTTTGTTTAATGTGCTGTTGTGTGGGTGGGAATGAACGTTTAAAAATTTACGGAGTGACTATTCGCACTAAAAATCGCATTTGCGTGTATATAAGCCTTACATAAACTTATTTACGTGAATATTTGGGATTTTGAGATATTGGAAAATTCTTATATTCACGTATTTACGTGGATTTTTGGTTCGAATAGCCCCAGCCAAAAATTTAATATTATGATATTAAATTTGATATTATGAATTTTAATTATAAAAGTTTGAATAGTTAATTAAAAGTTATTATGTAAGTTGTATTTTTCTGTAAGTTGGTTTTAGTTTTAGTTTTCGTATATTTCTTTTTCTTCAATTTTTAAATACTTGTATCTTTTTTCTATTGTAAAATTTTTTGCGTACCAAATTTAGCTGCCGATCACTTTATTCATTGTTACCCACATAAGCTTTATTGAGAACTTGCCTGTGTAACACGAATCTAATTGTAGTCTATTTTCCCATTAACTAATATTAATTGAACCATTGAATATAACAGGGGGAAAAATTTTGTATGAAAAGAGCAATGTCGTTAATGTAATTTCATTCAAACCTGGTGGCCTTTCAGTTTAAACTACTTTTAATTTATCCATTGATTAAATTTAATAAATTAATTATAAAATTGTTTGTTGCTATTAATTAGAATTTTATCTTTTTATTTAAAATTCAAATAAAAAAAAATTATTACTTATTAATGAGAAGCAATATTAAATAAATATTGAATATATTATTGGCACAATTTATTAATATAAATATAATATAATTTCAGATTGCAGAAAATGATGGTTTACCTACAATGATCTGCACAAACTGCAGGGATATGGTGTTCATGTTCTACAATTTCAAGTGTCAGGTGGAAAAAGTAGATCATGACCTTCGCCAAACTCTTCTCATGAAACAATCAGCAGCACATTGGCCTACACTTCCAATTGTTAAACCAGTCGAAAATATTAGTTCACTAGAAACAATGACAACATGTCTGCAGAAGAATATAATAAGTTCTTCCATGGCAATTCAAGATGATCAAGCTGCTGACAATAATAGACAATTTATTTTTGAGATCTCAAATGGCTGTAATATAGAAAGTGAACTGTGCAAAAATGGAAATCAAGTGCAATTTAATAATTCTATTGTAGTAGGAAGTTCAGAAGAGAATTCTAATTCTACTTCCATTTCAATGAACAATAACAATAATACAGCAGTTATTCCTCCTTTTGGAAATCAACAAAATAATTTGAATATTCAAAATAATAATAAAAAATTGGATGAAGAAAGTGGTAATCAAAGTGATGATGAGAAACCATTGATATTAAGAACCAAGCGCCATAAATGTAGACATTGTATAAAATCATTTGCTAATGTAACTTTGTTGGAAAAACATGCTGTTGTTCATAAAAAGCCTGCAGAAGTAGTATACGTTTGTTATTTATGTGATGAACAATTTAGTTCAGTAGATGAAGTTAAAGAGCATGCAAGCACAAGTCATGATATTATTAGAGATTTGAAGAGAGCACTAAAAAATACCAAAATACAAAGGATAAATGGTTCTACAAAAAGAGTTGATATAAATAATAAAGTAGAAATTGCTTGTCAAGTGTGCTTCCAACAATTTACCAGCAGTAGTGTATTCTTAAATCATATTAAATGTCATCCAAACTATAAGGATAAATTAATAAACGAACCAAATGTGCAAAAAAGTGTAGAGTCTAATTGTAATTCAAATGGTGCATTGACAACTTTAAAAGCTCAAAATAATAATATAAATAATAGTAGAACAAATTCTTACAAAGGTAGCACAGATATATCCGATGATAATTTTAGTGATGATGACCAGACTGAAGATGAGCCTGAAGGAAATTTTGAATGCAATCAATGTGGTAAAATAGTACCAACTTTGAGGATTCTTAAAAAGCATCTTTTAACTCATTCCGGTTTAGGATTTAAATGTGCTCTATGTGACAAACAATTTTTAAGTACAAATGAACTTAAAGCACATCTACAATTGAGGCATAACATAGATTCTTTGGATGAAAATAAAGTTGTTCCTAGAAAAAAGGTATTTTTTAATTTAAATTATTTTTGTTTAATGCAGAATTTTTTAACATTTTTTTAATAATCTCATTTTATTCCAGAGAAAGAAAAATCGACCTCACAAATGTCCAATATGTCCTAAGGCATTTGCCCAAGCCCAATCATTAGCAAACCATGAAGAAAGGCATAGACGTGCTCAGGATGTTCATAAACGCTATTTATGTGAAGTTTGCAGTAAATGTTTTGCTCAGAGTGGATCACTAGTAGCTCATATGCGTACCCACACAGGAGTAAAGCCTTATGTCTGCAATGTTTGCAACAGAGCTTTTACTAAAAGCACATATTTGCAACTGCATCTTAGAACACACAGTGGCGAAAAACCGTATGTTTGCCAGTATTGTAAGAAAGCATTTGCAAGGGCTAATACTTTGGCCCGTCATTTGACTATGCATACAGGAGAAGCCAAATACAAGTGTCAAATATGCTTAAAATCATTCAGGCGGCTAACTTCATTGAATGAACATACATACACTCATACAGGGCAGAGACCCTACGCATGTAAGATTTGTTCCAAAAGATATAACAATGCTGGCTCATTATATGCCCATACCAAAAAATGTAAAGCAACAGCACAGAAGCAATATATTGAGCCTATTGAAGAACCTGTTGAAGAACCTGTTGTTGAACCTATTGTTGAACCTGAGCCAATGAATGAATCTTTTGTTAATTTGCAGCCCATAGAGAATAACATTGTTCCCCAAAGTGAAAACATTCCTATGCCACAGGTATTAATTATTACAGATGACAAGTTAAATGAAAGTCTGTTCGGTGAAGTATTAACAACAGATCATGCCACATATCAATTCATGATTGCAAATGTCCAGGAGAAACCTATGGCTACTACTAATGTATTTGAGCCATTTGTCTTTCAAGAGCCAGACATGTACAACATGAATCAGAAGCAGCTGAAACAACCTTATTATGAATTATATCAAAGCATGTGAAAATGTTTAATTACGATGCCACTATGTGTTTTCTGTACTATGTATTATTCAGTGCTAGGAAAAAATATTGTTTTCCAGACTCTTTTGAAATTGATATTATTAAACAATTATCAAGTTTTTATCACTATTGTGATTTTAGTTCTAATTAAATTTAATATAATTAAATAGTTTAATTTTTTAAGGATGCATATATGCAGACAGTGATATACTCACACATGTACTAGATGCAACAATGTCCAGAATGTGTGGATTTTTATTTTACTATATTTTTATAATAAAATAATAAAGTACCTGGAAAATAAAAAATGCATATAAAATATAATTCACGATAATTTTACAAAAACAATTGGCCTTTTTTTTACATTGAGACTATATTGTTAATGTAAATTAGAATAAAAAGGCTGTTTATGATTAAGTATATGTAAAATGTAAATATTGATTGTGTCAAGTCATTAAAACTACTATATCTATGCAATAGTGTGTATTTTTATCAATCACTTTCTAATTGATAAAACATGGTATTATAAATAAACGAAATTTAATCAAGAAAAAAAAATGACAACTCCTTCCTCAAAAAAATTTCTTAGGTTTAATGAACTTGCATTAGTTACCTTTTGAACTGCGGTCGCCGCAATTAGTCCGACTGTTGACATAACATATATGTCTTAATGTATCTATATATATATAAAGACATAGTAAGTACTTGTTAACACAGGCAGTATATATATATATATATACACACGGCGCTTATGTAGGCTGAGCGCATCGTATCCACTATCCACATGACATATGTTGACATACGGTGGAATGCACTTGAACTTGAGAAAGCTGGAAGTTACATCATTTGAAGAATATACGTACTTTTTTACAACTTTGGCCTTCACGTCGATATATTGAATTACTTAATTAGATTTTAAACGTAACGTGACAAACTCATCGAACGGTACAAATTGGCAAAGAATTTCAAACGTCAGTGTGAGGTTAGGATCGTTGCATTTAACGTGTTTAAATGTGAATATTAACAATGGAAAACGGTGATGTCACGTTATTTGTATATAATGAAAAAGATTTTAATTTAAAAATCTACCAAACAATAGAAGATTCACAGTTTGACACTACTTTGAAGGAGAAATGGAGTAAGGCTGAAAAAGACAATGTACTCCGGTACTCAGTAAAGGATGTGCAGAACAAAGTTCTTCAAGGAAAATATGGCTTTTATCTTCAGGTTTATAGAAACGATTTTTTTTTTTTAATTTTAATTTTACAAATTAATATTATTGTAAATTTTAGTTAAATACTAAGAGGGCAACATTGAGAAGAAAACCAGAGGAAATGATGTCAATGTCTCAACCGTTTGATCCTGATCGTTTCAATTTTACAAAAATATCGAATAGAGAAATTTTGTTAGATATCGGAGATGGAAATGGGAACGACATTATATCTGTCAATGACAGTCCTATCCTTTGGAGTCATTGCTTACTGGTGACTCAAAGATTTAATAATCTACCTCAGCAGGTTACACTTTATAGTTTAAAGAAAGCTTTGGAAGTGCTACTACTTAGTAGTTCAGAGTAAATATCTATTTTAGTATTATTCATGAATGTATAGTAATTATTAAGAAATAATTAATATGTTGTTTATTATAGAAATATGAGGATTTTATTTAATGGCTTATGTGCTAATTCATCCGTTAATCATCAACATTGGCATTTTTATTATTTGAATCATCGAATGTTATTGGAATCAATAGTATGTATTGAAATTCTAGATCAAAACTATAAATTATATTTTTTTTATAGAACATCTAATCAGATTTCTCGATGCCACATATTTTTAGCCATTGCAAGATTTTATTGGATCTCTATGCATTCTTGAAGATTACCCTGCAAAAGGCTTTTGCCTTAAACTTTCATCTTTTAAAGAAAACATTGATGATTATTTGTCTTACGCTTTCACAGTGATCTCTTGTCTTCAAAAAAATGAAATTGCTCATAATATCTACATTACTCGAGCTAAAACTGACATTAACAAAACAGAATTTGATGATTTTCGAATTTACGTTTTTGCAAGAGTATCTAGCTATGGCGTAAAAAATACAAACGATTTCGTTATTGCAGCATGCGAACTTTTTGGCCATTTACCAATAAGAAGTAAGAAACATATTTAAAATGTTAATTTATTGTTTATTAATTTTATTGTTAAAAATCTTACTTAATGGTTTTATTAATCTTCAGCTGAAGAAGCATTTAACAATATTACCGAAGAATATGTAAGCGAATGTTTAAAAAACATCACAGAATGTCCGTTTTTATCGGCCAGAGAAAAACTTCAAGCAGCGTTACAAGAATATAATGCTGATCAGAAAAGCGATAATTCCGCTACATAAAAGCATGTCATTTATAGTCTCGATAATTTATTGTAAATAATAAAAATGATTTTTTTTTTTAAAGCTCCGCCATTTCATTAGCACAGCTTCGCTTTCATCCGCCGTGCTTAAAATTCTTAATATATCGACATAACTCTGCATTGTTTCTATAGAAACAACGACTCACACGCTTGTTGCTTTGATCGAACTTTATACATAAAGAGTGTAGTTCTCAGGATTAACAATACTCAAAGATGGACGAAGGTGAGATTATAAAAAAAGGCTTTTTATGTAATTAACGCACGCGTGTAACATCTTTTTTTCTTATTTTTCTTTTAAGAAAACGAATCGGACATTTTTGGAGAAGATTATGAGGAAGAATCGCGCTCGACGATATCCTTGCACTCCGAGGATTTTATATCCAAACCTTCGATCTCGAAAGGCGGAAAAGTGCCAATAGACATTTTGGAGTTTCAGTATCCTTAATCATTTTACTAAATTAATAATTACTAAATTAATTTATCATCGAAAGCCTCAATTAACCCTTAACCGAAAATCTCAGCTACTCGTTTGGTTATGACTGCCGCAAACGGTTCAACCTCTGCGTCGCCGATCCCGACACCGTGATCTTCGCCTCCGGTAATTTAGTTCACTTCTTCAACGTCGCGAAAAACGAGCTCAGTTTCCGACGATGCTCCACCGGCGGCGGCATCGGACACATCACTGTAGGTACACCGCGTAAAAGTAGCGGTTATTTATTTATTTATTTATTTTCAATTATAACAAAAAAGGGTTCTAGTTTAGGAGAATTCAAACATCCATTGTATCATTGCATAGGTACATCACGAAAAAGAAAAGATCGGTTTGAATTTTTTTTTAGATTAAAAAAAGGGGAGGAATGTAGACAGTATGGGTGATTGGCAGTGCGCGTGTAAAAGCTAAAATCTGGCATTAAAGCGTGTGGATCGATAAAAGGGGTTGGTTTGTCAGTTTTGAAGAGGATTCACCCCACGAATATCACTGTCAACCCCAAAAGCATACTGAGCAGACAATGAAGTCGTTTCGCGCGAATCTCGAGGGGGCAGTCGACATCTGTTGAAAGTCGCCTCGGGTTTCCAGATAAAACCACCGAATGAAATTTATCTCCCCCGCTGTATCAAGTTTAAAGGGCGTCGAAGAATATCATTTGATTTGCCCCCTGATTTTATTGCGACTTTATAATGATTTATGCGATTTTAAATAATTTTCACGGGATTTCGCCTTTTTCCTCCAGTGCGAAACATTTATTTTCATTTGCAATGCTAATTTATTTTTATTTACATTTCATTTTCAAATGATACTTTAAAGACTGAATTTAAAGGCCAATTTTATTTATGCTCTTTTTTAAATTAACAGAATTTCAATGCATCTTTCGTGTTTTAATAAACAATCTATTTTACTTGCGGATTATTTCAACTTTTAATTTTGTTTTCTTATTTACAGTTTTATTTTCGTTTTAAAATTAAAACTGATATTCTTCAGATTTTAATATTTTAATTTATTTTGATTTTAATCAGGACTTTAATTATCAAGGCGTTAACATTTATTTAAAAAAAAAATCATTGCACATGCAATTTACGTATAGATTTATATTTCTTTCTTTATTTTCAGTTTAATTTAAAGTATTTAAAATATTGCGTTTTTTTAACAATATGTTTTGTGAACGATGAAGAAAAATCCGATGGTCAATCACATTGCGATCGGCGAGAATGGCGTCAATCCACCAATCATTATTTACGAGTGGCCGAGCATGGAGATCGTAACAGTTTTGCGCAAAGGCACGACGCGCAGTTTTTCGCACCTTCGATACAGGTAAATTGAGAAATCGTTAAAATGAGCGGTAATTATCGGAGAATTCAGCGGTGGTTTCACTAAAAACAGCCGAAAATAAATCTGACGAGGACGGTAAAATTGAGCAACCAGTTTACGTTAAAATTTAGAGTATGTATATAT
>JAWWEN010000009.1:23593377-23606488 GCA_035582955.1 Sycophila texana
TATATATATATATATAATGGAGGTGAGGTTGTCATTATTTAAAACGTTCGGATCTATTGCGACTGGCATTCTAGAAGATTATTGAAATTGTAGATTTTTTAATTTGTTTTAACGGTTTGATTGGAAATTAAATAAAGTACCTGCTTAATTACTAAATTAATTAATTTGCACGATAATTCTGTTTGACGAAATTTTATTTTATCGCTTTTTTTTTAATGAATTAAAAATGTACGAAATATATTTAAATGTAATCAATTGTATATTTAAAATATTATTAAGGCGATTTGTTCTTTTTAAAAACAAAAAATGATCACAAAGAAAACAGTAGGTATAATATAACAAAATGGGATAATTACATAATTGAAAGCGAAAGAGTATACTGTTAGAAACTGTCGGTAAAAAATTAAAAGATTTTCAAGTACCTCGAAAGAATATATTGTTTTTATTAACATTACGGAAAGGAAAACATTCTTTAGCATTATTTAAAAAGTCGTTACGAGTTCCAGTTAAAATTAAGTCGTCAAGTAATTTACAAACGGCAGTAGCGTTACTATACCATAATTCGGAATAAGTGCCTTAACGGTGAGAAAAAGAGTAGGCACGTTGCCCAAGAAAATGCCGTCGTTTCGGGCGTTTTGCTCAGGCACGTGTTGTCTAAACAGTGTCGCTCTTAACATTTTCATTATTTGATTTCACCTACTACTTATACTTACACACTTCGCCTTCCACCTCCGTCGCGGCAATAAGCGACGCTACTCCAGAGACCCTCGACGAATGTTAATGACGACCCGAAAAAAAGTCGAGCATTCGCATTCTCAGTCGAAACGAAAGTCCCTCTCAACGCCAAATAAATTGAGCCCGGTAAAAATTAGAGCACTCGGAAAATCCGGATTCGGGACCAGGTTCCTCGATAAGGAGTCCCTGCGTGGGTCGTGACGCAAGCGCCGGTCGCTTGCGACATTCCTTCCTCAAAATTAGAGGAAATTCGCGATTTATGTATACATATATTGGTCAACGTAATGGACTACGCCCTCTTCTATCTCAACTTAAGGAGCCTAAGAAGAGATTCGCTCGGGCCCGATTCTTTGTTGCCGCGTCGGGGGTCACTCGGTTGCGAGAGACCCCGGAGATCAGTCCCGGGGATACCGAGGTTTCGGTGTGGGAATCGACGTTTCTCACGCACGTTGCGTTACTCACGCGGTGCCTCGCTTATGCGCGTTTTTAGATAAAATAAAGCGCGCGGGCGGAATGCGAGCGGCGCGTTGAGAAATTCGCCCGGCCTTGATTTTTTATTTTTCTTACTGTTGATAATAGCGCCTGGCGATTTTCTATTTATGAAGCTCCGTTTCAACGGTCTAGAGACATTGGAATAGGAATATTTGCTCCATTACGCTGACTATGGGATAGTTTGTTCGAAGGGTTAAGAGAATGGAGTTATTACAGTACGTGCTCCCATTAAAATTCTAAAGTAAACTTATCAGCGAACTCAAACTGACATTCATCACTTTAATAATATACGTTTTAATTTAAATGTTAAAGTGTATATTTATGATTAAATGGTTTGAATTTTTAATGGCGTTCATTATATTTATATATTTTTTTATAGTTTTTTGTAATTAGTTAGTTATATATATCTACGGACAAATAATTCACATTATAAATTTACAATGAATTAACTAAAATAAATTAAAATAGAGCACAAAATTATAATCAAACTAATAATTGATGCGAAAGACTTATATAATTACGAATTTTAAATTCACTAGTACGCGCGAGTATAATAATTTCAAAACGTATATAGGAAGGAGTTAATTAATAAACATAAGCTGGTATATAGAATCAGTCGTAGATAAAATGTTTTCCCAATGAACCGATCAATCTCCACTAAACACTCCTATCACCGCAATAAAACATTCGAAAGGTATAACAATGCATCGTTACCTCGACACTGGTCGAACCTCGCGTCAACTACGAAACGACACCTCGCAAACTTTCTTTTCGATCGAACTCCCTTTATAAGGCAGCGAAATATCGGCGCGGGCTAAAATTTCTCCCCTTCCGCCGCGAGGCGCCGCCTCGTGAAAAAAGAGTTTCGCCTCCCGGACCGTTCGGTGATTTACGATGCCTTGTAAGGGACACGCCGGCGATTTATCATCGACTTTCTTCTGGCTGGCCGAAAAAGAAACGCCACGCGCGACTCTCTTGCGAAATGCGCACCACGAATCCGGAGTGGCTGGGTCCCGGCGCTGTATACCACCTCGTTAGGACTGCGGCGGTCGGGAAATTCGCGCCTTAATCGCCTTTTACGTTTTTCACACGGTTTTTACGCGGAAAAGCTGCGTCTCCTGTCGAAATGTCTGTTCTGGAGATATTTATCGCCTCGTTTTTTTTTTTTTTTTTTAAGGAGGAATTAAAAAAAATGGGCGTAATTCTATTGGAGACATTTATTACCGATTTTAAAAGAATTAGACTTAGAAAATCATTAGTCGTATGGAACAAGCGATCAGTTACGCAAAAAATTAGATTTAGAAAAATTCAAATTTTACGTTGAAAATTGTTAAATGTAGCTAATTTTTGCGGCTTCCTTGAATGGCGTTGAATTGTACGTATTAGTCATTAGATTCATATTTTAGAGATTATTTATCAGTTCTTTTTGTTTTAAAGGATAAGTTAAAAAAAACATGAATATAATTTTATTCGAGATATTTTTCACCGTTTTCATTATGATCGGTACAAATAAAAGAATAAGATATATAATAGGTCATTGATCGTATGGAAAAATTAATCGGTCACACAAAAAATAAAATACATTATTTCTACAATTAAGTACAACATTTGAAAATTATTGATTGTTATTTAAAATTAAAATTAAAATCGAATTTTATGTGACTCCTTAAATACCGATCATAATAAAATAGGTAACAGATTTATCTAATATACGTATATATTTTATTCTATACTAATTACATTAAACAAAAGTAAATTTAAACAAACGAAAAATCAAGTCAGCTGAGAGTATGCACAGAATTGAAGTGTTGAACGCGCGTCTCGCGCGTGACTGACTGACAACCGAAATTTAGCGCAGGTCGTAAATAAAGAGGATTGCGTGTGAAATTTCGCGTTGTTTTAGAACCGCCGAGCTCATCCTTGATTTATCGCGGTGCTCGCGGCTTTGTCTCAAAACAACCCGAGACCTTTTGGAAAATTTATGCTGCGCGTCCTTGCCGCGTGGCGACGGCTTATCTCCGCGCAGCTAAAATATATAGGGCCCAAGTAAATTGCCTTGCTTTCAAGTCGTATACGCCCTCGTAAGCGGATTTTGTAGGCGATGCACTATACGAGGGCGTGGAAAATCGTTGGCATTATATTGCATTTCGAAATCGATTAAGCAATCGATTTATTTACCTTATAAGTATATTACTATATATTATTCTACTTTTCTTTTCTATAAGTCCAGAAATTGAATTTTTACCATAGTTTACTTTTCTTATCTTGCACACTTGTTACAAAGCTCCGTTTCAGTTTTTATTTTTCTTTTTCGAAAAAAATCGGTTTCTACACCGTCGTAAAAGTCACACTCCTACTATTCTCGAGAGAATCGTCTAAGAATTTAATACTCCGCTTATTTCTTCCGCATACACGTTAAATCGAATGATACTTTAACAATCTACAAATCCCTTTTTCAAATGACCTATTGTTTCTCAAAAGCACATCAACGTCCGAGCTGATCTAAGCTCACCCTCGCGGGCGAAAAAGTACCGAAGAACGTTTCTATCACCGCAGCGCCTCCATAAACTTCTATCCCAATCCATTAAAATAAATCCAGCCGCGGCGCTCGCGGAGCATGACGCGCACGCGGCAATAAAATCGCGAACTAGAGCTGCGCAGGCTCGTCCCCGAAAAAAGAAAAGTCCGAGCGCGCGCCGAGAGCACAATGGCGCGACTTGGCGATGCATCGCAGTAAAAGGCTAATTTATGCCCTTTGTCTGTTGCCCGGGCGAATAGGTGTCGGTCCTCTGCCTGACGGCAGAAGAGATCGAGGCCGAGAGGAGCGGCTGGAACGTAAATCCCGAGACGCAGTATCACATACAGACGGATGAGGGTCCCGAGCGCTACTTTCGCTTCCAGACCCTCAACGGCCAGTATCGCAAGGAGAAGAGGCTGGAGGATGGCACCGTCATCGGCACCGAGGGCTGGCTCGATCCCCTCGGTTACCTGCGAATCAAGGACTACATCGCCGATGCCAAGGGCTTCCGCATACTCAAGTGAGTTATAATACTCGCAATTCTATTATATTGTTATACTGAAAGTAAATTTTGTAGATCTAACTAAATTTTCTCCTTACAAGATCGTCTATAGTTTATTTAATTAAACGTTTAGTTTAGTCGAGCAAAGTGTTAGTCAAATTGATATAGACAAAATATTTGACTAAAAGAATTTTTTAACGAAAAATTTAGTTAATAATTATTTAATTTTGTATTTATATCAATAATAACATTTTGTAAGGAAGATTTTACAAAATATTTAATTGAATCTTCAACATTTTTTTTTTATCAATGAAATATAGGTGACGAACTGCTTGATTGGGTTTTCTCTCTTTTATTTTTAAGCGGTGAAATTTTTTATGAGGTGCAGGTTGCGTAATATGTTTTGGATTAATTGTTATTTGATATCAGGTTGTAGGATGGATTTTGCGTGATAATTTATTATGGTATAATATAAGGTGCGTGGAAAATATTGTAAGTGGGATGTAATTTTACTAACGTGAGAAAAACGATTGAGATTAATCATATAAGTTCTACATAAAATTAAAGTAATATCGTTGCTTTTATCATTATAAATGAGGTAATAAAGATAAATAAAAATATTAAAAAGTTGTATTCTCTGCATGTGGAAGGAAAAATGCAGAAAACAATTTTCATAGTGATATAAGATACTGCATTTTAAATGTATAAACAACATATTTTATTCTGATTGATGGCTTATTTACCCGCATCGTGTCTATAAAAAAAAGTAAAGATACTGCATGAAAAAAAATTATCCAGCAAATTTTTTTAAAAAAGTTATTACACTATTTACAGTATACACATTAACGCGCATTAATCAGGCACTTCTTCAACGTAGCGATTTCACTAAACATATCGGTAAAAAGAATCAAATTAAAAAAAAAAATCGTAATATCATTGTAACGCTGACCCATCGGAGTGATGACTGGGCGCTACTTGGGGTATGAGATTTCACGCGCAGCAACGAACGAAAGCTTAAGGCGTTGACTTTGAATTTCAGATCCAAAATGATATACGTGGGTAAGGACAGGCCGATCCAGGACGCGGTGGCGATTTCGAAAAAGGCGCCGGCGACGAGCGGCGTGCTGGCGCGGCCCGTGAGACCGCCCAATCCATTCAGGTGCGTACACACAAAGATCCTCTTGCCCAATGCGGCCCATTCATTTTCATTTGTAAAAGCGCGCGAAACTATATACGATAATCTGCTCAAAACGTGCAATCATTTCTTTTATGTGCCCATTGTTGGGAAAAAAATGCATTTCGCTCAGGCTCGCTGGCTTTCCCATGGGTTAAGGTCGCGCAGCTCTGTTAATTAAGATATGGATCCGGCATTTTTTTCAAAATGTATGACAGCAATTTTGTAAAAAGTACTGGTGCAATGTGCGAGCTTTATGTTTTCGAGATGATTTAGTATGTAACGAGCACATTGCAGAGGAAATATAAAGTTAAATTTGAAAAATTATAACGTAGATGATTAATAAAGGAGTAAATTTTAATAAAAATATATTTTATTAACAGTTCTTTTATGTAAAAAATTCATTAAGAAATATATTTTCTGAATTAATAAAGGAGTAAATTTTAATAAAAATATATTTTATTAACAATTCTTTTATGTAAAAAATTCATTAAGAAATATATTTTGTGGTAAAAGCGTTCTTTAATTATAATCCAGAGTAAAATTTAATCGACCGAAAACTGTTGATTGATACTAATTTTCGCGTAAGAATCGTGAGACTTCCTTAAATCGTATACCAGCCATTAGATTAATGTTGGCTTTTGGGTGCAGGCAACCAGAGTTGAAGGACGTGTCGAGCAACAGCATTGATTCCAACAGCGTGACGCCCCTCGGAAGCAGTGGCTACGTCGTTTCCACGCCTTCGCCCTCACCGCCTAAATCTATTCAGTAGGTTGCGATTTTATTTATAATTATCTAATCCTCTTTTCACAGGGTTCATTATTCTCTCATGTCTATAATTATTCGAAAATTGATTCACTGCTTAATAATTCACTGGTTACGTATGTCTACATTACTAATAATATAATTTTTGCACTAATTATACGAAGTAAAAAAATCTTTCGTCAATTAGCCGCATTTAAAAAAAATCTGTTTATCGTTAGATTCACTACTGTAAGCTTTTCGTTGATTGAAATTCATACTGTGTATAATTTTTTATGTTTTCATTCAAACTTAATAAGTATTTTAATTTATACTAGAAGGCTAAATTCCGATTATAACTGATCAGTTTGTTTAAATTAATTCATGCACAAAAAATTATACTCAATATTCATTGCAGTCTATCCTATTAATAAAAATAATATCATTGACAACAAAAAGTTTGCAATTTAATAAAATCTCTCAGTTACAAATTATACACAATCCTCAACGATCCTCCTGCAGTAATTACACGTGTTAAAACGAAACAATCGATCAATTATCTTAATAAATCTAATAGCCACTTTAATTAATACCATCATTAAAAGATACAATCGTCAGCTCAGGCGATCTCGTGTAATCGCATTTCACTTACTGCAAGATAAATCACACTTTACTCTCCCATTAAACGGGCGCAGTCGTGAAAGCTCACGCCTCTAAAATCTATATATACATGCCTCTAAAACCTATTATACCGGCCTCTAAAAGCTACAACCGCCTCTAAAACTCATATATAACTGTAATACAGCCTGCGGCCGATCGTGGTGACGACGATGCGACCTCGGCCGTTCTCCCTGACGACGCCGGGCTCCGAGGAGGGCCGAAGCGAGTACCCGCCGCCCGCCGGCGACTACCTCGCGGCCAACTACAAGCTCTACCGGAGCTCGTACCGGCAGCAGCAGCAGCCGCCGGCCCTGCTGGTGGAGCCGCCCTTCCTCGAGCAGGACCAGAACCACTTGGCGAGCCAACCGGGCGGCGCCGTGCGCCTCGCCCCCAGCCGCTTCAGGTATATACCGAGCCGGAGATAAGCCCGGAATGCGGTCGTGATCCCTCGGGTTTTGCACCCACGGCGAAGCATAAATATGTGCACCTCCGACGGTCGATTTTGATCGCCGCGGAGTTTAATTGCGAAAGGCTTCGGAGAGCGGGACTCACGGAGTCTCTTTTTTTTTTACTCTCTTTCGATCTCTTTTCATTCCGCCAGGTTCGGTTTAATGATAATGCAGAGGGTATGCAGGAGACGCGGGTGTGTTATTAGGCCGGGAGTTATAAGACCGCAGAGAGCTTTCGGCTGGATTTTCATGCGCTGATTTGCGAGGAATTCGGAGGGGTCTATTGTTTCAGCTGTTTGGGGTTTTTTTTTTTTTGTTTTTGTTTTAGGAGTTGCGCAGGGTTTAACGACATCTGCGAGCGCTCGGAATGGGAACGCTGCTGATTTGCATATTCAAATGCGCGAATCCATTGATCGGCGATTCGAGGAGGTTAACGCACTGCTCGCTTTTAATGGTCGGCGGCTTACGCCCACGCGGTTTTTACGCATTTGTTAATTTCGATAATATGTTAGGGATACGATGCCGAGTGGTGCTTGTGAATTTGATAATTAGGTGCTATTCGTATGATAATAGCTTCTTTATGCTGGAGAACGATTTTTTTTTTAAGTAGGAGCAATTATCGTTGCTTTTTAAGTACCGGGAATCACGATCAATTAGTTTCTTCTTTGCGAGACGTGAATGATTTTTGCAAGAACTGCTTTTCTTTGTTTTTTTTTTTAAGAGTTGACAGATAATTTATGATTCACTTACTGTTTAGTAGTTTTTGAATGGCGGTGTAGCTATTATTCGAATAATGATAGTTAAAGAGATCATTAAATTGTAGATAAAGAAAAAAATTTAAAAAATTCTTTTTTTTTTTTTAATTTTTAGCATTGAAATGTAAAAAGCAGTTAACACGTCGCATTTTAATGTCAAGAAAGTAGCTATTTAAATGTTTAGAGTATTAATAATTGATTGGTTTTGATCAGAAAATTCTATTACTATATTTTAAGTCAGCTGAACATTTTATTTCATTATTCCTTCGTATAAGAAACTGATTCTAATCTCTCGTTCAGGTACGGTCTTAAATTCAATCACAATAAATTTTACATCCACAGCTTGTAAAGAATTATTATATTTCTGTTGAATTTTCTCTCACACGAAACTACAAAACAAATAATAAATATCTCCGCAAGCGAAAATATTTTAAATAAAAAATAAAAAAGTTTAACAAATGTAAAAATAAAAGTAGACAAATTACTTCTTCGAGAACACAGACTTCAATTAAATTAATTAACATCTTATATAAAAGTTTCAACATGTTACATCTTACATCCATCATAAAGTAATTTAAACATTAAAATTTATATCGAAGGTAAATCCACCTGAAAATTAATTTAAACATTAAAGCTTATATAATTAAAGATACATCAATGTAATCAATTATACCTGTAAATTAGTTAATTAAAGCTTCAAACATTAAAATATAAACCAGCCGATAAATTAATTTCATTTTACTCAGTCCTGTACATACTCAATCGTATATTAAAAAGTAAAAAAAAAATCATTCCCCAGAGACTACAATTAATTAATTAATTGAAAGGTTCAAACATTAAAATCTAAACCAGCCGATAAATTAATTTAATTTTGCTCAGTCCTGTACATACTCATATATAAAAAGTAAAAAAAAAAAAAAAAATCATTCCCCAGGGACTACAATTAATTAATTAATTTAAAGGTTCAAACATTAAAATCTAAACCAGCCGATAAATTAATTTAATTTGGCTCAGTCCTGTACATACTCAATCGTATATTAAAAAGTAAGAAAAAAAAATCATTCCCTAGAGACTACAATTAATTAATTAATTTAAAGGTTCAAACATTAACATCTAAACCAGCCGATAAATTAATTTAATTTTTTAATAATAAGAATCAATGATCTCGTAGAGCCAGGAATATGTTTTCTTATTTTTACAGATCAAATATGACCGCCTATTTGACGTTTTTATTGAACGTACTTTTGCGGGCTTTAACATTGATCTGCAACGTGTTTCGGCCACGGATCACAGGCTGGCCATCGTCAGTACGATACCAGTGATCCGATTTAATTTAATTTTTCTCAGTCCTGTACACTTGGTTCCCATTAATTCGCTTGGAACATTTTCAAAATTTTGAAAAAATGGCTACGATAACCTCGAAAATGTCAAGGAAAAGATAAAGTGAAGACAAAATCGTAGCCATTTTTTTTAAATTTTGTAAATGTTCCAAGCGAATTAATGGGAAACAAGTGTACGTACGTATACGTATATTTTCTAATAAAAATTTTTTTCTGATCCTAAACAGGTTCTGCTCCAAAATTTGAGAAATCAAGAAACATCATCATCCAAAGCTTTCTCTACAATAAAACGGCATACATAATCAGTAGGTAAAAATCTTGCAGTACGACGAAAAATCTGCAGTGTGACTGCAGTCATTCCACGAGAATGAGCAGAATTGCTTATAATATTTTTTTCCGCGAGGGCACGAGAAGGAAAGAGAATAGGAGAAGAGGCCCGGACCGCAAGGGGATAATGACGAGGGCACGTAACCCGTTTAACACGCCCCCCCCAACGAGATATTGTCTCCGGGCGTCCGAGCGAAAAAGAGAGCCAAAATCAGGCTCCTCGCAAGCTCCGCTTGCAAAATCGATAAGTTGCACGTGCACGAGATAAAAGCGTCCGATAGCCCGCCATCTCCTTTTTCGTGACTCTCCCCTCAGGCTCGCGAAGAGCCCCAGGACGGTCGCCCGCTGCGCCGGGAATTCGTCTTCCCTGTACCTATTTTCCCGTCCAGGTCGGATAGTCGAGGCGGCGGCTCCGTCTCTCGCGAGGCGCAAAAAGAGGAGAAAAATGCCCCGCGAGTAAATAAGAGAGTTTCACTAAGCTCGGGATATACGTATATACAGTAAAATCATTCTCTCGGGATATTCTCCACACCCGCGGCAACCTATCCTCTCGACCTTAACCGCCTTCGCTTCATTTTTCCGCTTTCTCTCTTTGAAGAAAAAAAAGCACCGGTGCAATTGACTATTTATTTAATAGACGTACAGATAAAGCGACGAGAGAGCGGCGAGTGCCTCTCTAAGTAGTAAAGGAAATAAGGGGAGTATCCTCTACCGCGCCGATACCGCGCCGATAAAGCGAAAAAGAGGTAAGTAAGTTAGTAAGGTAAGACGCTCTGAGATGGCAAAGCGCATTAAGCGAGACTGTGTACAAAAAAGCTCTCGGGGGGGGGGGGGGAGAACCACGTGATCTCCGCCGTCGCCGCAATTGAAAATGATTCCTCGACGAGAAGAAAGGTACGAGGGAAAAATGGATGGTACACATTCGGTCAGACCGAAATTTGAAGGCGAAGCCTCGAAAGGCGCCGCTCAATTACGCTCCCGAGCCGACCGCGCGATCCTCAGAAAAGATAAATGCGTCGGGGGTAAATAGGGGTTCGACAGCGTCGTGGACGAAAGACAAAGGGTATAAGCAAAAAAAAAAAAAAAAAAAAGAAGTTACGGCGTGATAGAGCCCCGCCGTTGGCTTAGCTTATAAAGTGCCGTCCGCAACGGATGCTCGATTTAATCTCGAATGTGCTTAAGAGAAAAGGCGGACTCTCGAGATAGAATCGATGACTGGCGGCTTCCGGCTGATAAATTCTCGATAACCGAAAGGGTAGGCAGGCACACGCCGAACTACTCGTTTCCCCGCCGAAAAATCCAATAAAGCCCCCCCCCCCCCCCCCACCCAACCGCTGACTGATTTAGCACTTTTCGGAAACTGACACCGGGAGGGACACTTTTCACCGCACGCACGCGGAGGGACAACCGGTCCGGCGATCCACGCTGTATACCTCTATCTACACATCCATCCCTTTCACCCTCTAATAAAATAAAAGCTATCTATCCGGCCCTCACTCTCTGTCCCTTTGACAAATTCATCAACTCACAGCCTGCCGAATAGAAACGGCGAATCGGTGCTACGCGGTTGCTCCGTATATAAATAAGAATCGACGAAGATCGAATTGTTAACGAATTGAACGCTCCCCTCGGCATTTCACGGAAGTATAGGGGATGGACGTGTTTTTTTTCTTTTAACGCCAAGCAAATCCTCTTGATTTCATCGACACTGAGTCCTGATCGGTGGTAACAATTCGGAACTTCAATCAATGGGACCGGAGGGGAGAGGGACGAGGTAAACGTAGTTATAAGATCCTTCAGTTGAGCAAGCCGCGCGTGTAGAGGGTGGCGGGGGGGCCTGTCGTGTAAACGCCGAAAGCAGGCGGGGATCCGTGACGAGCTGCTTCGCGGCTCGCAAAACCCTCCCAGAGCGATATAATTCACTGCCACTCGGCGGAGCTACGCGCCTGCGAGGCGCAGCCTTCCGCAGCATTGCACCGAATGACCTTTCAAATAATCCAATCCTCCGCACGAGCCGAGCGAATAACTCGACTGGAGCGAGAAAGTGAATGTCCCCTGGACGCTAGAGCGAAAGCTGCCTTGCCGTGAGAAGAGGAAATTATTTTTTGAAGAGAGGAAATAGTTTGCGTGCGAGTCTTTTTTTTCTTTCTTTTTTTCTTTAAAAAAGAAAATTGTTTTTTTTTTTTATTTCAGTTTTATCAGAGTATTAAACTTAATATTTTGTGCAAATTATTAATAAAAGATAGTTTTTAAGTGTATAAATAATTATAGTTACTTTATTAAGTTCGTAATTTTTATTTATTTATATTTATATGTTAGACAGACGGAAATGCCGTTCATAAAGAAATTAATACGAAAGTAACGCAAAAAAAAAAAAAAAACAAATAATAGAAGTAAAAGATCTTGTAGCACTTTTTAATTCATCTAATATACATCAATAGTCGTACATTGCATTGAAAGAGTATTTCAATATCTTTTTAGACTATTTATTGCAGTTGAGTAAAAATTATTATTTATACACTGTTCCTGGATATTTATTTATTTTTTTTATTTATTTAATAATTTCTACGGACTAAAAAGTCCTTAAGTACAAAAATAAGGATATTCTTAAAATTCTTAAGATTATAATCAAGATATCTATATAGCGGAAGGAATTTACTAAATCTAAACAATTTATGATATTTTGTAAAACTTTATAAATGAAAAGGCAGTCTCAATAATAATGATGAGATTTCGAATAGTTTGTAATACGAAAAATGAAGCAATGTCCCTGCATACATGATCGAATTGTGAAGCGGTCTTCCATTCTTTCAAAGCTAAAATATAATAATACCTCAACATTTAGTGCCACAACACTTTATATTGTAAATGGGTGCTAAACCCGTTGATGGATAGAATAAAATAAATAAAATAATTTCTTTCGAGAAACTTTGCAACTTATAAAAAATAAGTAAATTAAATTTTACAATTAATTTTACTGAAAATTAAATATAATATTTTTAAGGTTTTTTAAAAAAATATAATGTTAGTCAAATATATTAATAACTTTTAATATCTTTTCTATCGGTGATAAAGATTCTCAAAAGCCATTAAACATTATTTAATATACATATATGTAAGTTATCAACAGCGTAAACAAGAAAATAAGAAAACTAAAAGTTCTTTACGAAACAATATGCGCTCAGCGCCTAAGTAAACTGTTTATAAAATATCGGGCCTATCGCATTTTTTAAATCGAAGCTAAGTTTACTTTTTTTTCGAAACTAGTAGACTTAAGCTTTCCAAAAGACGTTCAATCTACGGAATAATGCAGCCATATATAGTGTCGGGAAGTTAAGAGGATTTAAGGGGGTCTGAAACCCATTTCTGCGATATTACCGGCCGGTAGGTCGGTAATGTAGGAAATAATGTTTTATAT
>JAWWEN010000009.1:23613270-23630844 GCA_035582955.1 Sycophila texana
CACGGTCCAACAAAAAAAAAAAAAAAAAAAAAAAAGAAAGAAAAAAGAACTTCTACACGGACAAACAAAAAAAAAGCAAAAAAAAAAAGAGCTTCCACACGGACAAACAAAACAAAAAGAGAAAAGTCCCGTATAGTCGATCCGAATTCAGCCCGTGATTTCTGTTCCAGATTACGTTTACAACCCGAAGGAGGCGCGACTGCGTAAGGCGATGCGCGAGCAGAGCCGCGAGCTCTCGCGCTCGTCGGGCGCGAACGGCCTCCTGGGCAGCGGCGCTGCCCTCCGCACCCCCATCCCCCAGCAGCAGCATCAGCAGCACCAGCCGCCGGCGCATCACCAGCAGCAGGCGGGCATGTCCCCGTTGCCGGGCGGCGGCCCCCCGATCGCCGGCGCAAATCGAATCATCGGCCCATGGTTTCCGCTCGGCCACGCCGCCGTCCCGACGCAGCCGCCGGCCGCTCATCCGAAGCCCATTCTCTCGCCCAGGGTAGGCAGAGGAGCCGCTCTCTCCGGCATATACCCACCCACACACACATACACATGTGCACGCGGCCGACCCCTCCTCCACCTCTCAATCGATATCGCCCCCGCCCACGCGCACACGGCCGAGCCCGTCGTAGGTGTGTGCAGGCCCCCGCGCGACCACGTGACGGCCCGATTGATTTATCTGCGAGCGCGAAAATTCCGGAAGCCCGAGAGCGAGCTGGATTTTCCGCCGAGCGCGTGTGCGGCAGGTTTGCGCGGAGGGTGGGGTGAGGTGGCCGCGGACGCGAGATGCGGGACTCGAGCTGCCGACGGTATTGGCGCGCTCGGACGTGCGATGGGAATTTTCCCTCTTACGACGCTCAATTCTTCTTATTGCTCTTCGCCTTTCTCTTCGTCTACTTCGTCTTCGGCTGGCTGTACTTCGGGATATTGACGGGGTACCGCGGCCGATCGATATCGAGCGACCCAATTTATTCATATAAGTTTCTTAAATGTTGACGTTGGATGCTGCTTAGAAATAAATTACTGGGGACGCGTTTTATTCCATTTTTTTTTCTTTTATTTATTTACATTAAATTTTGTAGAATTTTACATACTTATTAATTTTTATTGGGGAAGGGTCGAGTTACGAAGTATGATACAGCTTATTTGTTTTTTTTTTTTTTATTAATAATAGAATAATAGAATAGTTTATTGTAAAACGTATTTACAAATGCTTAAATTACAATGATAAATACTCAAAATACATAAAATACATTGTAAATAATTTTGGAAAAAATTTTTAAATAATAAATACATAAATACATTGTAAATAGATAGCTTTGGAAAAAAAAATTGTTATATAAATGTAATCGTACTTATACGTATTTGCTTCATGAAAACGTTATGATTAAAAACGTTAATGCATAATTCGAAAATTTATAGTATTATGATTGCGAATTAATGATACAAGATATGTTCATTTATCATCAATTAGCAGATCATGTTTTACTAACTGCGTTATATTACATTATTAAATCGATTTTCAGTAGATTTTCATCAATTCAGTTTTCAAGAAAATATTTTTCATTTCTATTACAAAATTCCCATATTATCTAGAAAAATAAACAATACGAATGCATCCATTAAGTCATGGAAACAATAAGAGATTAAGAGTAAAAATAAAAAGTCAAGAGATAGATCTCTTTTCATCAATTCAATTTTCAAAAAAAATATTTTTCTTATATCTATAATACTAAACTTCCGTATACCTATATCTAGAAAAAAAAAGCGATACTTCCACTAAACCGTAAAAACAATAAAAGCGATTAAGAGTAAAAAAGAAAAAAAAAGTCAAAAGATCCATTCATTAGCGGCTCGAGATTAGGACCAATCCATCTCGATTCTTTAATAACGTGAAAATCCCGCAGCCGATGCGCGCCGGTCGTTACTAGGTCTATTTCCTCTATCTTTCCTCCCTCCGTTCCGGCTTTCCGCCTCGAGTGTATCGCGATTATCTTCCCCGTTATTTTCCGCGCCAGCAAAGGGTCTTAAAATAAAAATAAAAAAAAATAAATAAAAAAATAGTAATCCCAACCGCGACCCGCTCCCCCCACGACACTCTCACAGTGCCTTTCCTCAATTACGCCGTGCATCCGCGCGATCGTCCGCCCAATCGAGCAGCGGCATTTACGCGCTCCCGATTCAAAGCGGTTAGAGCTCCCCAATAAAACGCCGCCGCCGCGTCTCGGGGAAAATCCATTAGAATCGACGCGAAAATTCGATTACGCCGGACCGCCCCGCCGGGAAATTCTCTCTCCCCCCGAGCCTCCGCATGTAGGTCAGCGCGAGGCCGCACGGGTGGTCAGCCCGAGCGTTTCGAGTAACGAGCTTCTGGCGCCGCAGGTGATGGCGACCCATCAGCGGACGCTGGACAAGACGAAGGACGTCATCAGGAAGCAGCTGGAGTGCGGCGCCGCGGCGGCCGGCTACCCCAGCGGCTACCCCGGCGAGTACGGGCCGCGCGGCAGCCCCGAGTACTGCGACTTTGCCGACGGCCAGAAGTGGCATCCTTATCAGGTGATTGCTTTTTCTTCTTTGTCTCTTTCTTTCGGAGTGGGCACCGCGACCGACCGCAATCGATACCAGAGGAGATAGGAGTGCGAAGGGCTTGCCCTAAGTATTATACGACCCTTGGTTCTTTTTTTTTCCCCCCCGATCGCCCCCCTACTTCTTCGGCCGAGTGCCTGTACGCACACTCGTCTTGCATCGATTCATCGGATTTTTCTTTTTTTCTTTCCCCCTTTTGTTGTTTAATGAGGTTTCGATGTTGCGATCGAGTAGTTTCGGCGGCTCTTGAACAAGGCACTACGTGTTCAGGGGGAAATCGAATTGATTTTCGTATAATAAATATAAATGTTTACTTAAACGACGTTTGTTGAGTGCAGCAGAGGGGAAAAGTGGTTTAGCTAAAGTAAATAGAATTTTGCAATATGAGTATAGAATGTTGTTTGTAATTTCAAGAATCAATATTAATGTAGTTAGTTTCTAACTTACTTTTAATATTTTTCTTTTATATACGCGTCAGCCTTTTTTGACAACGTCAAGGGAGGACTGTCATCAAAATAGAAAAATGCATTTTTTATTTAATATAAAAAAAATATATTTTTATTTCTGACGATTTTTAAAGGCTAATTTATGTTCCTTAAAGTAAGAAGAAATGAAAAAACTTTCATTAAATGAACTGAATATGCAGGAAACTTTTTAATCGAAAATTATTTTTATGAAACAGACATTATACAATTAATTATCTCAGGTAATCTGATAGATAAATAAGAATAAAAAATTGTAGGAATAACTTTTTCACGTATATTATCAAAAGATGAAACAATCTTCATAATTCAATGTAGTCCTTCTTCCTTTAAATAAAACTGCGATAAGATAATCCGTTTACTACTGAATATACTCTTTTAAACTTTCAATACAAACATTTTAAAACTTTTCATTCAACCAACACAAATAATTATAATCTATATTTAAAAAAAAAAAAAAAAATCACAATGAGCAAACTATATCGAGCACCGTATAGTAACATCCCCCTAAAGAGCACCCGGCGTGCAGTGCGCACCTAACCGAAACGATGAAACTGCTCGTTACAGAATGGAGTGAGCGCTTATCATTCGCGGAGCGCATTGATGTCGAAGATGAATAGCCTGCACCGAGGCGTGCAAGGTGCGGCCACCCACGCGGCCTCGCCGTGGGGACAGTTCTGCAACGTACCTTTTCGTAAGTACTCCGCGATTCCGATCACGTCCTCGCCACCCCCACCTTCCTCCCCCCTCGATCTTTCTTTTTTCTCTCGTCTGCCGCCGCTCGAACTGTTTGGGATTGCGCTCGATTTTTCAGCTACGAGCCAAAGCGCGATGATGCGCAGCAACAGGCACATGGTCTTCCTACAGGAGCAGCAGAGCCAGCACTGCGGCTACCCGGACGAGATGCAGATGTCCTACGAGGCCAAAATGCAGGAGGACCTCGCGAGGCGGTTGCGCGCTTCTTACTCTCAAGAGGACCAACAGGTACCTACTTTTTTTCTTATGTTTTTTTTTTTTTTTTTTAGCCGTTTGTTAAGATAATAAGCTTTGCATTTGCCTACATGCCGTATTTTCTTTGATTTTTATATGTAAAAACTGAGAATAAGACTTTCGATAAGACATTCTTATCGTTTAAACACCATAAAAATTAACGGTGAGTCGTATTATACCTTACTCCATAATTATTACGTAAATTAATTTCTATTAATATTTCGAAAAATTTATTTAAAAGAATAAAGAATGGACGTCAGAGGCGGTTTTTAAATTTACGTACGCCGATATAATGATAAAGTACTTGTACCTGTAATTGTATACATAAAAAAATAAATTTTAAATTATGATTTTTTAAACTATAAAATGATTTAGTAAAAAGAATTAAGTAATTAATAAACGATATCGAAATCAAACAAAATTGCCGTTCGCACGTGGGTGCACGTGCACAAGCATCCCGATTTGTATCACACCGCAGTATTCGAGAAACTTAACACCCGTGAATTGAATTCATATACATATGTATATAACAGCGGCGAAAATTAAAAAAAAAAACTCATCGCAGATTCGATTCGCATGAAAAATTGGCGAGGAGTTGGAAAGCGCGAGGCTCGGTCATGAGGCGAGCCTGAAAAAAAAATATCTCTTTACATATGAGCGACTCCGGGTACACACAGTATTGATTTTCAACATCCTTAACGCGGCGCGCGACGTTATTCTCGCCAGGCTGCGTGCGCGCGGCCTCACTCGCGGGGCAACGTGACATCACCCCAAAGATAAACAATTGTCCCAACGTGACGGAAATTGGGACGAGGCTCGAGCCGCTCGAAACACACTCGTCGGGAATCCGTTCGCTTAAAAAGACGTGGAATCGCGGAGGTTGACCTTTAAATTTCAGCGGGCTGATTTCAAGGCGAGCGATTATAGAGCGAATTGTTCCTCGGATTGTTCGAGCGAGTTGAGATGAAGGACGGATGAGGGATTACACGGAGTAAATTTATTCATTGGAATTGGAGTTTAATATGTTTAAAATTCTGTGATTAAGTTTAATTGTCTTTGGGGTCATTTACATAATGTATTTCATGTGGTATTTCAAGTTTAGAGAATGAACTTTAAATGATATTTGAAATTGAAATGTTTTTTGAATAGTAAATCGTTCGTAGATTTAAATTATTTTTAAATTTGGCGCCAAAATGAGCTTTAATTTAGGCGCGAAATTTGAAAATGTAGAAACAATATTTTAATTATTAATAGTAAGAATTGATCTTTTTTACTTGAAAACATTATTTACAATTAATTAGTACACTTTACTACTTTTTTTAACAATAATACATCGAAAAAAAAATCTTGAACCTTCTAAAGTAGAGTCAGTGAAAATACCAGTAATAATTGAAACACACTCCACTAACCGCTAATTAGATAGTACACTTTCAACTTATGTTTAGTGAAATCTCACTAATTATAGCTCATCTATTTAAATTCAACATATATAGATATAAAGAAATCATACGCGCCAGTACAGCCAAGTTCAAATTTTCTTCGCAACTCTCAACCTTTTAAATCTTCATCTATAATAGCCCTGCTCTCTAAATCTATAAAAATTTACCTAATGCCATCTTTTATTTAGCACACGTAAATAACTTTCGTGTACGTTACGTTACTATTCACATTTTCTAACTGGATTTAAAATTTTCAAGTTTAAATGGCATGTATACCACTTTGCGTGTCTCCTCCAAACAGCAATCCCTTTAAAAAAAATAGCTTCACAGAGAGAAATTTTTTAGACTACATAACAATGCGTATAGTAAACCGAGTCACAGACAGGCCAAATGAAAAAATTTACCAGACTGGTGAGCAAAAATTTCTATTGTTACCGTTAAAATTACAATACCGTATAGTACAAATTAGTTAAAGTCTAGTAATTTTTGCTCGCCAGTTTGGTAACTTTTTTCATTTGATCTGGACAGTCTGTGAACCACTTACGAGTCAGTATTTGTAATTTTTGCTAGATTTATCGCAATTTTTGCTATAAAATTTCTCTCCGTGTCCAAAAAGCAACCCCACCTAAAAAAACAAACAAACAAAATTAAAAGAACAAAAAAAAATCTGGCTTACAGACGAAGAGCCCACTGCGCGAGCTGCAGCTGTCGCAGCACCTGGGCCAGGACGAGGCGAAGTCGCCGGAAGGCTGCCAGTCGGGCTGCGGCGCGGACGAGGCGCCGCGGTGGGGCACGCCCCGGCCCTCCTCCGTCTCCAGCTCCTCCTGCACGACGGACACGCTGCTGGAGCGCGAGTCCGAGTCCGTCGCGGCCGTCTGCCCGCAGCCGGCGCGCGTCAGCAAGCAGCCGCTGCCGGGCTTCCAGCAGGCGTTCGGCTCGACCGAGATCGGCAAGTTCTCGCGCTCGGAGCTCTTCGCCAGCCTCGTCGAGGCGGCCAACGTGAGTAGGTCCGAGGAGTCCCCGGCCACCGGGCGCTCCTCCGCCTCATTCGAGGGCTCCTCGTCGTCGCCCGAGCCGCTGGCCGGTTCTCTCATGGGCTACCCGGAGCCCGCGGCGCCGACGCCCGGCGCCAACCCCGCGCCCCGCTGGCACAGCCCCTACGCCGGCGCCATCGGTAGCGAGATTTAAAGCGTTCATCGGCCTCAACTCTTCTCTTATATCTTCTGCATTATTTTATTTTATTTTAGTTTAGTTTATTTGTTTTTATTTTAGGCTTGGCTCTTGCGCCTTGTTTGTAGGTTGCTTTGACAGAGATTTTTGGGGGACTCTCGATGTGCGATATTCATTATTAGCTGGATTGATTATAGTTACTTTTGATGGGATCTCTCTGAATTTTTTTCTATCTCTAAATCTGAAAATGCAAAATTCTCTTAGAAAATGTCATCACTATTAACATTTTTTTAAAGTGAATTTCACATTTTCAGATTTACGTGAATATCAAATTGAAGTGATAAGAAAAGATTTTTTATTTGGTTTGTAATTCGCGATTAACAATTGATGAAAGTGAGTATGAAGTTCGAAAACATTTGTATTTATTACACTAAAAAAAATATTTTTGTAGATTCAACTAAATTTCTTCTTACTGCAAGACGATTCAGTTCATTTAACTAAGTCTTTAGGTTAATCAACCAAAGTTTTAGTTAAATTGATAAAATATGTAACTAAATCAATTTTCTTATTAAAAATTTTGTTAATTCGAATAAATAACATTGTAAGAAGGATTAAACAAAATTTTTTTTCAGTGTAGTGACTAGTTGGACAATGTCAAAAATGAGTTTGAAGTCACACTTATTCAATATGTTAATTACTTCTGACGTGGATACGCCAGTAATTGTCGTTTTAAAGATACATTCAATAGTTTTCCAGAGTACGAGTATGAAACTTTTTCTTAAAATCGACAACAATTGCCAATTACTAATGCACATCGAGCGGACCCCAAAAAATAGTATGTGCAAACAAGAATAGTAATAATTTTATCGCTGGTTTAATCTACGATAATCAAAGACTTCGACTTAATCAATGAATTATAACAAAAAAATGATTTTATAATGTAAAATCAAAACCTATCAAATACTTTGTACATTTCCGAGTAGGTACAATCTACTCGAGTATAAGTGTCACTAAGAGGTCACTAAAAAATCGTCTTAAATATCGCTACTCCAAATGAACTTCCAAAAAAAAAAATTGAAAATTTATTGGTATAATTAAGTAATATCGATACTTCCGATATTTTGTAAATACTTGAAATATGTAAAGTTCAGAATTTGTCCATCCTACACGCGCAGAGAAATAGAAAAGTGCGCGTACATGCCTATATACGATATAATTAAGGCTGCGGATCGCGAAGTATAGGAGACTGCGGAAAAAACTAATAGAACAGTTTACCGTAAAGTAGATCAGAATATTACAGTATAATAATACAAGCATATGTTGTGTAATTAAAATACCGTAGTTAGCAATATTATCGACATATTTCATGGAGATTTTCGCTCGTCTCTCCCTCCGCGGTCCGCAGGCCGCGTGAAATGTGCAACGATCGTTTTCTCTGTCGCGAGACAAATCCCTGAATTCTGTGCCATATCGACGTTTTAATCAAATTCGCTAGAGTAAATATTCGAGCTAGCTTCCTTTTAGATCTTTTGATCGTACGGTAGAGAGTTTACAAATTTTAGAAGAATTTTTTTTTAACAATCAGTGATAGTTACCTTCATTTTTAACCTTGGATAGTACGTTACATGTAATTGCTATGCGGAGAAAAATTGTTGTTGAATCAATTTTTTTATTATTATATATTATATATATTAATTCTTTTAATTCTCTATATACTTTTATTTGTTAATGTTATTTTAATTCGAGGGTACCTTTACTTTGATTTTGTCGATTAACAAAGAAAACTTGTATAAAAATATTTATCAAAAATTTAAGTTGAAAATTTTAAATTTAAAAAAATTTCGTTCGAAGAAAGTTTAGATTGTAATATTCAACGACATATAATCTAAATGTTACATTAACTTGCTATCAAGGTGACGGTGGGAAAAGAGTTTTCGTAAAAAAAAATGTACATTACTATATCTAAAACGTACCAAATTTTAATTTTAAAACTGAAACGAAACAATCCATTGCCAAATGAAAATCAATAAAAAAAAATGCCAATCATACAAAAAATCAATACGTCTCAATCAAAGTACCATACCGAACGAGGATAAGAAAACTCTTTTCTCAGCTTCTGACGAGGCGGCAAGCGTAATAAAATGAAAAATACGAATAAAAGTTCAACATTATAGTTGTTACGATTATTCAGTCAAAAGAAAGTACTTAAGGTGAGAGATTATTTCGCAGCGACGGCAGATTCGTAGGTACGAATTGTATACGTGTTCCTTTTTCTTTCGCAGTAAAAAAATAAACGAAGAAAGGGAGAAGTGAAAAGTGAAAAGAAAAAAAAAACTACACTAGGGATGCACGGATGGATAGTCGGGCGCGTCGTCTAGTAAGTTAAGGGGGGATGTAGAATGGGACGAGTATAGAACGACGGACTTTTATCTAATCGTTAACATTTCCAATTGGTTATCAAAATTGTGCCTTTCGATCGACTGGACATGCGTACATTCATTAAGCATTGCGTTTGATTGTGTTTACCGGGCGTTCAGGTGGGACGAAAAAAAAAACGCTGTACCCTAACAGCGTCGTGCTTTGGAAAAATTAAAGCCGATGGTATTGTTTAGAGTCTACGCGGACAGAATGTTGTTTTATGAAATTGGAAGATACCTTTTAGTGCAATAAAAATATTATAATTTTATTTTATAGAAACAATATTCAGAATATAGTTTCATGCTTTAATTTGCTAACTATAGAGCTTTTAAGTAAACTAAAAGAAGATATTTATTAAGATCTCGTTAAGATATTTAAAACGTTTAATTTTTATTAAATTTTGAGATAGTTAATATTCAATTTCATTGAAAAATACGAACACAGACGGTTTATATCTGATTTTCTGTTTGTTAATGAAAATCTAGTAATTTTTCATAAAAACATTCTATCTGCTCCGCGTCGACTACTAATGGATACGAGCGAATTTATCGTGTGAAAATTTAGTTGTCTGGTGAAAAAATTTCCAATTCGAATCGATCGATGAGAAATCACACATCATTATAAAGGTGCTCGCTATTGTAATTCTCAGAATAGTAAAGACAATCTCTCATTTATAACGAAGATCCAAACAAAAATTATGATAATTTTTAAGTGTAAATTATTCAGATGAAACGAATCGCAATAGTCGAGTATTTAAACGACGAAGTAACAAAAAATTTTGGACATTCGAATGTTCGTACGTAGTTCAATTTAATCAAAAAAGAAACAAAACAAAACAAAACAAAAAATAATTAAAATCAAAGACACGAAGAAAACAGAATCAAATACGACAAATAAAGGACGGTCGCGGGTGCGAAATCAAAACGCTATAACGAAAATCTACTCAAACACAAAAAGAAAACATAAATAATTAAACTTAAACGACTAAACGGACGGCGATCTTAAGTGTGAAAATAAAAAAAAAACCTACCGAGGTAAATGAAACAAAAAAAAAAAGACAAATTCTACGTGTTAACGATTTTATTATTGTTAATAAGTTACTGATATTTATTATTACCAAATGATTAAATATGTGATAAAAGATTATATTATATATACATATATAAATATTATATATATATATACATGAAACAAATGATTTAGTAGATTTCAGAGGCGGCGCGGAATACGCGCGCCGCGTCGTCGTATATATCGGGGGTTTCGGGGGTTTACATCCGGGGAACGTATAGTCGGATGCGGACGAATGGGCCGGATTTTTGGGGCTTCTTCGAGGAACTCAGTCAACTGGGGCCGCCGCCGAAGCGACTCGCACGTGGCCAAATATCAACCGTTCCTCGCTCGCGATTCTGCATTTCCATCGACGCGAGTTTCCAGCTCGACACCCATTTTCGCTTCGTCGCGATTTTTTCCAATAAACTACGAGCGTTAATTATTTTTTTCTCGCTTTACTTGGAGTGACTATTCGACCCTTGTTTAATAAAAAGAATTATTATTACATTTGTTAATAGCCCAAATTTTGTTATTCAATATACAAAACTTAACCTTTTTTTTTTGCTTAATTAAAAAAGATTTTCACTGATTAATTCAGTATAATGTAATAACTTTATATTGATTAAAAAAATTTTTAAAATAAAATTTAATGAGGTACATTGAAAACGTAAGATTGAACATTTTCTTTTCAAGGGTAAAATTCCACTTCAAGTTTTTAATTCGCTATTAAATAATAAATGGGCATTATGAATTGAATTTCTCGAGTCAACGTGTAACAATTGCAATCCAGTCCTCAATGTATATAACACCGAAAGCGAATGCAACTGAAGGTTTTTTCGTTGCTCAACTGTACTAAATGAACGAACACCATTGGCCGAGTTCCTTCGAACGTCAAGAGTCGGTCGTGACTAACGCCGCCGATGAATTCTGTATAAAATGACGTACCTATGTTAGATGTACAATATAATAATACACAACTATGTACACCACGCGTAGCGTAAACAGAAGAGACAAAAAAAAAACAAAAAAGATGGTTCATCAAAAGATTCACGCTAAATGAAACGACGGGGAAACTAAAAAATAGAGCGAAAAAAAATCATAATGCGAGGAAAACCTATCTCCTGTACCTACAATGGGACCAAACGATTTCTTTCTCATTCACGCTCGCCGATGTGAGCGCGAGGCTATCACCGCCTCGCGCCCATCAACCCCCATACTCATTATTTTTCTCGAATCGAAATACACGCGTCTCGAACTCAAAGTACTTATTACTCTTTTTACTTATACATACATTTTTTTTTCAACGCATTAGCGACCGGCGAACAATAAAAAATCAGAAATTGATACGAAATCAAAAAGAACGAGAATTGAAGTAGAGGTTCATCGTAGCGTGAATAAAAAAAAAGCGATAATACGCGTGGAATATTAAAAAAACAAAAAATAAAAGATGATTTGATTTTGCTGCTGTAGATTAGGTGTGAGTCGTTCGCTAAGCGGCATTGAGATGTCGCGCCGCTTTTTGGGTCCAGGAGGGATCGTCGCATAATCGAATCAAATCGAAATCATAACTTTAGAAACTTTTTCAGGGAAAGGGGGAGGGTCCGCCGCAGGCCCAATTGTAGCGATTCTACGGCCCGTTTAGCATTTTTAAAAAAGCTTCGAGGTGAGGAGGAACATTTTTACGAGAAACAAAACAAATAAAAAACGAAATAATAAATGAACAAAAATTCGAAAGCTACGACTGGAAGACAAATATGGTGTGCAGGCCCCACAGCAAAAGTTCGCCACAGCTCACGTACATATCACTTTCGCGGGAGGGAGGATTTAGAGAAAGAGAGCGAGTTAAAGCCGCGGTCCGACTGTTTCGTATATGCGTAGACAATGATGTCCATCTATGCCAAAAAAGATTACGAAAAAAAATTTTAGGTGAAAAAAAAAAAATAATAATAATAAATAATGAGGCGAGCTTTGACGGAGCGGAGTCAAAGCTGGCGCCTGTTGTAAAGTCTAAAATGTTGCGGCGGCTCATCGCACCGTGGTGATTATAATGAATTACCGAACCGAATAAATAAACGTTTGTACAATAAAAAGCTCCCGAGTGTTTTTCATTTATTTCGATAGCCGACTGATGGGAACGTCTAATTTTTCATGTCCAGCTGATCCCATCCGATGGAGTCCTCAAATCCTATACCGTCTTTCCTCGTGATACCCCGGCCGAATCCCTGAACTACACGAAAGCCGAGGAACTGAGGAAGAAAATGAAGACAGGGGATTGCTTCTGGATCGAGACCATCCAGTTTCCTGCGCCAAAGAAAGCTGCGGTAAGGAGAACAATTTCTTTCAGTGTTTTTTGCGGTTTATCGACGATCGATCTTCACGATTTTTATTTTTTATAAATAGTATTTGATAGAATTTTAGTTCATTTTTTACTTTATTAATAAATATTCTTATTACTTTTAACAGTAAAAATTCTGATTTTATTTTATGATGAGGTGTATTCAGATTACTAAGAAGCGCAAACTCACAGATCCTTGCAATAATAAAAACTATATTAAAATAAATTAACTAATCCCTTTCTAAAACTGTCATCCTGAAGCTATGCAATAATAATTATTAATTAAATCCCTCCCTATTCCTTCTCCCACTTATTTTATTTTATTTATTTATTTATGTTGAAAAATAATAGATAACCGTATCGGACAAATCGAGGACAGAAACGAAAGCAGAGTCGCCGAAGGAAACTGAGCGCGCGCAAAAATGGCCGTCGTCGGACAAGCACAGTAACTGCGAGTGTCTACATCCGGCACCGTCGCTCGCCGCCAAGCGACCCGCCCAAACGGACGAGTGCCTCGACCTGCGCGTACCCTGGAGGAAGCGTCCCAAGGAAAACCTCGACAGCAGCTATCCGGACTCCTCCATCGACTGCCCGTCCAATAAAACCTAGCCCTTATATTACCGCTGGCCAGCAATTTTAAACCGATTTCATCATCTTGTATTCATCTTTCGCCGTTTCGTCGTTTCGCTCTGTACAACTCCACAACACTATGTGTATACAGAAATAAACTCGTTTTTTTTCTTTCTCCCGCAGCCGATACGAATCCACGTGTGTTAAATCGCCGATAAGCTCGAAAAAAAGCTCTCCTTAATGAATGGTAACACCGTGACTGCTGTCAGCTGGTTATTTATGTCGGGTGTAGTATACACGCGGGTATTAAAATTTAATGAGTGATGCCGGATGAATTATAAAGGACTTTTTACGAGGGCCTTTTCGCCGCGTGAAACAGCGCGGACAGAGAGAAAGGAAAGGGTATAATACAATTCCGTCGTAAAAGTGTCGCCGCGGGACTCTCGATCTCTTATTTTTCATCGACCTCGCTTCTGTTGTGCGCTTCCGGCCGGCAGGCCTCGAATTCGCCGCTCGATGTATATGCTCGCACGAGCCCAAATCGTAAAAGGCCCGATCGCGCGACTTTCTTTCGTCGGGACTGTGCTTATCTCGCGGACAATAAACGTTACTACCGGGTAAGGAAAACTAAATTGTGCGAATTGTACGTCACACCTTCTGTGAAAATGTTGGAAGTCGAATTTTGTAGCTTCTTGAGTCACCGCGAAGTTTTTTTTATTATTATTTTTTTAATTTATTCGGTTTTCGATATTAGTTTTAAGGATTAACAGGAATTTTGTAAATATTCTTTATGCGGACGATGGTAAGCTAAAGCTTACTATATGAAAAGAATTACTGCTGTATCTTGCATGATTTTGCAAAAATAAAATTATTTTCTGAAGTTTTTTTTCTGAAGTTTAAAAACGCAGGTGTCATCTTTTAAATAGTAAATTGAGGGTTTCTTGAGACATTGATGATTCTATTTAATAAACAATCGACGAGTTCAAAAGGTAATAATCGAAAATGTAGTAATAGTGATTTAAACAAAAAATTGTACATCTCTTTTTACTATAAAAAAAAATCGTTAATAGTAAGCCACACTATACTGCACAATTCACCAAAACGTAATAAAACTGCAATTTAAAGAATTAAAAAATCTATAAATAAAGTAAATAAAGGATTAAACAAAATCTTTATATATACTATACCTTGTTGAAAATATCCAGCTGAAATTCCAACTTGACATTTCCAACAGAGTATAATCTATATTTTTAATAAAAAAAAAAAAAAAAAAAAAAAATTTTCAAGAATAAACCATACACTGTACTACACAATTCGCCAAAAAACAATAAATTTACAAATTAAAGAATAGGAAACGATCATCGTGCTTAAAAGAACTCGCGGGCAACAATGACAACCACCGCTCCGAAGTCAAAGCCGCGGAAAATAAAAGATCCGGCAGGAGGTAGGTATATATATTGCAGCCCGCTACCGCGGAACCATAAAGCTCCGACGGTATAGCGATCGCCGAAACATCAAACATTGATCGAGCGAGGAATTTTTATGACACCCCAGAGAGGGACGCGTCCACGGCATTAGCCTCCGTTCTCTTATCTGCCTCTTTTTTTTTTTTTTGTTCGTCCTGAAAGGTTACAGGCACCATGCCGCATCCTTGTATCTACTTTCGACTCTCCCTGCTCCAGAGTCCGGGGGTTATTAAGGGCGATTCGACTACTTGTTTGCACAGGTCTTTATGCGGCCGTCCGCCTTTTATACCTGCAAGCATTGCGCCGGCTCCCTGATGGACGTGCGCTCCGGAATACATAATGTAGTTTACGAGTTTCTTTTTCTTCTTTCTCGTTTATTTTTCCGTTTTTTTTATTTGGTAGATTTTTAGGACGGTTTAGGAAAGGAGTGAGCTTTGACTGATGCTACGAGTCGACGATGGATTGAGCGGTCTCGTGTGTTCGAGATACCGATGTTGCGGTTGAAGACTGTTACTGCGGGTCGGGAGGATCGAGTAATAAAGAAATAAATGTAAGATAAAAGTGTTTTTTTTCGAGATTTAAGAAACACGGTATTCCTTTGTTCAATCATCGATTTTAAGGGATATAACCCATTATTGGTCATACATCTGCTAATGTTTTTTTTTCTGGTTTATTTATTTTTTTTTTTTTAATTATTGTAATAATAGTATTTAAAGACCTAAAGTGTAATTCTTTATGCTACAAAGAAGCTGATTTAGAGGGAATCGAAAAAATGTTATAAATCGAAGCGGAGAAATCACGACTATAACGACATCCTAGAACTCGGTCAACGAAGAAAAGCAGAAAAACACTATACTTTATATGTACACTCGGCTCGAGTTGATTCTCGAAGAACAATTTAAAAATTTTCATGCGACGTTGCAAATTTTATATTGTTCTTCGAGAATCAACTCGAGCCGAGTGTACGCACAATCGCCTGGTACTGCATAAGCTGTACAGTACATTTGATGTACTTTTCAAATAAAAAAAACAAAGCAAATTTTAAAGTGTACTTTTCAAAGCCACCCACCTTTATTCCCGAACGAATCGGCGCACCCAGAAACTTTCGAAAGTTTAACACAAAAAATCTCCCGGACGCACTGGCGTTCGTAGAAGCGCATTTTTCCGGCATTTATTTAGGCGCGTAGTTGGCTTTCGAAACTCGGCGCAAAATCGAGAAATGACTCGGGCAAACACGCACGGCGTACTCATGACGCGCGACTACTCTGACTGTGCGGCTCCGCCGAAATCCTCCTCAAATAGCGGAGAGACTGCGCCTTGCTGTTGATTTTTCTCGTTATCACCGAGGCGAGCGAGGGATGAGACGAGCGTTACATTTTTTTACTCTATTTAAAAGATCGGTCAGAAGTGCCTCCGAATCTTCACGCCGCGAATGCTTGATTTATGTTTTCTTTTCGTTTTTTTTTTTTTTTTTTTGCTTGGATATTTACCTGGAGTTGAAGGAGGCGATCGAAGAACGATTCTTGATTTGCTGCTCGGTGAATTCTCTGGTGATGATGGTTGATTTGCGACGTTCGGCGTTGGACTTCGGCTCTTCACAATTACGCAGTGACACTTGAACAGTGAGCAGCGGAAATTTTTTTCACTTAGAAAAATATAATAAAAAACTGCTTTTTTATTTATATCAAAGGAACGACTGTGTTTCACAGAATGAAAATTAGTGTAAAAAAGTAGATAAAATACAATTTAATTAGTGAAAAAAGAACGTACGAATTCCGAATATTCTTAACAATCGAGCAAAGATATATTTTTTATTTTAATTATTTTACGTATCATTAATCAGTTGTAAATTAAAAAAAAATTAAAATCATTATTATATACTACTTATATTTTCGTAAAATAAATCACGTCACGGACAAAAAAAAAGTGAAGAATCGCACAGCACGGAACAAAAAAAAAACAACGTAACAATGTAAAAAAGAAAAAACCTCAAGAACAAAATCAACATCATCATATCTCACAATAAAAAAGAACGAACTCGAGCATCGCGTACCAAACTGGAACCCCGGCAGCCTCCCGCGACCAAATCCAATCTCGATCCAGACATCTCCGTCTCGAAAAAAAAAATGAAATTCCTGCCGGCCGAAATCCGCGTCCCGGCGAAATCGCGTCCGCGCGCGGGACTGCGCGGAAAATCGACGAAAAATCGGCGCATCCCCCACGGCCGCGCTCGGCGCGGGCAGGGCACCTTCCCCGTGCCGTGGCCCGGTCTGGGCGGTGCCCACCGCCGCCCCGCCATTGGCCGCTCGAAATGGGCCCGGGACCAATGATAATCGCCAGCGCGCTTGGACCAATGGCCGGGCGGCCCCGGCCATCGCCGGCGGCCCGGCGCTAATTAGGCCGGACAATTAGCGGCGCGCCGCGGCCCCCGGGGGCGCTCCGTCTTCGATCGGCGCGCAGTCCACAGTTCGCCGGCTAGTGTGAAATATCGCGCCCTGGTGTTACACCGACGCCGTCGACTCTCCGCTGCCCGCCGGAGCGGAAAGGTGTGCGTGTCCGCGGAGTGTATAAGGTACGGCGAGAAAAAAAAAGGAAGAGAGAAAAAAAACGAGGAGCCGAGGAGGAGAGGCGACGATCTTGCGGGAGGAGGACGATATGCTGCCGGGCTTTTTTTTCGCCGCTAGCCGATAATTGAGAAATCCGCGGAGCGGCAGTCGAGATAAGCCGCCGCGGGACCGATGTACGACGAGCTGGAGGGAGAAGGTAAACGCAATTTCGCGTTGACGCGGACGCGCGACTTTAAATCGGCGATTAGCGAGTGCAAGATCGGCAGGGACTATAAGTGTTGCGGATAAGGGGATAATAATGGTTTCGGAGTGTTTCCTGATGCTGAGACGCTAATGTTTGTTGATGTCATACACTTGATCTCCGATTGATGAATTTGTTGAGAATATTAATTCAATTGGTTGAAGGATTAATTTATTATTTAAATGGAGTAGTATAGCGATTAGACCTTATCACTACTCCATTTAATTTAAAAAAATAATCCTTAATAATTTCTGAGAATACGTATATATATA
>JAWWEN010000009.1:23644946-23678646 GCA_035582955.1 Sycophila texana
TCAGATTCGGATTCAGCGCGAAAAAATACATTAAGATAGGTGGGTCTAGTCAAAAGTACAGACCACTTTTTTTTTTTGTGTGCCGGTGTTATTAATCAATAAGAAAAGCAAAAAATATAATTTCACAAGTTAAAGAGAGAGACGCAAATTTCTAAGGTGCGCGTAGCGAATTCCTCCGGTAATTAGTCTCTTCTATAGTATAAAAAAAAACGGAGTGACGTATTTACGTGGTTTTTTGGTGCGAATAACGCCAGCCAAAAAAAAACTACAGGATAGAGCATGCTACCGTTTCCGGATTTTTAACCGTTTCCTGAATATTAACGGACAAGAAAGATGATTTAAAACGCGAAATATTGGGATATTTTATGGTGAGAATTCGAAAACTGATTTTGAACAAAAGTAAATCAAGTCTCGATGCCTTATATCCGACCCTGAAATGTTTAAAACCTCAAAGCACTTTCGCCTTTCAAAGCACTTGCGAGAAGTTTATTATTACGTCCCTCTAACGTCACATTATAGAATTAGTAAGTTTCTGTTTTTGTATTTTTCGATCAGATTTTACAAAGCTATAGCATTTAAGTGTACATAATTTCAATATTTTATACATTCAAAATTGAAAAATTTGCGTATTCAAAATTGCATGTATATATTCTTCTAGCGTTATATTAAAATTCGCTATTGATTAACGAAAACCGCTAGGCGCGCACGAGCCCAAGGAGGGAGAAAGGCCAGGCGTCAACATCGGCTCGGCAATCTATCGATTAAAAATGCGGCGGACCATAGTTGCGCTCTCGAGGACGCCTCATAAATATAGGAGCCTCGGCAATGTAAATAAAAAAAAAAAAAAAAATAAGGAACTCGAAAAACAGAAAGAACAACCGCATAATGAAGAAAGCAAGTAAAAGTCTCACAAGGTAGGCAGTGCCTCGGTCGAGCGCGAGTTCCGTCATCATGGTGCGACACACTGCCGGCGGGAGAGGCGAGAGGGGAAGATCTTCGCGATGTCGAATTGTGTCAGAGACGGGCGCCCTCAAGGGCGGCCAGGCCGCTGTTCCGCAGGTGCGGCGGCGTCAAGCTCGTCGTCACCGTGGCCGCCACGCTCATGACGCCCACTTGCGCCTGTTCGGCTTCTCCGCGGCTGGCAGCAGGCATCGGGCGGCCCCCCTCGCGGACCGCGTAGACTCCGTTATATGCGCTGCTCCGATTCCGCACGCCCGTCACTGCTCGGGTAGGCCGAGGACTGCGAGGCCGCACGCGACCCAACGGCCTCCCGCGAAGGGAGGAGAGGACTGACGTCGACGCGCTCGAGACCATATCAGCCAGCGAGGTGCGAGCTCCCACGGCCCGCGCAAGCGCACCGGAGCACAGGAATATAAGAACATTGTCTGAAGAGTAGGTGTATAGGTACCTACTACTTGTGTTTTCAACTTGTACAGTTATACAGTATATAATTAGAGTTTAGCATGACAGATGAATTTTAATTTCTAGAATGAGTTCTTAATCGTGATGTCTTTAATAAAGGTGAATACTATAATTTGCGGTATGCACTTTGGTATATTTTATAATGTATCGTGGAATTACATGTTTCATTAAGTATTTGTAGATATAAAGATATCCTATATATATCCAATTCGCGTGAAAATAAGTAAGCACTATAGTGAAAATCTAAGATCTCTATAAGTAGCACTTGAGTAAGAATATTTTAATTTTTCTAATTGTTGTTGCTAATAAAATTTATAGAAACTGTTCATAATTAAATGTGTGTTACCCGAATTATTCTTAACCCATTGATTTATTGTATTTTCTGTTCTTTGGTATACTCCTGGAGTTTAATAATATTCTTCAGGGATCTTCTCGATTAAAAAACATTTTGAATATGGCGGGGATGTCACAACTACTGTAAATCACAACTGCGCAAGTGCGCAAGCACGTTCGATGATTATTTACACAGAGCCTTTAAAGGATCATCTGTTCGTTCTCCAGTTCCAGATAAGATGACGATCAGCTGTTCGGCAGCGCGAGGGTCAAGTGTCAGAGCGAGTTTTTTTTTATCAAAATCGGAAATAATACTTAACAAAAAAAATAGTGACGCTCGACGCGGCAGCATATCGTAGGACGACGTAAACAAATCGGAGCACTCGGCCATACATTCGTTTATGACGCTCGCGAGCTCGACGACGCCTTTTTTGCCGAGGTGCCTCCGGTTCTCTCTTTTCCACGCTCATTTCGACCTCGAGTGCACTTACACCGTGATACGTCTGTAATTATCAGCTTCGGCGTCTTTTCTCTCCACGCTTTTTCGCTAAACAATGGCTACAACTGGGTCAGCCATGCAATGACGAGTGCATTGACTCATCGCTGAGATTTATCAGTGGGAGACTGCTTTAATTGTGAGTCGCAGTGTTTTTGAGGGGCAGACACCGCAGCACCCACAGGCTGACGAGTCAATGTTGCTGGGTAATTCGATGAGACTCAACGAGGATGGCAAACTCTGCGAAGAGTGGTGGCGCTCCAGCTGAATTCCTGACAGGTGAGTTGGCCGGTGTTTGGTCAGGATGGAAGGGCCTCGGAGACAGGGAGATCGTCAGAGAGGCCTCCGCCAAGGGCACTCACATAGAACTTGCTTACAAGTTCCTGGAGAAGAGAAGGCATTGCACACTGCAGGAAGCCAAGGCTTATTTCTACAGTGAGGTTGAAATCTGGGTAAGCAGCTTGCTGAAAAAGAAGCAGGTACATCGAGCATCTCACATTTTAAAGAATATTGTAAGTTTTATACCTTTGATGCATACTTTACATTATTGAAACAAAAAGAAAACATGCAAGATAATAATGAATTTTGTATTTTTTTTCAATTGCAGGGAAAAGTTCCAGTAGATTACATCCGAGCCAGTTGTTTAAAATGTAAAGAGCCATCTTTGAGAGACTATTTAGCTAACCATGTAGAATCATCATTTAGCATTGAAGAAAAAGAAGCATGGAATATGGTCAATTTAATAGCCAAATATGAAGAAAAATTGAAGTATGTTTTTATGCTTTAAGCTTTATACCATTATTCAATTAATCATTGTAACATTGAACTAATGATATTTGCAGCCTCCAAAACAATTTGATCTCACATAAGTGCCTTGACGAGATAATAAACTTACCAAGCAGTATTAAAGATGCACTTTATGCCGAAATCTATTTTTATCACTATGAGCCAAATATTGTTGCTCACTTGAAAAGCGATGTAGTTTGGAACTTTTTATTGGATAATAATAAAATTGATTTAATTAAACTTTGGATTGATATCAACTTTAGTAATTCTGAGAATTTAATGTTGGACAATGAGCACAGAAGTGACATTCAGTTGTTGTTCACAAATTTAAAAATAACTGAGGAAATGATAGACTCTATAGAAACTTCAAATGCAATGCCCCTTGTCAACAATTTGATTCTTAATTATCTAAGCAGGTATGTATCCAAATTGTTGTCCTTAAAAAGAAAAAGATCAAAATCTTTTAAACTTTTTTATTCACATGTAATTTATGTCACTGTAGGTATGGTATATTCAACACCAAAGAGCGTAATGACGTTAAATTAATTTTGTCCAGGATTTTTGGTGAATGTATTACTCTGCCAGATTTTCAAAAGATTCTCTCTAATCCGCATTGCAATGTCGATAAAGATAATTTTTACGCCAAGCTTGATATTATCGGCCTGTCGAGAAATTATTCCGAAGATAGTGAAATCCAGAAAGTAGATATGAAAAACAAAAAGTTTTTCGATTGCTTAAAAAATATGTGCGATTCAACGAGTGACCTTAAAACTGTTTTAGAGCACGGAATCGTCGAAACAATAAATTATCTTTCAAACGATGCAGTGCATTTTCTGAAACAGAATCCCATTATAGCTTTTACATTGATATTCTTGCATTATTCCAAGTGCATGCAAACTTCCAATGAGATGAAATTTAAAGATATATTTAGTCAGAACACTGAATTAGAATTGGAATCGCTGAAATTACCAAAGGAGGTTCTTGATTCTGTGATATTCCATTTACCATATTTAAAAAATGTAATCGAGCCGAAAGCAACGAAGAATACTATTAACATGTACCAGCTCCTTGATGGATACAAAAATTTTAATGCCAAGATATTTTTCAAATGGAGGTTGAAAAATGGAACAATGCCTAACTTTTCAAACGAGAATTTAGTTAAGAAGTTTGGTCATAAAGAAAAATTGACGTACATCAATTATTTAAAAGAGGCTCGTCCAACTATGGCTGCAAATATTTTAAGGCTCCAAGAGGAAAAAGTGGCCGGAGGATTATCATCAAAAGCGTACGTTAAGTTTAAAACGATTTAATTATTTTTAGTGTGTAAAAAAAGAATTTACATATTAATTACATTTCATTTATAGGAGGTCTCAGGCTGCTTTGTGCGCACATGTTTTTGCGCTACGTCACTTAAAGCACATAGAGATAGTTAGTAGCTGCATTTCATTTGTGGAAATACTTGGAATAAACTCAGAAAATTTGAGGCTTCACGTTACAGCTGCAAATTTGGTCAAAAAAGAATTAAATATTTCCATTGGTGCGTACGGGTATATTATTTAAAATATTTGAATGTTTAAGCCCATAGTCTGAAAGAATTTTTTTTTTCAGCCGTTTTGCTGGAATCAATTATTTTTAATAATCAGCAAGATCTAAAACAAGTATTAAATTATTTAGAACGGAGTTTTCATTTTAGATTGAACATTAAAATATTAGAAAATAATGAAGAATTTATACAAGCTTTAACTATATGGGAATTGATAGTGAGGTTCGCAAGAGCGCATAGCGTTCCTTTACCGACATCCCTCCTTAAATTTTTAGCTTCGAACGATGCCTGGTTTGAATTCGTATTGGTTGGACACATTTTTGCATATCCCATCAATCAGGTACAGTTAATTTTATTTACAAAAAGCGAGGTTTATATCCAATGTAATGTTTGTTTACATTTATAGATGTTAGAGTGCATTCAACATTTTGAAAACGTGAGTTTAAAGGAACATTTGTTATTATCATTGAATAATCCCCAGCTTCTGAGACAAGATTTGGACTCCGAAAATCAAAAAGTTAAAAATGAGAAAATTAAAGAGAGAGATTTGCGCCAAACATTGTACAATGAAATTGGTGTTAAACACAGTGTTAGTATTCAAATTTATCACATCAATTTAATATTGAGTTGCTAATGACAAGGCTCAAATTTAAAGTATATTTGTAATTTTTAGAGCCCATCTCAGTCGAGTCCACCAAAGCCAATCAGCGAAATTGATTCCTCTCAAATAAACAGTCCCGCTAAATTAAATTCAGTAGTGAACGCGTCTACTTCGATCGACGATTTGTGGCTGATTATTTTAAAGTGCCACCAGAGCCAAGATCCACCTGGAACTTTGCTTATCGCATCACGAACGTTCAAATCTCCGATCCTCACAGTTTTAGCCACATGTTACGAGGTAAGCAGTTGTTGCTTATTTGAATTACCTATTTCGGAAAGGAGATATTTTAATTTTAATAATTCCCTCTTGCTTTTCAGCCTTCCTCGATTTCTTCTTATTGCTATTCTTGGCTAGTCATATCCGTCGAAAATGCGAATTTCGCGAAAAATTACGAGGAATGCTTAGAAAGTCAGATCTGGTCAGCCAGCACAGTGTTGAATCTTTTCCACAATATGATCGGTCACGGTTTCGTCGTTACACTCTGTAGAGGATTGCAAATATTTTTGCCTGTAAGCTGTTTTTTATATCCATAGAATTTTTAAAAAGAATCGTGTAAGAATCTGTGTATTTGAACTATTGTAGGAAAATCCTTTGAAAGCATTTTTCGAGTTCCTCGTCCAATGCATTGAGTATGGAAATTTCGACGACTGCCAAAATTACTTGGATAATTTTGTAAATAATTGTTCAAATTATAAATGCAATGTAAGTAATAATTATGACGTTAAAAGCTTTTAGTTTGCTGTATTCGAACAATAAATTTTTTTTTAATTCTAGAAACTGATTAATTGGGAGTGCAGCGACGCTACGTATTTGGAAAATGTTTATTGGATACAGACGGTCGTTGTGAAATGCATCATTGAGACTCTTGAAAACGCTTTGCGAAGTACCCGCGCTCAAATTGAATTACTCAACACCTTAATAAAATGCGAGTTTCAGAATAAGTTAATAGGTGAGTCTTCTATTATTTCAGTCAAACTGGAAAAAATTGTTGAAATACTTAATTTATGTTAAATAGATTCACCGGATTTCAAGTCATTACTAGAGTACACAAAAATACTGTCGGAGACGTCGGTGAGCTTGAATTTTTTCTGCTTCGATACAACTGTGAAAATACACGAATCAGAGGCAGAAATCGAGAAATGCGTCAACGAACTTGTTACCTTAGAAGATTATGACAATGCACTACGACTGTCGAAGGCAGCAAAGTTGAAAGCCTCAAAAATAATATTTGCTCAAGTGAGATTTTTTCGTCTTTGAGATTATTTCAGTTAAGGCATGTTTTTCTTAAATGTCTTATGACGTTTCAGTACCGTAGTGAATTCAAACGAAACTCTGACAAAGATGGCTCTGTGGACTCGAGCTTTTGGAGTCGCTGTGCTTCCGATTTCAAGAAGTACGAAGTTTGTTATGAAAAGGCTGCAGAATTTTTCGTAGAACACGCAGAGAAAGTAAAGTCGTACAAAGAAAGGTAGCTTCCGCAGTTTCATTTTGCTTTTGTTCATTCATCGCAAAAAAAGAATACTTTAAAAATAGTTTTTAAATTATTGATTTTTCAGGTATGAAATTCTGAAGCTGGCTTTGGAAATATTAGAAGAGAATTCTAGTGATCGACAAACATGCGATACTGTAGAAATGGCAATGTGGAAATCTTGCATCCTCGCCGGTCCTGAAAACATCGAGATAAAATCCCAAGATGCTGTTTATAGAAAACTGAAGACTGAAATATTATCTTGTGTCAGCGATCTGCAAGTGAGTTGTACGCTGACCGAACCCGAAGAAAAAGTCGCCGTTGAAGTTCTGATAGGTCGCTTACTAGATGCTGGTAGACTAGATACTGCGCTCCGGATTGGAGCTATTTTTAATTATAGAAATAGAGTAGGTTTATTTTGCAAAAAAAAATTAAAATTCATGCAGAATATTCAATTTAACATTTATTTTTCTAGGAGTTACAAGTGTTGATGCTGTGTTTGAGTCTCGCCGAAGGTGAAGTATCGCCGTACCAGCTGACTGTACAACAAAGGGCCTTGCTGTCTGAATATAAGGGATCGAGGAAAAGAAACAATACATTTAGAAGTCGCGGAGTTCAGCGATTGCCATCGTCATCTTCCCGTTAGTATATTTTAATTTTGTTGGAACAATATAGATTATTGCTTTTATGTTATACGATCTTTATATTTTATTTTTATTTTGCTGGGTTTCAGTGAATAATTCATCGTCTAACGTTAACACAAGTTCCACATCTGAAACAAAAAGTGCAACGGTTGTATTAGAACATCAAGAGCAGTTGGACTGCCTTTCACTTTTGACTAATTTATTAGAAACTGTTGAACATGGGGTCGATATTGGAATAAGGATACTTTCGTGCTATCGACTGGCCGTGCAGTTAAAAAGAAGTTATCAAGTACTTTTGATGCTAAATAATCCAATGCAGCTTCTTCAAGAGATTGTAAGCAGCAGCCGTGATGGGAAACTCGAAATAGCTCGGGATATAATCGCAGCTTACCAAATTGATAATGAACAGATAGCTCACTTTTTAGCAGAGGAAATTGTTGCTCACATTACTCAAGTAATTGAAGGTAACATTAATTCTACACTGTACTTCATCATTTTTTATGGAAACGTATGCTCGATAAGAATGTTATTTTTTTAGACGATTTGAATGAATCGACTACTGCCTGGAATTATAACATGAATTTACAGTCAGTTATAGATTTGTCTAAAGATTCTTCTCTGCTAGGATTAAAGCTTTTGGACATGGCGAATAAATTACTAGGACATTCGTACGGGGAAAAAAGAAATTGTATGATCTATTTATTTTCCTTTTATTAAATAGTTCTGATACTATATTGTTAACAATATTTTTAATTATTTTACAGTTGTAACTTTAAAGATTATAGTGGAGCTTTTAATCAGATCTCATGACTGTTTCACTACTTCCTGCAACATGGAGGGCATTGCTTCAGTTCTTCGAAAATGTCAACAACTTGCTAATTCTCTTCAGAATTTAAAACACTGGAGCTTATTGGTTCGATTGATAACTGGAGTCGGCCGTTTTACGGAAATGAATTATATATTTAAAATTCTCAAGGAACACGATCAATTTGAATTTTTACTTGGCAGAGGATTAGATAAAGTAAGATTTCGATATAAAAATAACATACCATTTCTAAATTTGTAAGATTTTATTTTATTTGTATCATTTAAAGGTACCTGGATTACGAATGGCTTTGTTGGATTTTCTCAAACGTCATTGCCCCGAAAATAAGGATTTGTTTAATCTGGTGGCGTTACACTTCAGGTTATATTACGAAATCGCATTGATGTGGGAAAGCGAAGGGAAAGACATTATAAATGATTTGGTAAATGAAGCTAAAAAGGAATGTGGAAGAACGGTATGCAATCCACAGGTGGAAATAAAGTTCACCAGAAATGAAACGACAGAAAAAAGATTGCAACTGGTTATCGCAAATTTTACTCACGCTACGCAATACTTCCTTCAGGTAAAATATTCATTCATTTATTTTTATAATAAGTTATTTAAAAAAAAAAATTATTTGAAATATTCGAAATGTTAATTGCTATACTTATACTTAGTAAAATACTGATAATTTTGCAGGACAATAAGCTGAATCTTGCAAACCGGTGCTCGCACCAAGCACAGCTAGTAGCACTACAAATCTCACTGCTGAATTCAGCCTCGCCGGGTCAGCAGTTCCCAATCATTTTAAATCTGACCAGCGAGGAGATCAATAAATCGATCTGCCACCATTTGAGCTTCTCCCAGGCGCTGATTTTAGCGCGCGCCTACGAACATCACGTCGACTGGGCAAGTGCAATATATACTCACTGTCTCCTTAACGGCGAGAGCAAGTACCTGCGAGACTTTCTTACGTCGAAGCGGCTAACGTCCTCAGTGGCGATCGATTGCGCGCGGCGTTATCGTCTAGAAAAAACCGTCAGCAAATCCATGACGGAGAACATGCAGGCTCTCTTAACGAAGCTTAACGATAACGAATGCAAGTACGTGCTCGCCAGCCAGCTCGGTTTCCGTCAGATCGTTGAAGAAATGCTCGACGAGCCGGCCGTCGGAGCCTACCTCAAAGACACCGTCTTCCGGAGACGCTACATCGCGTCCGAATTTATGGGGGAAAATTTTTTAGCCAACAAAAATTAAGGACTTATTTTAGATCGTGATACGGTCGACTTATTTATTTACATTTTTATAGATCTTTATTAATGAAAAAAAAGAGGAGACTGCGAGTAAAAGTATGTGATTTATTCCCTTAGTATTAACTGCGAAATGTAAATAATAAGTTTTTTATTTTTACTCGTGTAAATAATATTGTGATTGATTTTGGTCCCTCGGAAATATAATGTTAAAGAAAGTACTGTAAAGTAATACTCAGGCAAATTTTGTATTTCATTCCATGAATTGAGATCTAGATTTTTATACGATGAAAGTGTAAAATAATTGCAGTATTTTTCTTATATCCCTTTCTTAATGCATACGTATATGTTAACGACTTTATTGTTATGTAATTATAAAACTGGAAAATATACTATTTTTAAAAGTAACGTCTCGTAAGTGTGCTTCATTTTTAGCTGAAGGTAAGACGTGTTTGTTTAGCTCGAACAAAAAAACGCGCGATTCATCTTTATCCATTTTTTTATTACGTTTATCTTCCGGTTTGTGCGTGCAAAAGTCGATTGAGATTTACTCAGTCATCGTACACGTCGGACCCTGAAAATGACATTGATAGTGGTTATTAATGAAAAATGTTTGCCTGTATACTTATAGTTCACCGCAAGTCATTAATGAATAACTGCAGTTCATAAATTATAAGTAATAATGAATGTTGCATTAGCAAGTAAATCGTTAAACTTTTTACTTACTCTGACATTATTTATAAATTAGAACGTGACAATGAAATGTTAATGCTCAGAATGAAATCAACCGGTAGTCCACTGTATTCTTTTTTTATATAAAAAAAAATACGACAAAAGCTAACATGCAGAAAGAAGCAAATAGTAATTGAACACGAATATTCTACGTTTAAGGAGATTAGATAATCCCCCTTGGCATTAATTCTTATTTTACGTGCAGTCGCCATCTGACTTAGCAGGCGAGTGGTCAGCAAAATTTTATTATGCTCTCAGACATCTAAAACAGATACGAACATAAATTTATCGCGTTCATAGTTATCGGCTTTTGCAACGTACAGTGTACACCACATGCGGCACTACTTCACTTTTATTTACAATTACAACATAATCGATAACACAATGCTGATTGAAGTGGAATATTTGTGTTCAAGTGTTAAATGCTAAACTCAAAAAAAAAATTAGTATATAGATAGGTAAATTATAAAATTTTCATTAAATTAATCTAGTTATTGTTGTTCGTAGTTTTACTGTCATACTTCTGGAGTATTGTACACTGCACAAGATATTTTTAACTGAATCGACGCCTCTGTGTTCTCAATTTTATAATTAAGAATTATTTAAATTATTATTTTACAATTTATATCCGTAGAGAAAATTTATAATTAATGGCTTATGTCATTTTAATAACTATCTACTGGTTATTACACTAATCGACCTCAAGGATGATGCATACTTGTTGGAGCCTTTACCAGGTCTTATCGCTAACAACGGAGAGTGTCAGCGCACGAGAACAATGTAGTCGCGATCTTATGCAAACATAATATTATAGCAGTGCAATTTCACCTTCTATCTCGACTACTGAAAATTCGTATCTCATGTAATTCTCACGTCATTTTTTATCATTTAATTTACATTATAAACTTTTAGATACTTTCTTTTTATTAAATATTGAAAATTTAATATTATTTATTATTATTCTGTTTAAAAAAAAAACGACTAAAGCTTCGCATGCAAACGCAAGCAGCGAATAAAACACAGCCCGTACGAATTCCTAAAAGAGCTTTTAAGTGCATTTGCACTTGAATGCACTTAAGTACACTGCGGGAGACAGTGCCGGTTCGAACGTCGCGTCCTTGAAACTTTTGCCTCTTTTTTTTCCGTCACGTTGGGTTCTTATACTTTTTTCGCGAAAAGAATTCTCTATTATACCGTAAATTCGTCGCCGTCGCGCGCAGCCAGTTGTTAGTCGTCTCGTTGTGTATATAGTTATACAAAACATACGATAATGTGCATACGAAGTACTTGCGTCGTTGCGTGCAGCCTGCGGCGGCGGGCAAACTTCGCCGAACCAGAAGGCCAGAGTGTCATGTTAGAGCCATTGTCATGCTCGTATTTCAAATGAGCCTCGAGATGTTCGAGTTAAAAAGTGAAAAAAAAAACAAGTTATCAATGCAGGTTCAAAGTGAATTAATTAAGTAACTGCGAGACCGGAGAAATGTGAGGCTATCGAATCGCGGAGTGCACGGTGCGTAAAGTGGAAGTGATGAGACCGGTTCATTGTTTTTGTTGCTTTTATCGTTCTCATTGCACTCACGCCAATTATCTTATAAACTGGTGCAGATTGAAAAGTCGATTGACCCTTTTGTCATTTGTGCCTTACTCATAAACGCCGTGGCAATACCGTTTAGTGCACTAATGAAAGTACGACCGGTCGCGTTCAACGCTGTAAAGGTTAATTTTCTGTTTATTTATCGTTGACATATGAGTAATCATTGTACAGTTTTTTTTCTGATATAGTTAACTTTTTAAACTCCTGTCTTGGGTGCATATTCTTTTATTCTTGAGAAGTATTTATACTGGTTTGCTTGAATCTCATTTTTTATTACTATTTTCAGGAACGTTATCAACGTTTCACAAGCAACCACTTCATTAGTATCTTCTTAATTCCATGGAAATTGAGGATAAGCCACAAAGGAGGTCTCCGCGAGAGACGCTGTACCTCATTCCAAAAGTAATATCACAACTTGTTGAAAGGTTCTTTTATAAGTGAGTATTGTATACATATATTTTTAAATTTAACTCTCACAGTTCAGTTGATGAAATAACTTCTATTTTAGTCTTGGACTTCAAATAGCTAGGCAGCCAACAAGATGGATGGTAGGCTGCTCTGTTCTTGTGCTACTGTGCCTTGCAGGTCTACTTTGTTTCAGACAAGAAAAAAATCCACTGAAACTCTGGGTACCCCCAGATTCAGATTTCGTTCGAGATACAGAATGGTTGACATCAACTTTCAAAGAAGGACAGAGAATCGAAAGTATATTATTTGTCGCAGATGACATTTTGGAGCCTTCGGCTCTTGTTCAGTTAAATGAAATTACAAAGAGAATACTTAATGCTCAAACAAATAAAACACCAAAGATTTCTTGGACAGATGTCTGTTTCAAGTAAGTTTTCTATTTTTTTTATGTACAAATTTTAAAGTCTTTGTTTTCATTTAAAATTTGTTGCAATTTCAGGGTTCCCATTATTACTGGCGTTACTGAATCTGTACGTAAGAAAAGGCAATCAAATGATTTTTTTGACGAAGAGTATACAATGACTAATAAAACAGGATATGATCCAGGAATGCACTTTTCTACTGAACTGTACTGTGGTATTCTTAACAGCCTACCAAAAGGCTGCCTTTTACTTAGTATCATGGATATATGGGAATTTAATTCTACATTGATAAAATCACAAACTAAAGAGCAAATTGTACAGACATTTAATTCTGTAAATTTGAGTCCTACATTAGGTCACCCTATGAACTTTAGTGAATTACTAGGAGGTGTTAAGAAGGATGAAAAAGGCAGGATTGTTAGTGCAAAAGTTGTTAAAACTCTTTGGATGGTTTATATAAATTTTACTGAAGTTAACATGGATGAAATGGGAAATGATGCAGGAACAGCTGATTGGGTAACAAATTTATAATTTTTTTTATAAATATTCCAAATGGTCTGAATACGTAAAAGTGCATATTCATTCAGTAAAAGTAAAAGTACATAATAATTTTTTGTCTAGTCAACAAAAGAAGTTTTTGATTGGGAAGCCGCTTATCTGCAAGAACTCCAACAGGTATCAAAAGAATTAGCACAACAAAAGTTAAATAAATCTTACTCTATTTATTATGAAGCTGGGCGTAGTTTTGGTGATATAAGTCAAGACAGTATTTTCCATGACGTTGAAAAACTTGTTGCTGGCATTATAATAATGTCAATATATGTACAAGTGATCCTTTCCAAATTCAATTGGGTCGAGTGGCGAGTAAGTAATCAAATATTAATCAAAATTTCCTATAAATGAAATTATACTTATGTTATTATAAATTTTACAGTTTTGGTTGACTAGCGTAGCTCTCTTTTGTATTGGTGGAGCTTTTGCAGTAGCCATAGGACTATGCTCACTTTTTGGAGTACCTTACGGTCCAGTTCATACATCACTGCCATTCATGTTGATGGGTCTTGGTGTTGATGACACATTTGTCATGATGGCTTCTTGGGAGGAAGTAGCATCTCAAGAAAAATATCGCAATAAACCGTTACCCGAAAGGGTAGCTTTAACTTTAAGTCATGCTGGTGCCGCAATTTCGGTCACCTCGCTTACCGATGTAGTAGCGTTCGTAATAGGAGCTTCGACGGTACGCGATTTCTGTTAATAATCCATCAGTTTGCTTAATAAATTAAATATTAATTTATAATTTTCAGATTTTACCGTCCTTACATTCATTTTGTATATATGCGGCTGTAGGCGTTTTTGTAACGTTTGTCCTTCAAGTAACTTTCTTCGTTGCCTTTTTCACCTTGGACTGCCAGCGTGTGGAGAAGAAGCGCAACGGCGTGTTACCCTGTATAAAACACGAGAATTACGTACCTGCGATAATAGATGCTAAAAACACAATTTCGTGGAAACTTATAGATAAATTTTATACGAAGGTAGTGTTCACTCTACCTGGTAAATTGGGCATCTTTGTCATAACTGTCATATTCGCGAGTTTCGCCGGAATCGGCGCCAGTAGACTAGAGCAATGGTTCGATCCAGTCTGGTTCTTGCCGGAAGAATCGTATTTAAGTCAATTTTTAACCGTGAAGGAACGAGAGTTTCCAAAGGTTGGACAAGAAGCTACAGTATTCATGAGCAAAATAAATTTTATACAAGATTTTCCAAAAATTTTAAATCTTAGCCAGACTCTGCAGAACTCGTCGTTCACTGAAAGCATAAAAAATTGGCCTCTTGATTTTGTTCAATTTAACGATGCAAACTTTAACGTTGGTAAGTCTTAAAAATCAGCAGTAATTCTATGCTGCTAAATTAATTTTCTTGTAAATTATAAACTGTCTATCTTTAAGTTTGTTAATAATAAATACAGATGCGGAGAACAAAACCCTGACGGACGAGGACTTTCGCAAGTACCTGTCAAAGTTTCTCTTCAGCCGGATAGGCGGGAAGTATCAGAGGAACTTCCGATTTGCTGGCAACTTGACTTGCGGTGTATCGACGCCACCGATATTGATGGCTAGTATCGATTTTACCTTCTGTAAGTTTTCGTCTCCGTACGAGTGGATCCCTGGTATGGATGGCGCGAAACGTACCGCCAGCGATGCTGGCCTCGACGGCTACGTCACCGTCTGGAGCGAGATGTTCGCCACCTGGGTTACCGATAAAGTTATCTCTCAGGAGGTCCTCAGAAATCTTATACTTGCTCTGATATGCGTCATGGGCATGACTGCAATTTTAATCGCCGAGTTGCAAACTTGCCTGTGGATTTTGATCTGCGTCCTCCTAACTCTTCTTGACGTTTGTGGCTTTATGTTCTACTGGGGCCTTACCATTGACATTGTATCTTGCATAGGTAAGATGTAAATAACTTGAATTTGTTTTAAATATTTAAAAACTTAATCGTTATTTAACTGCGAATCTCTTTCCAAACAGGTTTAGAATTAGCGGTAGGATTGAGTGTGGATTATGCGGCGCACGTGGCGCATGCCTTCCTAAACGCAAGTTCAACTCCAGGGTTAAATTGGCGCATGGATAGGTCAGTGCGAGCTCTCAAGGCCATGCGACACATTGGCGCGGCCGTCCTCTTTGGCGCCGGTTCTACTCTTCTTGCCTTATCCCTGCTCTCTTTTTCGCGTGCATACGTATTTCACGCCTTTTTCAAGATTTTTCTCCTTGTCATTGTGTTCGGCCTCTGGCACGGGCTTCTTTTGCTGCCTGTCGTACTTAGCACCATTGGACCACCTAGTCTGCGCTCCGACGGCAGTGACGTAAGGCATTCATTTCAGATACCTTTAAATAAATAGCAAAATTTAAATTATAATTAAAAGATCACTTTCGTATTTAATAATTATAAAATTATTAATTTTTAGGCGCAAACCAGGAATAAAGAAGTGGCACAAGAAATAGAGGCTGCGGCTGTGCCGTTAAACAAAGAAACTGAGATTCATCATCAATAGTATTTATTTTTGGTTCAATAAACATACAAAATTATTACACTATTGTTCATACTATTAACCACACATTTATACAAAAGTAATAATAATAGTTGTTGTTATTTTCAATAAAAATCAATCTTAAAGAAAGACAGTCCTCAACTGGCGTTCGAGTAGAATATCTATGGGAATAACGCAAATAAATAAAAGAAACACCTCGACGTAACTTAATATACAGCATCGACAATCCATCTGCATGTACATTTACAATTGTGTATATATATATTTATATTTATATTTGTGATTACAAAACAAGTACAAAATAATTGCTTCGTCCAGGAGTTTTGTTTCTTTTTTATGCGATATACATATACTGTAATGCTCGTTCATTTATATATATATCTCCACTTAATATATCATAATCTCACGTAAGCGGATAAAGGAACATGACTATCGATAAAATTAGGGGTCACATCGTACGACTACACAAGTAAAAAAAATAAGGGAAAGGACCTAACGATTTTGCAGCGAACATTCCTTCGTGCCACCTTCTCGCAAATTCATTCTCCGACTCCCATTCATTCTGTCAAATTTTTTCTCGCTTCCTTTCTCTTTTTCGCATTTCTCACTAAATTGATTGACACGCGGAAAATGAACCGCGTAAAAACGGGAGGGTCACCGTTCGCGGAAGAAAAAAAAAAATCTCCACCCTGCGATTCGACAATTTCGCACGACTCGTTCCATTCGTTCCCCATTTTTCTCTTTCATTCACTTTACATTTTTCTTTCCTCGCCTCCTTTCTCTCGTTATTTTTCTTCGAGCCCAGGAAAAAAAATACATGAATGGAAGTACCATAAAAAAAAAAGAATTATCCGCTTGTTCCTTTCTATGAGTCGCTCGTGTAGCTGCGCTCCATTAAAAAAAGGACAGGAATTAACGATCGTAACTTTTTTCCCTCTTCATTTAAATATCGGCGTTCGTACTTTAATTCAGAAAGTTTCGAGTCGATCTAAAACTTTTTCAATTAACAACGAAACCCCTTTTGTTTTCTCATTTTAGAAGTGACTTTTTATTATTTATACTTTTAGGTACGAAAGAAGTTCTCTTTTTTTATTAGCTCTGCGAATAAGTGCGCAATGAAAAGGTATTGTACAAACACTTTGTCGCGCGTATACAAAAACTCGTATTGCAGAGGGGAAAAGTTGTGTAATCGAAGGGGTTGCCTTAGCCGAATAAAAAAAATGAAAAAAGCATATGTCCCGAGAGAATTGTTAATTCATTAACGTAACGAATTGTGCCAAATACATTGGTCTCCCTTTTTCCATTTCGCCTTTGTTTTAAAAATTCAGGCAGTGAGCGCTTTCAGTCCCGTTATTGTAATATACTTTTATTTAAATTTGTCATTTTAATTGGATCCACCTTTTGTCGACAGATTCCAAGTACTTGTGGAATGGTTGAAGAAGTAAAACGTGAATTACAAAAAAAAGGAAGTCCAATTTTTCTTTTGTTTTCGAGGAGAAATGACATTTGAATCGAGATCACACTTAGTTATTTTAAAATTGATTATTTATTTTCTCGATTATTGCTTTGCAAATTATTTTCTCCGAAGGAATTAATACAGTGTGGTCGATCACAGTGTACGTTTCCTTTTGCATTAAAAGAATTTCATTAGTTGGTTGCAAAAAACAGCGAAATGAACTGTTATTTACAATGGAATGTTTCGCAATTAGCATTTGGAATACGTTCATTTTTAAAATAACATACATGCGGCCACTTGTTGCACTTGAAGTATTAATAACTGTTATAGACACAGATATATTATGGAAATTAGGTGGACTAGGCTATTGATTATTCTATCATCGCCTTCTTTGCACTGTCACATTGTTTATTTATTTATCCTGCGTTATTCTCTTTCTCAGCTATTTTGCGCGTGGCAAAAAGGAAAATTATTTGTCTATCTAGAAGACATACATTTATAACCATATTTATATTTATTTATATATATACCTTTTTCGTATTTATATTCCGGTACTCATATATACAACACACGATATGCATACATCTACAACGAAGCTCCGCATTGCTGAGAACGAATAAGTCAGCTTTGGAGAAAAACCCTCCGAGACGTCATAGTGCCTTTATTATTCATTTTTTTTTTTTATCTTTCAGTGACATTTGTTTTATAGTGGAGATCGATAATTATTAATTACCATTAACCTTCGAGAAATTTTACAAAGTCTAAATTTTTGTAGAGCTTGACAATTTAGAAATTGAAATTTATTAATTTTTGAAAATGACCCTTTCATATTTACGATTATTGTTTATTAGTTTCTTTTAATTTGTCGATACCGTACGCACAAAGTGATTAATTCTATATCGATAAAAGTTGAAAATTTTCAAAATGCATACTTTTTTTTAGAAATTTGTTATTTTCACTGAGAAATAATTATTATGTTTAATTTCTTTTATAAAAATCCAAGATTTTTTTTTATGGAAATATTACTATATGTAGAGTAGTTCTTTATTTTTCTTCAAAATCGACGAGAAGATTTTTAAATTATAATTTCACTGATTTCACTGGCAATGTCCCATTAAACGATATGGATCAGTTCAATAATTATTTTCTCAGCGTTGAAAATATTAATGGCTTTTCATTACTGTCGCCTTAATAATACTGAACCGTTCTCTTTGCGCAAATTATCTTATCTATATAATTTCTCGCTAATCAATTGTTATGATGCAATCTCATGTACGCGGTTGATCTCAAAAAACTATGAGAAAATGGCAATGTGATAATGATGACATCGACGTCGATGGAATTCAGTATGTTAATGCCGTCGCCAATCCTTCTTTTTTCGTTTATACTCGCTTTCGCTGCTTGCGGACTGCTAATAATTTCATGTTCTCGTAATTCACCTTTTAGCATCCAGCTAGTAAAAATTTTTTTAATTATCGTTTAGCATTTTATTATTCAATCTTATGCCCAAAAATCTACCGAGGCACTTTGGGTTTATTAGTACCATTAAAAGTTGCATTTTTTTCTCTTAGTTGGAGAACATCGGGACTTTACTTATGTTTTGCAGTCAATTTTCATGTCAATTGAATATTTTTCGGACGACCCTGTCTACCTTTTTTCTCCGTTTTTTTTTTCTTTTTTTTTTGTTTCACTTATTTATTTTAATATTAATTTGTTTGCCGTAACCCCGGATCTTTTTTGGTTTATTATCGTCCCCTTGTTGTACGAAATTTATTACCACGGAACTGGTTTCCGTATCACATTATCATCTTATGTGATCTGCTGCGAACTGTAGAAAAGTGACGACAAAAATGACGAGCAAATGAAGTTAAAAAAAAGAAAAAAAAAATGTATATAAAATTATAAAACACAATGTAAAGACGTGAGTTTCTTTAGAATGATTGAAAAGATGCATTGAATGTAGAAGAGACTTGTACGAGGCTTAATTGAGAAAAAAAAAGTAATGAATGTTAGAATGAAACATTTTTTCTTTCATCTTTATATATGAAACAGGACGAAAAGTGTCTTACAAAAAAGGAGAATTCATATAAAACGTCGAGTTTCACATTCTGGCTATTGCTAGCAAATTTTTTTCTCTCGCCCTTGCACACACATAATTTTCGCTCACGCTCACGCATATTCTTTCTCGCTCTTGCTTCCGTGGCGACGCACACACTTAAAAAAATTCGTGTCTATTCATCAGCGACTTAATTTTTTTTTTTCGTTATCATTTGAGCAATATATACTTTCTTCGCTGCACGACTTGCACATTGAATTGACGCACAGGACATTCTAGTATTAATTCTTAACAGCGCACGGACACGCATACCATTAAAGGAATTTTACGAGCCTTTAAAATTTAAAAAATTATTCATCTCTGCGTTGACGATAGTTTGACAAGACGATTAAATATTTTGTAAGATAAAACATAGTAAAAGCATAAACAAATTTTTTGTGTAGTAAAGGAAAGGAAGCATTACGTTTATTTTTGAGTGAATGATTGAACGATCGGCGACGGCTGAATCGGTAGAGTATCAGCAGGTAAAAACAAGCATGATTGAAACAAACATTAATGAGGCGTAAGATTTAATGGAGATGAGTAATTTGTGAAATTCGAAAGCTCGCCTTTTCATCGCACAGACGTAGCCGAACACTTATAAATGCAGTTTATCGCACAGCCAAACATACCACACCAATTTTTTTTCTTATGAATACATCCACGAAGTAATGTTCGACGTTTAATTAATGATTATCAATTCATATCGATTCAATATCAATGTTATTACAATCAGACAATACTCAACAGTGATCGTTATTTTTTTTTTTCGTTATATATATTACAATTATTAATAATTAAGAGTGACAACAACATGACGACGGAGGCGTTGAAGCTGAATACCTATAAAAGGAGTTCGGGGTTCTGGGTATTTCACAGAGGGGTCTGGACTCGATACCTTTTTTTAGCGTTCTATATCGGAATAATAAGGGATATTAAGGAAGGACAAAGAATGTCTCATAGGAGCTTGAAGATTGCGAGAGTCGAAGGCCCATTGTTACTTCGGTCCGAGAACTCTTATGGCGGTGTGTGGACACAATGACAGCGAATAATGACGATGATGACACGACAACGATACGATGGTGATGTGTGGATGGTTTTTTTAGGATGATTTAACAATAACAATGATGATGTTTGACGGTGGTTCGAGGACGCACTCGCATGCGCGCACACACACAATTCGAAACTTCCATTGAAGAAAGCTCTGAGTTACCCAAACGAATCGTTCATTCGAGCACATTATTAAAATTACGATAAAACAATAGATACATAATTGTTTTTGTTTTTGTACAATTAATTAAAAAATTTGTTATTCTAAAAATTATTAAAATTACTAAAACACGATTAAAATGATTTTGCTTTAAAATTAAATTATTTTTTTTTTTTGCACAAAAGATAATTTTAATATTCCTTTATATTAATCGAGTGATCGAGATTTCGATCATTTGTTCGAAAAATGACTTTGATTTTCGAGAAAACAGAGGAATTCCTCTCGTAATATCAAAATCAAAGTATTCTTCAGAAGTGAACCTTCACGATAAAAACGTTGAAATAATCGAGAGTGAACGCATTAATCATCAATCCAACACGTAGGCTGTTGGTAATTTTTCATTGTTAGTAGTGATCCGTTTGAGCCCTCAAGAAGAGACAAAGTAGCTTTTTAATTAGGCGGAGAATCCGAAAGGGCTTGGTGAGGAAGCACGCGAAAAACACTCAACACAACCGTCACATCGAGCCGGCCACGCAATCGGCCATAGTCCAGATACTTTTACTTTATTTTTTTCCTGTTTAATCGTAAAGTTAATCCTACTAGCTAATACACAGTCTGTTCTCGAAAAATGCGTCTGATTCGCGCTTATATACTTAATATTCCATTTCCTCCTGCGAGATTCCCTTTATTTATTTGTTTTTTTTTTTTTTTCGTTTTTGTCGGCTCTCGTTTATCATGGCTTTTCCCTTCCCGCCTCCCACGACTCGTGATACGCCTTTGCTCCTTCGTTTTACACGGAATGCTCAAGAGACACCGATTGGCTTTAAACGAAGCCCAGGCTCTGCAGGGCAATTACACTAACTAATGGAAAAATCCTTCGCACGCTCAATCTTATCCACTTTAAACGGCGCTCGTTTGCTAGTGAATCGACATTGAATGGCGATTGCATTCAGGTTGGTCAATTCATTGCGAGGTTCGCCTTTAGAGTAGAAATCCGAGCATGGTCAAGGCTTTCTTTTTTATTAGCTAATATCGAATTTTCGATTCACTCCAATTACACATTTATAATCCGATATAGAAAATTTGGCCCTCCGAGGCATTTAAAGCCAATCTTGTCCTTAAAATAAATGAAAGAAAAAAAACGAATTCTCGCTTTGTCGTAAAAAATGGGAGAAGGGCGGGAGAGGCTTTTTCTCCTTTTTTTTTTTGTAAACGTCGACGATATTTTCTAGCCTAGATATATATATACATACACACGCTTCGAGTCGGGTGTAATTAGTGTGTATATATGTACACATATACATAATGACATACCATCCATGTATATTATAATAATAATTAATAATTATAATATAATTGTAATATTTCCGCATCGATTGGTCAATAAAGACAATAGCGATTATCGATGACTTACATACTTATTTATTCCTCTTATCACGACGATCATATTCTTTTGTTTAATCTTGATTCTTTATTTTGTTCAAACATTTCAGTGGATGGAGATGTGTATTCGTTTAAGAAAACTCTCGCCACTCCTTATATTTTCGTCTTATCGGAGCCGCTTTGGCAGTGGCTTGCATAAATATACAAAATTTTTCATTCAACCAAGATATAACCGATCAGTCTGCTTGATTTCTTTACAAATGTCCCTCTCTATTTGGAGATGAACTTTGCTTCATACGCGGTTTCTTTCAAAGTAAAACGACTTTAAAAACCATTGCGCGATTTTCCTCGTAAAAAAGACTTTACAAAATTTATACAATAAAATAATACAAAAGAAGAAACTGCTCTCTCTCTCTCAGAGTACATATTTGTGAACTAAAAAAGAATAAAAAGACAAAACAAATTCCGTACGATTCTTCATAATATTCGTATTGCTAAACTAGTAGATCCATAAAAAATTTGGACCAGGTAAACAGCGCGTTGCGATAAAATGAGTCGAGCGGAGTGACCAAAGATCCTGGCCTTAGTGTGCGCTAGTACAACGTTGTTCATTGCAAAAAAGTCGAAGCCAGAATTATTAACATTCGCGATTGGCGAGTAACTAACTCATTGTCACTCGCCTCAAATCGTACGCACACGTTTCTTTTCAGTGATCCTTAGTACATTAATGATAAAGATTCGCACTCCGATTCTCCACTATATATTTACACTCCCCCGCAATGCTTCGTCGCGGTGCACTATCGCAATAGCCAAACTTTTCACTAGCGCTAATGATGATAGCGTCTCTGGAAAACGAAGCTTCCCCCTTTGAGTGGCGGGGGAAATTCGAAAAAAGCACCGTACGCGCACTTCGTGATTTGAAGAATGCAACGTCCTGGGCGCCAGCGGTGTGCACGCGATCTTCAGAATTCTTGGTTGGGGTTTATCTACGACTCGCACTCGGTGTCGTGGGGTCCGGACGCTTGGCGGGCGGCGGAGAGGCGAGGAGGTACTGGTGCTCGGCGTCGAGTAGGCCAGAGACGTGCCAGTAGTCGTCGACGGCGACAGCATTATCGATGCCACTGCTGCCTACCGCCGAGCTCCTCGGTCCTCAGCAGGGCAACTCGTTACGCGCCGGTTTATTTGAGTGCTTGCTCGTGTAAACGGGACATCAGGGATTACCGTCGGCAGCCATAATGTTGTGCACCTGTTCGAGCTTGTAGGCGAGTCTTTGCTTCGTTGAGAATTCATCTTCCTCAAGGGTCACAGTCAGTTGCTCATTGTATTTGCTTGCGTAGGTGTATAGCTCGTAGAGAGCACAGTTCGTGTTGAATTCATTCGTGTGCAGCTATAAAAATTTTAATTTAATTCACTAAAATATTTGTTCTTTCAATATTGTGAATAATAATATAGCTAATTTACTTACTCTTGATTCTTCTGCAAGCATAGCATTCATGTCCTGGTCTGATATGGCTTGCATGAGCTTGATATCGGAGTAATAGCGTTCTACCCACTCTTTGTACACTGGAATGTCCTTGGCATATAGAAGTTTTGAGCTTGGGGAATCTTTTCCTAAAAAATTTCAATAAAGTTATAAAAATTGATTTAATCAAATACATTTTTTTATTTAAATATCGTGCAATTTAATTTACCTAATCTGTGATCTGAAGTGGAGCAACTGTCCATGAAGGTTTGTGCGACAACGGAGAAGCAAGCATCCACAATGTTTGACTTATGAATATCAAAAATGAAGTTCGGGTTTTTAATCAGATTGACCCAGAACCTCAAGGGCAGCAAGTTACTCTTCCATGTGTGTACGACCTCAGGATCAGTTATTTGATGATGAAGAGCTTGATCATCGAGGAAATCAAACATATACTTGATTGCTAGTGGCAGCGCGGATCCACGATGTGCCGTGCTGAATATCGTTTCGAAAAGATCGTCAACGAATTTCTGTAGTGTACCCTTGGTAGCTAAGAGCCTAGTCAAATAGATTTCGGAGACCATCTTGTTACCGCGTTCTCCTTCCTTTTGTGCATCAGAATCGTGGTGTTTAACAAGATGCCAGACTTTGAGACCTCCCTCATGATCATGATTCAGTGGTGAAGTGGCACGAGACAGCGGTGGGCTGGCTGAGCTGAATTTGCTGAGATTCAAGGTTTCGTATTTGTGAGATTTGTCCGTTTTCTCTGAGAGAATTGATAGATTATAAATGGAGGATTGCTTTGAGACTAAATTAAGAGAAGCGCCGTCCGGCACACGGTAATGATTCAATGTATTTCGCTTCTTCCATTCGCCTTCGGTCTTGGTAGTCGAATCTTCATCGTATAAAATCAGCCTGCCAGAGGCTCCTGTTCGCCATTCTGTTAAAAAAAAAAAAAACAATAGTTCAGTAAAACATTTTTTATACTGAATTTTTAACATTAAAAGAAAAAAACTAACCAAGATCAAGATCATCTTTACGCGGTCTCTGACTGTAGGGAGTGGACCTGTAAATAGTATCGAGTGCTTTCTCCTTGACTTGAGAAATAGTATCACAGTCTAATACTTTTACTGGAACATTTTCTGTATTTGGATCCATGCCTCCAACGAAGACTGTCTGCTGTGAAATCGACACATACACAGTCTGAAAATAATAATAATTAAATTATTACATTTTTTATTTGGAAAAATTATTTAAAACAAATTTTAAAAGATAATGTACCATCGCCTTAAAGTCGATCGATTGTCGAATGAGTTTCTCTTCTGACAGTGAGTATCTAGCCTCTGAAGTAATGGCATCGACTGGTCCCTTGTCTACCTGTTGTTTCATGGCACGGAAGAGTAGATACAAAGGTTCACCGGCACACTCTCGCATAAACTTATAAAGCAGGAAAGTGAACCACGCGGTCAGCATTTTTTCAGCAACACTTTCAGTTCTACAAAAAAAATATATATACATATATTTTAGAAAATGTATTAATTTCGCTTTTTCAATGTAAAAATTATCGACAACAAACCTTCGCAAAAGCAGTTTGGGGTGGCTCTTCCCTTCCATACATTTTTCAATCAAGTCGGCGAGCAAAGTCTTGAGAATATCCGTGCAATACTCCATCTTGCTCTGCAGAGTGACCATGATAAGACTAGCCACGTTAACTCTGTCGCGCATCGAGAAGTATCGATTACTCTCCAGTGTCCTCACAAACAGTAGTAAGAATGTTTTGTTCATAATCAGCTGACCGAACAGTCTCAATCCCTTTTCTTTGCGCACGAGCTCCGGTCTGTCCCACTGTAGCACCACGTGATTATCATCGGAGGGGAAGAGAATATTCATCGCGTACGTTCTGTAATCGAGGAAGGGAATGCCACCACTGGTAAGGTCGCCCGTGAGATCTGTCATCTCGGTCTGCAGCTCGGCGAAAGCCTCCTTGCATTCAGCAGCTACACGTAGCTCCAGGATATCCATCTGCTCCTGCATATTTTTAAGCACGCGATTGCTCTCGGTGGATTTGCGCCGGTAGGCTATCAGGAAGGCGATGAAGACGATGACCAGAATGACGATGGCCGCGATCACGCCTACCAGTGCGGGCTTGGACAAAGTGCCGTTGATTCCGGAAGGCAAAGCGTAGCTGAGTTTGCCGATCTTGAATTGGAGGTTACCACCGACGATGACCACCACCTCGGGAAGATCTGGCTTCGGGTTGCCCGAGGAGTCGAGAGCTGGAGGTTGAGTCGAGGGTGGACGACACGTCAACTGTTGACGAGAAAGCGATGTCACGTTGCAGAAGCTGTCACCAATCTTTACCATGACGTCCCACTCTCGGCAAGCTTTGTCCAGATTGTGTCCGTTGATCGTCAAATAGTCGCTCTAAAATTTTTTATATTAAATATTTTTTCATAATTTATTTTAATAATTAAAAAGATAGCAAAATTCCGCGTTGTATATTATATTGCTCATACCTTGTAGTACTTTACTTCCTCGTCGAACACTTCATAGAAGGGATCCGGATAGAGCAGGAATGGACTGAGCTTGTGTTGTGTGAGATTTTGTACACGCGCCACATTGTCCATCCTGAATCCGTACTCAAGAGATAGCGGTTCCTCGGCATTCAGGTTGCTGGATGGTGCGTCAATTGCCGGTGATCTGCATATCATGTAGGTGTTGCTGTGGGTCGTGCAGTCCTGCGACAGGAACTGCTTGCCTTCGTAGTAGACGTACATCTCCGGCTTTTGAATGTAACCGAGATTCCTTCCGGTGACGTTGATCTTGATGCCTCCGGCGGGTATGCCCTTGGGCACCTTGATCTGACCGCCAGCTACGCCGCTCTCGACGCTCTCGATTTTCGGGTCCTCGACGTATTCGTAAAAGCCGTTGTACTCGCGTACCGACTTGTCGAAGTGCATGTAAAGCGTCAGATTTTGCGGCCTGTCGCTGGCACTGGTGATGCATAGCACCTCATCGTGCTCAGTGTTCTTGATCTCACAGGACAGATTGCCAATGAAAGCCTGGATCAGGCTGCCGGCGTTCATGTAGACTCCGGTGATACGCAGTCTGGTGCCACCACTCATTGGACCGTGCTTTGGCGAGATCGACGTGATATTTGGGTCGACGAACTTGTAGGTATCTTTCGACTGGCCGCGGAAGTCCTCAATTTTGACGATCACCGGTCCTTCACGAATCTGTCCGGGCAGTAATGGGAATGTGAAATTAGGGTATGGAAGACTAAAGCTTTCTGGCTGCAAGTGCTTTTAAATTATGTATTACCTTGTTGTCACCAGGGCCGTCGACTCGGCAGACGATTTGCTTTGTGCGGATGTAGAGCTCCTCGTAGGGCTGGCAGGTGAGGCCGACCACAGTGACGCCTTGGTAGATGTCTTTGAACGTTTTGCCGAGGTTGATGCCAGTGATGGTGATGTTTGTGTGGCCCTCCCAGGGTCCCATCATCGGCTCGAACTTAAGAATCTCGGGATTCGGGCAGGTCTGGTTACGATCGAGCCATGTGCCACTCCCCTTATCGCACTGGTCTTTGACCTCGCAACGATCCGATGTCATACACCAGCCGCAGCCGTATTTCTCCGCCAGTGCCAGACACATTCCGCAATTGTCAGCCATGTCTCGACATCTGAAATACGAGTATGAGTATTAATTATTTATTTCTTATGCATTCTGAAGTCCTTTATAAACTGTTAGTATAATTAATTTTGTTCTAGAGCTCAAGTCTCAGCAATAATGTTTACTTACAGCTTGAATTCATGTAAAGGGAAAATTTGAATTTTTCATAAATATTTTTAGCACAGATTCATTAGCATAAATTTAATAAAGAAAAGTACCCATGTGAAAGGAGGTATTTCAGTGAAATAAATTACCTGTAAATGACGACGTGAATGTTGTCGGGGTTATCGAGGGGCTTGGATCCACCCCATATGACGGCAAAGGGTACGGTGATGTTGGGGGCGCGCGATGTGTACGAGAACTCGGTCTCGTCGCAATAGATCGTGTCGGCGAGGAGGCGGGCGTTCACGCTGGTCACTCGGCCTTCGATGTTAAACTGGCAAACGAAGCGCGTCTGCACGATGAATTGCTGAAAGAGAAAAATCGATTAAAATTAATTTCCTCGAATGAACGCCCTCGTTCGAGCCCCTCCGCTCGCACCCTTTGAATTTTTATCAAATTTAATCAGGTGTTTGAAAAAATCGCGTAAAAAAGAGAAAAATTATACTCACCCCTATAATGTGAACCTTGACACGAATGGGCTTCTTGATGCCAGAGGAGACGAGAATCTCCTTGGAATCGGTGGCGTTGATCGTCGGACAGAAGGCCGGTCCGCTTCGGTAGCTCGGTCCCATTCTCTGCAACCATACCGTCCGTTATTTTATAGTTTGTGACGCACCGTGCCATAGGAGGGCGCGAGAAAATGTGTCATCTATGCCGGGTGCCCACCGACCCTCGCGTACACGCTGGAGCGATCTTTATGCGGGCACCTCGAATTTTACGAATCAATTCGTTTGGGCCCGCGCGGAGGATTTTTCGCACGCACGAATTCCCCCGAATATGAGTGAAACTGCCGTTTTAGGTGCGGTAAAATTGCGAGATTTATGGGCGGACTCGCCCGCGCGCAAACTTTATGGACGGTCTGCTCTCGAATTATACGCCGATATGAAAATTCTCATGCAGGGCGTCTTGAAAAATTTGTAGACCCTTAAAATCGCGTCCTCCAGTTTTATTTTCGTTGTGGCATTCATTTTGCAGTATTTTTCGCGAGCATTCAAAAGAGATCTTACACATTACAAAGAATTAAAAGAAAGGTACTTAAGTAGTACAAGTAGAACTAGGTATACAAATTTGCAACTACCAAAAATTACCAAAACTATAAGTAATAAAAATAGTTATGTAGTAGCTATAAGAATGTTTAATAGTCTACCGAATGATCTCAAGGATCTAAACCTAAGCAAAGCTAGTATTAAGAAAAAATTAAAAAAATTTATATACGAATGTTAAATCAAATTGTTATTGTTTCAATATGTTATATCTGGGGAGAAATAGTATATTATTAAAAAAGTTAATGTTATTAGTTTGTAAGTTTTTAGTTTTAAGTATCTTATGTACCAGCCTATGAACAGATACCTTTGTGTATCTCTATAGGTTTACTTTATGTAAATTAACTGGTAAATAAATAAATAAATAAATAAATAAATTCAACAATAATTTTAATTCTGTCTCAATTCTGCGTGTTTTGGGTGTACCGTTGTAAGACTATCAATTGAAATGAAACAATTTAACTTGAATATGATACAAGAAACTAGGCCTAACCGAGAGTCAACAAACTGTGTATGTTTTAACGTAGCTTCGAACGAAATTTTAAATTGTAAAATTTAGTAGGCAAATTTTATTGGATACATCTGTAGCTTGTGTATTACGTAGGCGCTTGGAGCACACATCGTTCATTCTCGTTTTTCAGCTACTTAACACATCGTCTCCCATTGCGCACATGTCAACGTCGGACTCGCCTTGGTTTCCGACGCGCCCGGCGCCGACGCTCGAGCCCTCGGTCCCTCACATGTCTACCTTACCCCGGCGCGTACTCACGAAACAAAAAAAAAAAAAAAAAAAACAAGATCCATTTTTCCAAGTAGAGCCGCAAAGCGATGTTCGACCTTCCGACGACTACATGACGTAATTACTTACTCGAGGCTCTCATCTAAATTTTTTTTTTACAGGACAATTTTTTTTCGGGCGCGTCTTCGCTCCGTCGCCGATGCTTTTACACACGTGGCTTTACTTGTTAGTTTCGCTAATAAAAAAAAATTAATGTATTCCAAAATTTGTTTGTCTTCAAAATTTAAAATATTCTTTATGTTTTGCAGGATTTGCTGAAAAATGAAGGTGGGACGCACCCTCGTAATTTCTCCGAGATCATCGAAACCCAGACTCGAAAGCCATCACTATAAGAGAAGATGCAGATGTTTTTAAGAAGACAGAGCGACGAATCATCGCGAGAGTCACGAAGAGTAAAAAAACAATAGCGAAAGATTTAGTCCAATTATTTGCAATCACTAGGTCACGGAGTATAACTTCTATTTTTTATTACTTCCATTGGGTACTCATCTAAAATTATCCAATTTATTGAAGAGGTCTATTAAACATTTGGTAACTGGCACATTTTTACAATAATTATTTATCTTAAAAAGCGAGGAAATAGCAATTCTATGTGAGTAAATGGAAATTAAAATTATTAAAATATCGCGCTATGTGATTCTATCATTTATCGAAGCGCTGCTATGTGTGCGTTCACGATAATAAAAGCGCGTGACTGTGCGTAACGTACCTTATTTATTTAAATTATATTTAAAAAGAAAAAAAAAGGATTGGTAACGATTAACGGACCTCGTGATCGCAATGAATCAAAGGAATTTGCTGTTTTCTAATCGATAAATCAAGCGCGGAAAAAAACGTGCGACCACACAAACTCGCTGTACAAGGCCAAAGGGGTGCGTGGAGACCAAAATTTATGGATAAACAAGTAGCGCTCCGAAGCATTGAGAAGTAGCATTTTGAGCTTGAAGAAGAAAAAAGAAAGGGAAGAAAGAAAGGCAATAGACAGTGCACGTGACTATAAAGCCGAGGAAGAAAAATAAAAGAGGGAGGAGGAAGAGGAGGAGGAGAAGAAGAAGAAGAAGAAGAGGAAGAAAAAGAAGGAGAGGGAGAAGAGCCTGGGCGACGCGTGAACCGGATGACGAAAGAGGATCTTTTTCCCCTCGTCGGCGCGGCGACTTACGCGCCGAGAGGCGAGAGGCGAGAGGAGAGACGCGAGATGCGAGAAGCAAGCCAATGAGGATCCCTCGGCGCCGTCAGTCAGTCAGTGAGTAGCTTCGCAGCTGCACTGTACTTGTACAGCACTTCCCGCCCGATCTTGCCTGCTTCAAACTGCTTCGCGAGTCCGCGAGTCTACGCGACGTTACGCGAGTGTCTACGTACGGCCCACCCACCGCTGACAGACGTGCGTCCGCGAATAAACGCTTTTTTATTTTTCTGTTTGCTTGAAAAAATAAACGTACTTGATTGGTAGTTTCGTTGGATTTGATTTTTTTGAGTAATTTTAAATTTCTGATTTTTCGACGACTGGAGAGGTGAATTCGCCGGCAAAGATGCTGCGGTGCTTTACGCCGTTGATCCCTGTTCTGCTGCTTCTCCAAGGCAATTATTTCATATTTTGACAATAACATCTTTCCATTTATCATTTCTATCGATCTGTAAGATATAAAATCATAACAATATTTTCAAATTGCTGTATGTAGCTCTAAATATTTTTTTACATACTAGAAAATATTTTCTTCCGTTTTTATTTTTATTGATTTATATGGAAAATAGGTGTTAGTTTCGAACGAATTCGTAAAATTTAGTAATCAAATTTTATTAGATACATCTATGTATGTTTGTGTTCTTCTTTGTAGCCTTTTGCCTTTTTTTGTAAATGCGACAGTATATATCTTTTATATTTCTTGTAATATAATTTGTTATGTTTTTGTTTAATAAAAAAAACTGATGTTTCAATTTAGGTATATTATAATCTGGCGTAGAGGAAAAAATTGAGTCGTTTGGCCAAAAATGATTTCTTTTATAGAATAGTGTAATAGGTACATACCTTCAAGCTTATCTCGCAGATAGTTTTTTAATATTTAATCCTTTTAATTAGCTCAAAAGTCATCTCAAACCACCTGCTCCTTACACAAACTGAAACTCCCTTAAAGGTTTTTTGAGCGTTAGAGGATCTTCTCCCATTTAGTTGTGTACTCTTTTAAATGTTTAAAATTGAGTTCAAAGCAAATGTCCCAGTTGCCTTCATCTTGATTGTCTATTAGTATGGTGTAATTTTCCACTGCAATACGAGCTTTTCACGAGCACACTCTCACGATACTACCCATCCGCCTCGAACTATAAGAAACATTGTCCCTAAAAAAATCTTCATTAAAAATCTAACAGAACACAGTAATGAAATTTAACACTTACACCGATTAGTTAAGTTAGCCAACTTGAGTAACAAACTTACTTAAATAAAAGCTTCGAGGCGCCAGTTTAAACATTTCTGTAAAATAAATTGTTTTTGCTACGTCTTAAAAATGTTCTTCCTAAAGCGGCCAGCGTATACTTTTGCGAGCAGCGATAAAGAAATGAAAGGTCCGAGGGCGGGATGTAGTCCGTCGTAAACGAAGCGGCGAAGAGCCGGGCGCAGGATAAGTTGCAAGGCGGCAAAAGTTTCAAGATAAATATAACGTGCTCGTCGCGCTCTCGCGCTTTGTTCGCCGTCGGCGTAGGCTTTGCCCTGCTCTTACAGTCATCAGTCAGGCTCACTTGGCAGTTTTCTCTCGGTAGTTTTCAGCTTTTGCCGCGGACCAACGGCAACTTGCGACGGGGGGAACGGATCCCCAACAAAGGGACTGGAGAGCTACGCGAGCCCGCGATTTCTCCTCTTTTTCTACTTTACTTTACTTTTTTTAATGTTACTGGTTTTTGTTATTGTGAGCAAAATGTCAATATTTATGTAAATGTTTACACCGCGCAATCATTTATCTGATTTATTAAAAAGAAATCCTACGTAACAAATTTATATCTTTATTTTTATAATCTATATGTACGTAATGAAGCTTATATGTAGGGCTATCGCTAAACTAGTTTGCCATTTGACCTTGACTACGATAAGCCAGCAGAATTTTTATGCGCGAATATATGGCATTTAAAAAGTGGCTATCAATTTCGCTCTACTTTAGCACATGGCTGGGATCGTGTGAATTGAATTTTCTGTGAATTCCGAATGCGAAATTTATAAACATGTCTATTTAATTTTTTAAATTGTACTATCATTAAGTGTTTTAATGACTTGATTTGATGATTTGATTTTTCTAGGTGTGAAGGAGAGTTCAGCAGTTGGACAGGATGAGAATTACTTGGAAAAATGCTGTTCGCTGGGCAGCTCGTGGGCCGAGCAGAAGCTGCGTTGCGAGAGCTTCGCAGGTCCAGTCTCTGGAATATCGGAGTCTGACCAGGCAGTTTGCCTCGAGGCCGTCGACATTTGCTGCAGGAAGAGCTTCCAGGAGCAGAGCTGCGAGGAGGGCAAAGCCAACGCCAGAGCTGGACTGTCGTGCAGTCGGTCAGGCGAAAATGTTCAATCTGGCCAGAAACGTACGTCCACTGGTCTCGAAGACTACCGACGGGACTGCTGCGAGGGATGCAAACTTGGTAAGGGAACACCGCCGCTTTTCTTTTATATATATATTTTTTCATACCTGACGCTTCTCATATTAGCTGATCTCCTAATTACCTGAAACGTCCAGTTAAGCTGTTTTTTTTCTTCGTTATAAGGTATCTTGACCGGTTCAAGTGGCAAAGGCTGCGCATTCAAAAAATTCAATCTGGGAATACCGTGGGAGCCTGCCTACACGGAATGCTGCTTTGAGACCTTGTCCAGTACTATTCGTGATATTACGAGCAGCTCCACCTCGAGTACCTCTGCTTCGACGACTACCACGGCTGAATCGGAAAGCGACGAATTAAATTTCGATCTCGATGCTACTGATCCAACAGAAGCAAACTCTTTCAAGACAGGTGATTTTTACTTATTTATGAAAAGTGTTTAACAATATAGAGAGGAGAGATTTCTTGTAAATGTACAATCAGTTATCACATCTGTATTTTTTTATCCTACCGCAGCCAGGATCGCGCTGGAATTCTACTACTTGCATAATATTTTATTTTTTATATAAATGTTTGTGTTAGTTATATTACACTTATGTTGTTATATCTGTATTTGTTAGAATATTAGAGTCTTTTCGATGTTGATAAAATAGAATTGATTCAACTTTTTATTTTTGACCGTAGACGACCTGTGCAAACTTATGAAAGGATTGTTGTGTTCCGAAATATGTATACCGACTCCTGGATCCTATTACTGCAAGTGTTCGGAAGGTTCAGTGTTGCAAGTAGATGGAAGAACGTGCAAATCAAACACTAGCACAGCTACCGCTGAAACTATTCCAGTCTCAACGACCAACAATACGAAAACTACTCCAATCGTCAAATTCAACATCCTGAATGCAAACGCAAAACCGAGATCTACCCGATCTCTGCCGATAGAAGACAACGAGCTTAGTCAATCCTGCCCAGAGGGATTCCGTTTTTCAGCCGAAAGCTCGACGTGCGATGGTAATTGAAAAAAGCTATACTCTTACACAGATACAAACATTGTAGATTCATCTCGTAGTTTCATTGTGATAAAAGCATTTTTCCATAATACTAACAACAAAGATACAAGATTATCAAAGAAATCACTAATGCATGTTTCCTAATGAATACACACTGAGAGAAAAATTTGGTAATTTTAAATAAATATTTCGTTGAATAGTACTTGTTAAATATTTCTTTAAATTAA
>JAWWEN010000009.1:23684916-23696311 GCA_035582955.1 Sycophila texana
TTTTTTATAGTTCCAGTTTGTCCGCGCTTTAGGTAAAACTATAGTAATTTTTAATGGAAAATTCTTCTCCGTGTATTAGAAAAAAATCGTAAAGCGCGTGAATAACGTAAGAAGGTCCAATCAAAGTTAAAGTCCACGCGGCGGAGAGCATATCACTCGGTTGTGTATACAAAAGTGGGAAAGAGTAGTAGGAGGGGCTTGCATTTTTTACCGGGCAAACAACGACGGCGCAATTTGGCGAGCGCATTCGTCGGGAGCTGTGCGGGGCCCATTCTGTGTACCGTCCGATGCGTCGGCTGCGGAAAAGAGCAGCGACACGGACGGGAAAGAAAAGGTATAAGGGAGGAAGGAAGGAAGCGCACCGAATGAGATGCACGGAGGGAGCGCGGCTAAGCGACACACGACTCCAGGACTCTATTTACATTCCTCCGTACGTTCACCGCTTCGTATACCCGCCGCCGCCTCCTCTGTCCCCTCGCTCCTTCTCCTTTCCGTCCGACGAACAATTATTTGCATTCTACGGCGCGCGAGACTGGCCCCGGCTCGCTCTCGCCTAATACACCACGCATTATGCGCGCCGGGCTCAATTATTGCGTAAAAAGCAGCCGGCGCGGAAAAACATGACGGGAGCGGGAGGAGGTCGGATGCTGGTGGGGGAGGCGAGGGGTGGAAACGGCACGCGAGGGACGCGGTTACCTAGGCGGCGGGCGAGCTTACGCGAGGGGAGAGAGAGGCGTAGACGGCCCCGCCATGCTGCCTGCCGCTGCTGCCTTCGGAGTACTTACAAGAAATTAGCTACGTTTAAAAGTATCAAAATGCATAATGAATATTTCAGCTGATTAAGTTAGGCTTGCTTAAATGGGCTCTCCCCCGGCTGTTTTAATGCATTTCACTTTTAAAATTTTTCAACGTCGGCGAGATTCTTCCTCGAAGCCTGAATAATTATAAAGAATAAATTATTTATGGACCGCCTCTCTCTCTTAATTGCACTGTACTTCAAATTAAAAACTTGGAGCGCGGAATAAAATATTTTATTTATCTTTCATCGTCGGTTTGTAAGTACACACTGTTGTAAAATGTGTGTCTCTCGTCTGCCTTATCCCTTCAATATTGCGGAGATGAAGTAAAAAAAGAGGCTGAGAACGCCACTGTTTATCCCAAGTGATGAACATAGAAAGGCACCAAGATACGTGCTTGAACAACGGGATCACTTGTTTGTTGAAAAGCACGGCGTTGTTAACAATTTGTAAATAATGGCATGCAGTTTCTAGGAGACTACCCCTGCGAAAAATACCGCATCGTCGCACTAGTACTCGTTCCAGCTGTTTACTCGTAAACATCAGAGCTTTTTAAGAAAGTCTTGCCTCGCTCACCCCAGACACGCCTCGTCCATTCCCAAGATTAGGACTAGCGGCACTATTTTAGCATTCGCGATGCGCGGACCGTTGCATTTTAATCGTGGCTTTTCCACCCTTGTCGGAAAATATTTTGTCGCTCAAAAATTTTGCAGAAGCGATCCTCCGGAATACAATATTTTAAAAAATGTCAACCCCTTAAAACGACTCTTTAGATTTGACACAAAGTTCAAATTTAAGAGGCACTCTTAATTAAATCTCCTATACGACTTTGTATTATTTTCCAAACATCTCGTTGCAATACCCCGCTTATCAAGCGAAAATTTTATTTGAACGTCAATTTTTCCAACGAAATATTTGCCGCGCGTTCGAAAAATCAATAATAAAGCTCTCGACTTCCCGCGAGTGGCCGACAAACAATAGCAAACAATTTCACGTAAATAGTTTTACTTAGGGGGATGAAATCAGTGAGCCCCATTCGGTCGAATCGTTATCCCGGTTATTTACCGTGGGCGAGTGCTCGGCCCTTTTTTCCTCCCCGCCGCTGGTGCCGCGCTCTCACGGCCCTCGACGTTGTTTCTTATTTGCCCGCTTATTGAGTTTTCGCTTTGGCAAACTGGCCGCGATGTCTGGCGCTCGCCCGGGCGGATTGTTCGGCCGGTATAAACGACAGGTCCGCTCTGCCACACCAGTCAATATGTGATTAATACGCGCAGATCAAAGGCCGGAAGTTCGAGCGGTACCAACGGCGCAAGCGTGGGAAGGGGGGGGGGGAGGGGCGCCTGGACTATAGAAACGGGAGCATAACTAACACGACTAATTATCGAATGCCAATCCACTAACCTTCCACAGGCCGCAGGATCCTCCAACGCGCGCGCGGGACACGTGCGAGCGAGCTGTCAATATAAGCCTCAGCGATTACGCGTACAAGCGCCCGGCTCGTGTTTGGCCTGGGCCGCCGATGTTTTAGCGTAAAATGCAATTAGTTGTATATAGACGCTGGGGGAGGGGCGATTTTTCCGGGTGGAAGGATTGTAAGCCGATTGCAAATGGCGTATTGTTTTGTCAATTTTTATTTTTAAGCCCTCCGTTATGCTGATGTAAATTGAATTTCGCTGATAGAAAAGGTGTATTCCGCGCACCGCCAATGCCACTTTGATTACTTATCCGTCGTTTGTGCTGGTAAAATAAAAAATGGATTGCTCGACGGTGCCCAGAGCTTTAATTATTTTCAGGCATGGAAGACGCGCGCGGTATTGATCGCGGCTGGAAAAGTATTTAAGGACGACGCAAAAAAAAAAAAAAATTGCTTTTCCGCGAAATCCGCGCTAAAATCGTTTATATATAACGAGGCACTCGGCTGCCGATAATGAACGAATCAAACACTCAATTTGCCATCTTTCACTTAGCGCTCTCGCTCGGCGCGTGCTATTGATTCGCTTTCAAACTGCATCGGCGCGCCGTCTCTATAAAGCGCCGCGCCCGAGCGGCACTGTTCGTCCAAAATTATCCGACGGATAAGTATCGATTATCGGCCGCGGCGGAATAAATTTTTCAGTCCAATATAACCCTCTCTCTTTTCTCGGCGTTTATACGACTTTGGAAATTCAAACTAATTTCCAAGTTGACCACTCGAACCCCCGCGCCCCGATATTATTCCCGGCGGCGTCGTCGTCGCTCGGGGAAAAAGGGTGGGCGGAAAAGAGAAAAGGCGCGAAAAACGTTCGCCGGCAGCGATAGCGCAATCGTAATTGAAAATCTCGTATCCTTATCTAAAAAGGATCTAAAATCACTCGGAAGAAAGCTGGAAACGGGAAGGTGGTGGCGCGAGGGGGGTAACGGGCGTCGCCGGTCCGTGGGTACACTTTTCCATACAGGCTGCGAGGCCTCTCTTTCTCTCCCCCGACTTAATTTCAAACTTTTCATCCGCTCCGCGGAGAGTTCCGCCTCTCTCGGCGCAAATTTCCCCGGCGCGCTAAGGCGTTCCGCGCGACTTTCATCCCCCACCATCCGCTTCCTCCTCCTCGGCGCCGAGGCCACTTTAAAGGCTTCTCTCCTGCTGCTGTGGCTCTGAAAATTTGAATTCGCTGAATATCGAAGCGCCGCGGCCTATGATGCGGCTCCCGTGTCGAGGCATAATTATTCGCTCTTTCGGCGCGCAATGAATTCCGTGGGCAGGGGGTCCATGAGGACGGATTTCGCGCCGAGAAAGAGGCGCGCGCGAGAGGGAAAACGTCGCGAAAATGCCGATGCTGCGACGCATTGTTTCGCCGCGAACAATGGGAGGAATGTCCCTCGCCTTTTTTTTTCCCGTCGCGCCGCGGCGCGTATTAATGCGGCCGGCGGAAAAATTCCCAGGATTTTTCCAAGCCGTCTCCTCCTGGCTCCTCCTCGATACTTACGTCTTCAGTGTTTTCGGGACGAAATGAAGGCTCGCCATTGGAATGGCGAAGGTATAAAAGCCTCGAGGGCTTGATTCGTCGTATTTATATTCACGGCTTTTTAACAAATGGAAAACAATCGAATTTCCATATGCTAAGGGTGCACGCGGACGAGAGCCGCAGAGATGAACAATGAGCCAGAGTCCACTTTATTATTTCTGCTCGCGCGAAAAATAAAAAAAACATGCGTCCGAGAGCAAACGAGCCGCGGCTCATAACAGCCGAGCAAGCATATCTTACATGAATACAATTAAGCGCCTGGCTACTGAATTGTAAAATGGGACGCGCGCCTTTGGCCGCGTGTATCTCGTGAAATGAAGTCCCTCCCTCGGGCAATGCCGCGATTCTTTTTCTCTTTTTTTTTTTATTTTATTTTCGACCAACCGAAGGGCACCGAGTAAAAGTATTTACTCGCGAGCCGCTCGTTCAACTCGATGATTCGTGCAAACAATCTTGGCAACTCGGATATTCATAAGCGGAAAAATAATTTATTCGAAAGTTGAGAGCCGAGTGTGTAGACAAACGAATTGTATTCGTAATCGAGTACGAAGAGCTGTATTGATTACGTCACTCTCCGTTTATACCCCGGTACAAAAATATCGCGCGTATAGTTATCAATTATTTTTCCCGGGCGAATATTGCACATGAGAAAAACAATAAAATTTCCGATGCAATATTCAATTACGATTTAAAAGATTCAGAATTCGATTCTTTCATTATGCAAGTAGTCTTATCGTCAAACTCGATCAGCTGTGCAATTAAATAACTACGTTTATCGAATTCGACTCAGGGCCGATCGCAGACTGGCAAGAAGAAAGTTCAAACGATCGAACTCGATATCTAAAACGCGCGAGCCGGTGCAGCCAGTCGATACGTCTATTTCACTTGCGCGTGAGATGCAAAATTTCCCTTAAACGTGTATACGGCGCCCAAAAAAAAAAAAAAAATCGAGGACGAGAGAGACCGGGAGAGAAACGGAGTCGCGCTGCAGCCGACGCACGGAGCGTCGTTCACTCAAGCGCCGGGCTGCTTGGCATTCAGCCGCGCGGCGTGTCGCCGAAAAGAAAGAAAGAGGAAAAAAAAGAGGGAATCGCGCGAGCGGGATGGGCATTTCGATATCAAACGAATGGGCGGCGCGTGAGTCGCATTATCACCTCCCGGAGGCTGCATGCAGCGCGGCTCGTCGCGGAAAATAGCCGCGCCCTGAAAATTTCATCGCGTCGCCTTGCCTCCCGCGCTCCTTTTTTTTTTTCACGCGCCTCTCGAACAACGGCCTCGATTGGTTCTGGCTCGATTTTCAATCTATCAGCCGGAACGGAATTTCGCGCGGCCGCTTTCAGACAAGCGAGCGCCGCCCCCCGATGTAGGTTAACGAAGTGCGATATCAAATGGGATATTTATCAGTGTGTTTCTGCCGGCCTGTCGCTGCGGGGGTCACTCGGAAAAAATCAGCCTGGAAATGCTTCGATGAAATGCGAGTTGGGAAATGTTTTATCTAATTAAGAATTATCGTCCTTGTACGCGGCGCTAAGTGTTTTGATTGCTCGGGAGTAGGTATACCGTAAAAGATTCCTGGCGCTATTTCCATTGGAAAAAATGATACTAATAAGAGATAATATTCAAAGAATACCTTTGTTATTTAATTGATTATTAATAGAAATTTTAAATATACAATAGAGAAAAAAAACACTATACTTTTTCGGGAAAATTTTTCTAGAATTTATATTAATTTTCTATTTCCACTACCCTGGAAAGTTTAAATATGTAATATTTATTCTATTGGAGCTCGCGCATCGATCAGAAAAACCTTAAAACTGCGAAGCGAATTCGCGCCGCGGCAGCAGCTCGCCGGCAAAGGAAAAAAGCGCAAAAGCTTCATCACGATCGCGTCGGCGATCGGTCCGCGAATTTCCATCGGCTAATTGGCCCCTTTTTGCGCCGTAGACCGCCCAGACGGCAAGAGAGACACACCGCCGCGCCTCGCCAAATTAGCGGCGTCGCGACCTCTTTTTATATCGCGCGATTTAAATATCGACTGGAAACGGCGCGAAATCCGCCGAGCGAACTGGGTAACGGGTCGCAAAAAAGGAGGAAGGTGACGCGCGCCGAGAGCCCGGGGGTTACGCTGCGTTTGCGCGCGCGAAAAAGGGAGAGCAAAAAAGAAACAAAAAAAAAAAAAAAAAGAGTGGAAGAAGAAAGAAAAAAAGGCGAGCCGCGGCTGCAAGAAACTGGAGCAGCGGCGCGTCTAATTAATTAGCGGAATGATTACAGCGAGCGCCCCGGTATTTACGGAAAGTAAGCTACGAGCCGCCGCCGCAGCCGAGAGAGAAAGAGAGAGAAAGATGCGCGACGATTTTAACGAGCGCTCGAGAGGGCGAACTCGTTTGCCGGCGCATCTACGCGTGCGCCGCTTGTACGCGCGCGCCGAAACGGAATGTTTAAATTGTGAGCCGTTGTGTCTCGCCCACCCCCGTTATTTTATCCTCCCTCCCTTCTTTCTTCGTCTCTCTTTCATTATTATTTTCTTCCTACCTTCTCTTCCCGGAAATTCGCGCTCGCAAGGAGCGTCCTTTCCGCCCATGCCGCTCGCTCTTCTTTCTATCTCCGGCCTTTCTTTTTTTCTCGCGACCTTCCTTCTCTCTTCTCTCTTTTTTTTTATCTCTCGTAATTAGAGGAACGTCGGCGACGAGTCGCGATGTCGGGCCGAATGCATATCATATTATACGTTTGTCGGAGTACTCAGTCTGCCCGAGTATGGGTGAGTCCTATCGCGGGGCGAGGAACAATTTCGATGCGCCACAGTAATGAGGTATAATGAAGGTTTGCTGTTATTGAATGCGAGAGTCGTTGCGGCGCGTTGGATGATTCGAGACGAGCGGCTACGGATTATATCATTATCGAGCACTTTCGGCGCGAGTGACTTTGTGCGCGCGATCATAGGGCCCGCACGGCAGTTAATGCACTTGAAAAATATATCACCGCTGCGAAATGATAAAAATTTAATCCGAGGTAACGAGCTTTTTACAATTCGAATAGTTTGTATAAACAATTTGTTTAGCATACATTTTTAAAAGGAATATCAACTTAATTAATGTTAATTAGTTGGCAGACTGTGTGTCAGGATTTTATTAATAAAATGCAACGCTTCGAGCGAAGATGAAAGAAAATATAATTACATTAAAATTACAAAAGCAGACTGTTTCTGTTTGGAATTGTTTTTCTACCTGTCGACGTACCTAATTAAATGCGACTTATTGAATTGCTTCGATGCAAACAAAAATTGCTAATTACGAAGTTTAACCGAAGAAAAAAAAAGAAAAGCTCGCAACGTTCGCGTATTTAATTGAAACGGTGCGCACTGACAGTCAAGCAAAAGGAAATAAATGAGGGGAAGTTCCGTTGCTCAAAAAGTAAGAGTGACGTGCAGGGGAGAAACGAAGTTATATGGAAAACGAAGCGAGTCGAACCAGAGAACCGCGCGCAGTTCGTTGCGCCTGCCGAGCGGCAGAGGCGATAAACCGGCAGCAAGAGTCGGCATAATTCGCCGAAGAAAAATGAGATAAAAGAGTGCCCGATGTACCGGATAATTATTTCAGCGAAACTGGTTTAGTAGCGAAAGAAAATGAAAACGCGTCTCTCGACATCGCGTCGGAAGGAACGAACGAGCCGGCGAGGCGAGTAAAAGCAACGAGACAGGCGCATCAAAGCTGAACAAAGGAGAGGGCATAACTCGCGAAATTTCGGTAAAATGAGGACGAAAGAACAACAAATTCGTCGTTGAAATAAACACAAAGGATACACTTCTAGTGGGCGTACACTTTATACGGGGCAAGTTTTAATGCGGACATTAACTTTATACCGCGCTGTATACGGTTCGTAAAAATGAGCCGGTTATAATTTCAGGAAGGAGCTAATGTGCCGTTTCGAGTGATAAAAAGTATGAACGATATTGGCCAGGGGTAGGAAGTTGGCTAAATAAATCGTGACTAAACTGATATACAACGGCGAGCGCAAAAAGTTCGCAATGGACGTAACAAAAAAAAAAAAAAATAATAATAAAGTACCCGATAGAGGGTAAAAGTGGCCTCTCGATTATGCGAGGGCCCGGTGTAATCGCGTAAAAGTAAGAATAGCGCGAGATAAGTGCGCCGAAGAGCCATTATGGAAATAAAAATTTTAATTCGACAGTAAAGAGAAGCGCGGCGAGATTGGCCGGATAAAAAATTGAGAAAGCCAGCGCCCTGGATAAAAACGGCTAACGCCAAATGTAATCCAGACGGTATGACTTCGCTCGCCGGTCCGATTAATTATTAAGAAAGGAAAACCGATGCCCTCTGCCGCGAATCGATGCGGCCACCAGTCCCGAGTTTCCTCATATTCACAGAGGGGGGGTAAAGCGGCTAAAGAAGAAAACCCCGCGGGTGTATTCAAATGGCGAAATTAACGAGAGGCAAAGGACGGCCGCACCGTCAAAGGGAATCTCATTCGGAAGGGTCCGCGACTGCGTTTCGACGAAGCGCGCCTCAACGCGCAGTACAGTTCGTTAAGGGAATGAGCGCGCGCGTATTTATAGTAGGACACGCGCGCCGCTTAACTTCGTGCCTTTTTTTTTTCATTTTGCTGCGTGGAGAGTCGGGCGAAGGTAGCGAAAGTCGTTAGTACCTTTTGAGGTCGCGAAGCATTCGTCATGTGTGAGACATTACGGGAGAGGCGGGTTTGTGCGCGCGAGGGGAATAGAGAAAGAGAGCTAGAGAGGGAGAAGAAAAGGGGAGGAGCGGATTCAAAAGGGAGCTCGACGTTAAAGAGGGATAAGGCACCTTGGAGGTCCGCATCGGTGAAAAGGTGAGAATGCACTCAGGAGTATTTTCATCCCTCCTTCTTTTTTAGGAGGGTGTTAAATTTTAAAAGGGTCGCGATGCTATCTCGCGCGAGCGCCGCAGTCTTCTTCCGTCCCCCCTCCGTACCTCATTCTCTCTCTCTCCTTTGGGCGATTTTCAAGGTGCTCGCACACGCAGGTGGTGTTCACGGGCTCGACTGTCAGAAGTGTGTGACTTCAATGCACATTGTGCGTGGTAAAATTGAGCGCGTCGAGGACGTACTTAATAATCTCCTCGCCGTGTGTAAGACCGACTCGGCAGAGGCGGGTGTGTGCGCCCTTTTTATGAAGAATGACGGCGAGACGAATTGAATTATTGGAATTTTCACTGTGATGTGCGTTTGTATGTATGAGAGTCGCGATAATAATAAAGTAGATTCTTCATGACAATTAAATATAAAATAAATGAATACGATAAAAATTAGATTAATAAGGCATTTGAAAATTTATCTTTTCTTAAGAATTTATATAATTATAAGTGACGAACTAAAGCCAATAAGCACTTATTAACGACGTCGGCTTTGGCTAAGGCATTTAATGAAAATGAACTAAATGCAGTGATTTTAGATTTAAAATTTGTTAAAAATTTATATAAGAATGTCACGAAGTTCCACTATTATTTTGCAAGTGCAGAAAAGAAGAAAAAGTTTAAAATATATACGGTCCGGCATTACTGAAATATAGAAATTTAAAATTAAAAAATTTTTTGGCAACAAACGGAAGTAAGCAAAAATTTAAATTGCTACGGTTTTCCATAAAGATTACACGGGATGGCACAAAAAAAAAGAAGGCCCAGGTTGGGCGGGGTATAGAGACCAAGAATTTTCGCGGCTGTAGCCACGAGAAATTTGGAGCGCGCCAGAGATGGAATCCGAAAGCCGCGAGTACCGCGCGGAGCGGTAGCATATACACATGAGGAACGGCCTCGCCGTTGACACACAGAGAGGAGAGATGTTACGAGAGAGAGAGAGAGAAAGAGAGAGGAGGAAGAAGAGTAGGAGAAAAAGGACGTGTCGCCGAGAGGTGAATTTTTCACGGGGGCTGACTTCAAAGATGCACGTCTGGCGATCAAAAACTCGCCCAGTTTGCTCCCTCGCCTCCTGTTTTTCCTCACTCTCTCTCTCTCTCTTTCTCTAGCTCGCTCTTTTAGCCCAGTAGCCCGAGCGCGGACTCGCGCTCCTGCATTCTTAACGGGGTCGCTTTTGAAAATGCACGACTTTAGAGCGTCGAGGCAAATATTCGAGCGTATTTTTAAACAAAAATGAAATCGATCTAGCGGTGCGCCTCCGCCGGCGGTATCAGGCTGGGCCTCTATTATTCAACGGCCTCCTGCGGTCGTCGGCTCTTTGACCTCCCAGCTCCTCCACTTTTCAAAAGTACTGGTAATGCGCGCCCTTTTTTTCAGCGGTTCGCTAGTTTCAGGTTATCCTGCACTTTGTCTTCCAGGGGTTTTTACGTTTGATCATTTTGAATGATGCGCATCTTAATAATCCAACGATTTCTTTCTTTCTTTCTTTTTTTTTTTAATAATTTGCACGTGGTTAATGAGTAAGAACTTCACCTACACATTTTTGTTTCATTCATACAGAATCCTAAACGAAACGTCGGATCCGATCAGTGTCACAGTTATATAATGTCAGACACATTTCCGTCGTCGTTAATTCTACATGCACACAATTTATTCTTACGAAAGTAAAAAAAAATCTACTAAGAATCAAAACCGATTTTAGAAAAACGTACCGTGAGCAACGAGAAGTTGACACGTACATAAATCCTAAAATAGCGCATATTCGCGAAAAACAATAAATGCAGATTCCCCCGTGAGAGCGGCGAAGAAGTATCGCCGGTGGAAGAAGCGCCGAGGGCTCCCCCGTCAGGATAAAACGAACTCTCCACCGTCGTTCCACTTTCGAAATCTCACGTTTACCAGCGGCAGTCCCTTGCACACCTTATACCCGTCAAGTCGGTATAGAATACCCGCGAGTGTCCGCCCGGCGGCGGTTCTCCCGGCGCGCAGAAAAGCACATTTCGCAGTGCGAAGAAAGGGCGGCGAAGCAATTCCAGCGCGTTAGGACTCGGGCGACGCCTTGAAAGAGCGGGAGAGAGAAAAAAAAAGCGACGCCTCCACTCGAAGGACTTTCACACGCGCGTGTCGCTCGACCGACAAATCGAAGAGAAATTAGGGCTTCTATATCTGCGGGCGGGGAATTCTCGGGCTCGGGGAAAAAAAAAGCGCGCGCTCGCGATCGATTTCGGTGTCGGCGGCGGATGAGAGGAGCGCGGGAGATAAAGGTCGGAATGCCGAGGAATGAGACGCTGTTATATTGCTCGTGGGTGCGGGTGGCCGACGTCGTCGGGCACTTTTATCTGGGTTATTATTTGCGCTATAAGAACGAATCTTTTCTGTTTGTCTATCGGGAGTGCAGTCACGGTTGTAATGAGATTTTTTTTTATGATGCGCGTGAAAGTGAAGTGTAAAGACAATAAATTTTACACGCGTAAGCGGTGATAAGCGTGACGGCGAATTGAGATCCAGTTTTAGATCTATTCATTAGGCTGATATACAATCGTTGCCTTTCGAATGTGTTGGAAATAAATGCAGATTAGTAATTAAGGACGTTCTCCGGCGGCTGGGATGCTCAACTTAGAGAATAGTGGTACTCAACTTCACTAAATTGAGATTAACTCGACATTACGGCACAATTTTTTATAGAAATTGTTAA
>JAWWEN010000009.1:23696411-23743890 GCA_035582955.1 Sycophila texana
AGGACACTTTAAAGAACATTTCCTGTTAATTTTAAAAAAATTGTAAGAAATTTGATTTGCCGGAGAACGTCCTTAAGAAAATTTATCTGACGACGATCTTCAGTTGCGAATTTATCTTTCAATTATCTTCATTACTTTTTTAATATTTCTGACACATTATGCCTCGATTCGCTGAATCCAATGTCGCGTGTATCCTTGAACGTATTCTACAAAAAGGCAGTAAAAGTGCACAGCGCGGCTAGCGTCGACTCGCCACTATACACACGAAGAGGAAGCGAACTCGACGAGAGTCAGGAGGGGAGCGAGAGGTAAAAAAGAAGGAGCGCGATCCGATATCGGCGGCGGCGCACTTGGACGTAATTAACTAATTACGCTTCCGGCCATTGAATGACGAGCTCCGTATACGCGGCCGCGTCGTCCACATAGGAGAGAGCGCGATAGACCCGCCGCGGCTCGGACGGAGCTATATAGAAGGGCCCGGAGAGAAGAAACAGTCGCGTTCCGCGGTTAATTTCCAGCTCCGCTCGTTCACCCTTTTTCCGCAGGGCGAACACTGCGCTCCGCTCGCCAGGGAAAAAAAATTCGAAATCGCCAGACATTTCGAAAATTTGAATTTTTATGGCTCAAAGGTTATTTTCATGACTCCATTTGCAGTCGTACCCTCTTTTTTTATTAAAAAAAAAAGGGGGGAAAAAATACGGTACGATCGAAAAATTTTCTCGTCGAGCGGCTGTCAGTCGAGCGGCTCGTTGTTGAAAAATTTACAGAGAAAATGTTCGTTTGGCGAGACGGTAAAATTTGCCATTGATAAAGGAGAGGGAGCGCTCCGACACGGGCTTGTGTTGCCGGGGCAAGGCTCGACCGCAGAACAGCGGCGAAAAAGCGGAGGGACGGCGTGTGGGGTGCGAGAAAATTCGACGACGCGTCTGCCGCGAGATTATCAAAATTTATCGCCGTCGCGCGCTCTCGCAGGCTGCCCATTATGAAACAATGCGAGAAAACGAGCTACGCTTTTGAGAAATAGCGCAGATTTTATCCCTTCTCGTTGCTCAACTCTCCCTACCCCTTATATTCTGAATTTATCGCTCTTTTATGAAATTAGATTCGGCGATGGCGAGCGTCTGCCATTTTTTTTTTTATGCAACCGATCGATGGGCATGAAAATAAATACTACAGGACGTTTCAGACGAATACAATCCAACTTTTATTGCTCATTTTTTTATAACTTTGTTTTTAAATCGGAGCTTCACTTACGAGTTTATAAAGATTGAACGACGCTATCTTATATAGAGAAATAGAATTATACTTATTTTAACGCTGTATTTTTTTATGAGGATAAGTGGACAGTGAATATTTCAGGCAAGTCTGTCCAGAAAAGGCATGACGGTATCAAAAATACGCTTCAGTTTTCCAAGCCCATTAAAAGTCATCTCCGTCGTTATTTGCGCGTATTGATATTTTAACGAGCGAACAAAATTCATTTTCAATAATAAATTGCTAAATCCCGTAAATATTAGATAGTCCCACCTCAGACAAAAGCGTCGAATCAAATTTCGCGCGAGAGCCGAACGACCAGAGAAAAGAGCGCCTCCGGCGCGCACCTCTCCGTAAAAAAAAAAAATCGGCGCATACGCGTTCCAATCCTCGTGTCATCTATGCCACTCTTTTTTTCTTTTTTGGGCAAAAAAAAAAAAGAGTCGGCTCGTACTATATCGAATCCGAAGTTTCATTCGATCTCGTCTCTCTGGAATTTATTGGTAGCCCAGGCGCACATCTGGAGGCCGCTCGGCGCGCGCGACTCTTCCAATATTTCGGATGGCACACGCGAGGGTCCCCGGTGATTGAAATTCGGCGGGACATGATTTCGCGAGAGCGGCGCAATCGGGACTCGCGCTTCCATTCACATTAATGGAAAAAAAAAAAAACGACGACGACGCCGCGCCCTTGTTTACTCTGATTTGCTAACGGCCGCGGCTCGCTTTTACGAGGGTTGCGCGATTTCGCTAATGGCGACGGCCTCGCGCACCGTCACCGCACTTTTTATACTTCCTCTCCCGTGTTTTCGACTCGATTTGTCCGTCGATGGACCCACATCGATTTTTTCGGTCCTCTCGAGCCCGACGCACTTCTTTTTCCACTTCGCGCACCGGGTTATACACTCGAAAGTCTGATACAGTCGGTGTATGGTTTATGGACGACAAGGGCCTGGTAATATTGGAGAGCTTTCCACAGCTAGTGTGCCTTGAATATCTGCTGTTATTTATTGTGAATTGATCTACAGCCATTAATTGTAAAATCATCCCCTCGAAGTTCTCCATTCAATTCGATTTACAATGAAAAAAGAGGGGGAGAAGCTCGTTCTTTTTCAACGGTGCGTCGTTATCAGCAATTGGAAAAGACCCTTGACGGCCGATTTAAAAAAAAAAAACCTCTCTTCAATTCGTCCCCATTAAAGTCCATTCCTTTACCTCATTAATTCGCACACTTCGACTCTTTTTTTTCGTTTTCTCTTCTACTCCCTCATCCAATTCGAACTGGCTTCGGACTCGCCGGCGTTTCACGACTCATCGACGGCGTCAAAGTGCTCGCCTCTCTCGCAGAATTAGGAGGCAGTTAATTTTGATTGAAAGACAAATAACGCCATTCGGGCAAATGTACCAAAACTTGAAATGGCCTCGTTCGACAGGTTAACTCCCCGGCTACACATCCAGTATAGTTATCCGTTAACATGAAATCACAATCCGCTGTTCGACCAGAATTTCACGAGGCGATTATACAGAACATTATCTTTTATATTCGCATTCATTTATTTTTTAAAAAACTGTACATCTTTCGCTACCAAAGAATCGTTGAAAATTGTAAAATTAATTTCGAAGTGTAATTTTATTATTAAGTTTTTTTTACAAACCTTAGCAAAATTTTTCGAGCTAAAAGTCTTCAGACGGAGCTCTCTGAAATTTTCAATCGAGTGGCTCGGCGCACCTAGTTCCGCGGACCGGCGGAAGTTTCCCAAGCGGCGGTCGTTTTCTCGTTTCCGCGACGTCGGAATAGCCCGGGAAAAGCCCTCGACGGCGGTGGTCGGACCTTCGACTGTAAAAAGGGGGAGTCGGGGCGATATTCAGGCGCAAAAACGTCTTCGCGGCCAAGCGAATCATCAAAGAAACGGGCGCGGCGACGTCACGTGCAGAGACGCAACTTCGAGCGTCCGTAAACATACGTCTCGACAGAAGTAATTTTCGCGTCTCGTCCCCACCTTTCTCCAAGGACGTCGGGGCCAGAGAGAGGACTCTCCCCTCCCCCCCCCCCCCGGGCCGCGTTGGGGAGGCGCGTTGCGGCTGGGCTCGCTGAATCATTCACTAAACTCGCCGGCTCACGAGTCCCTTGGGATATTTTCCGTGTTCTTTTCAGAAGGGCGGCAGAGGCCGGAGGGTCGGGATGGCGCGCACGCGCCCCGGAAAAAGGGAAAATTAGTTTTTCGCCCCGAGATGAACCGCGACGCGCCATCATTTTGGCCGGGATTACGTGCTCCCAGGTGTGGGACGCGCGGGAGGGACAGCCGCGTGGAGATTTCGTGCGGGTTTACGGGGCGACGTTAAAAGACGGAATTTTCGCGGTGTTTCTATTTTTAAAAGGGCACCGCGCTCGGTCGAGGGGAGCTCCCTTTGTGTTAAGCGTTAATTTCGTACGACGGCCGATGGTTCAAATACGACTCTGCAAGCTCTCGAGTGGATTGGCTGACGCGAGCTTTTTATCGCAAAACACAAGCAGATCGAGGTGGGTATTCTGAATTCGTTTTAATTCGATTAACCTCGGCGAATTTGCATAAACGACTTTTCTATCGGGAGCAGTTTCGAGCGCTTGATGGACAAGTTCGACTCTTTAAGTTCGTAGGGGGAGTAATTAAATTAAAATTATTAAAATGAAACTCGATGGAAAGTCTAATGAAGTTAATTTTCTCTTTAGCAGATGGCAAATGTCACTCTTTCGCTGCCCAGTTTAAAGATAATTTAGTTAAGCGTCATTTGAAGTTCTTCGTGCGAGGCAAAGAAAAGTTCGGTAAAAGCGTAAAAATAAAGTTGGCCGCTACAGCCATTTTCGAAGTCATTTTTCGCCCCACTGAGACAGAAGTCCGAGAGAAATTGGAGATTATATCGATATATTGCAATTTTTTTCTTTCGCCATATTGATTTTTCTTAAAGCCAAACTCGGAGTTGTGCAATTCACTTTTATCCTCTGCTTGCCAAAAGTTTTCAAATGAGCATTTTTACGAGATTTCCTTTCATACTCGATTATCTGTAATGCGATAAAAACGAGAAAATCGAAGGTATAACATTTTTATCAACAACATTATAAAAATAAACTCTATTGTAAAAAATATTTATAGGGAACTGAAAAAAATAAATTCGAAAATCTTCGGTTCATCTGACATTGACATACGACGCTCACCGCGATTTTTTCGGCGGAATTCCTCCCGAAAATGATGACGACAAGAAGAGACAGGGTGGAGTCGCGCGATACCAAAAAAAATGTGTCAAACGCCAGGGGTAGGCTGCGGGTAAAAAAATCTTAATTTGCGAGACGTCAGTGGCAAACTCGGAAGAAATTTCATTTTTCGATTCCTCCGCGACTGACGCCGGGCCTGCTTTCTTCGTGTCGACGGGCAACATTTGTAGAAGGGCGAGCCGCCTTGCTTACGCTTTCTCGCTTTGAGGGACACACGAACTTTTTTTTCGCTCTCCTTTATTGGAATACTTTCGTCCGATTCTTCCTCCCCTTCGCATCCTCTTCCCCAACAAAAGATTGTGTAACTTTTAATATCCTCGCACCGGAAGATCGGTTTTGTTCTCGCCCCGAACAACGTGGCGCCTTTGACATATTTGCCCTCGAAATTCCCCGCTTGTTTCTCCTCTTCTTTCTCTCCAGAGATAAAAAATGGAAGATAAGGCAGTAATTCGGACTTGCGTGTGAATTACACGTAAAACAAGTCACCAAAAAGCGAGAGAAAAAAAGTAAACGAGAATAAACGAGATCCTTACCGAAAATATTTACGATGACACCAGACTTTTCGCGGCGCGATATCTTAATTCACTCCATAGCCTTGAGCGCACGTAAGAGAGCCGCTGGATTCCCGGTACACAGCCGAGACAATTATACGGCCGGAGGCTCGTTTTTCCAACTTTCTCACGGCGCGAGAGCGAATCCCGTCGAAAAAGAGGAGCTTCCCCCCGACGGCGCGGTTTCGGCGCGTCCGTTTTATAAAACCTGTTACTCGCGGGCGACCGTGAACAGGTGTAACAATTAAGTCCGTTAAACTCGGGGAGTACGCGAGAGAGAAAATAAGAGGGAGAGAGAGAGTCGCAAAAAAAAAGGAGCGAGCCGACGCTAACGTCTTTACAGCGTAGAACTACGCGAGCTCGAGGGGGGGGAGAGTGGAGAGTATAAAGCGCGCGGCAGTCACACAAATCATCCTCGCCAACGTCGCGCGCATTTAAATCTCGGCGCGAGGCGGTAATGCGCCCGGCAGAGGCGTAAATTATATAAATCGCGGGATTATCCTTCGGCTGCCACGCGCTTGCTCGCCGGAATATTGCGTGTCTCTGCAAAGTGCGCCTCGCACGCTCGATTATTAAGTGAGCTAACTCGCCCGGCCTGACAATAATGCGATAGCCTGCGCGCGCCAAGAGCTGTAACAATGATCGAGTCTCTTAGTATGTACACCGGTAAATAATTTTTCGCTTTAGCCTCACGCATGCCGTGCGCTTTTCAATTAATTTATTTTACGCCGAAGTGAGCAGTTTGTTTGCGATTATTTATTTCATACGCATTTTGTTATTTATTCATTTGCTAATTGAAAATAGCGGATGCACCGTTACTTTTGTGCTGCGGGTAAATTTAAAAAAAAAAAAAAAAAATGCATATGGATGCGAGAGCACGCGGTTTGCACTTTACGTGCTTTACTTGCGGCGTTTATTTATTTTGCTGAAATCAACTGACGCCGTTGAAGGTTAAATATTGCAGGTTTTTAACATTTAGTTTGCAAATGTAATAAATTGTTTGCCGACACTTTGACAGGATGGTCGGGACACAAACCTCGGATTATCAGCAGAATTAAGCAACGTCGTTGGAGAAGAACATAGTAATTTTATGTTAATAATTGCTGTACTATTTCTCTTCGAGTTGGATTTCATATTAAGACTTAAGGTATACAGGAAATGCGATGTAAAAAAAATGACAAAGATATGTGGCGGGTATGCGTTGGGACCGCGAGGCTGCGTGGAATGAATCGCTTTTTAAAAACGTGAGTCACAAACAAGTACTAGCGATGAAAGATGCAAAGTATGCATAAACAGCAATAAAAACAATTTTTAACGTAGCAGTTTCTACAATTTATAAAGTCAGCATAATCTAGGTTGACTATAATTTTTCAAAACGATAGAATCTCCTTCACGTAAAAGATATTTTTCATTTTTTTTTTTTTTTTTTTTTTTTAAATGAACGATTCCTAGTACTTTTGCGACATATATAAGTACAAGCACCTCTAAGAAAGCCGCGTAAATCATACGGCCATTTCTTTTTTTTTACCAAGATGAAAAATTGCAACGGATAATTTTATCAAAACCACTTAAAGTTTTCGCCGCGAACAATAAAGAGCAGGCTTAAGGAGAAATAATAGCATACTTTCGCGAAACTGGATTACCCACCGATACTCGAAAGCGTATATATCGATTGGCTTCGAAAGCGCCGAAAGCCATTATTATTTTCGAAATAATTGATAAAGCAAGCGCGTGGAAAAGAGAAGCATACACAAGCGCTCGGGAAGACCCCGAGCGACGCTCACACGTCGTCGCTCTATTCCCCGCGAAAAAGAAAAGGCAAGGGGTGATACGCGCGACCGCTCACTAAGAAGTCGGCGTGGCAGCCTGCCAGACATTATTAGAATATAACGACGCGGCGGGGACGACGAGGCGATAGATGTGGAGTAGCGAGAAAAGGGAGAGACGGTGTGGGTGCGCGCGGGAGGTCAGGTTTCAGGCTGATGGCTTATCGATGAAAAGGAACAAGAGAAAGGTTTCCCATCGAGTTTCCGAGCCAATCCGCCGACCGTCGATATCCCTGTGTAATTCGCGCGTTAGGTGTATACCCTTTCTCTTCGCGCGGAACGACGCCGAGGGCACGGGCTTCTGCCGCTTCGATCGACTTCTACGAATATTCATATTTCTTTCATTTATCGACCATCGGTCGATCGTTACTACCGTCCACAGCCGCATAATGCTTTTATCGCCGAAATTTTTACCGATTCTGGTTATAATGGCCCAATGCGATTACGCACTTAGATCTTCCGGGACAATTTTGTTCGCTCGAACAAAACACGACGGCAAAATTTGTCACCAATGTGGGATAATGGTCGAATTATGCAGCGAAAAACGAGCGACGAGAAATTTGGGCAGTGTCTCTGCGTTTATATTCGCACGCCTATCCTGGAGACCTCGATCGATCCAGCCGACCTCATTAACCATAGAAAATGTTCTCTCCCTTGTGCAACAGCCATAGTCCCGCGCGAGAAGCGGAACGTTCCGCGGTTTTTTTTTCTCCGACGGCCCCTCGCCAGGGGAGAGCGACCGCGGGCGTCCGTTGAAAGTCTCATTGTGCGTTCGTGATTTTGTTTTACGCAACGCCGCAGTTGGCCGAAGCTCGGTGGGCGAGCGTTAATGCGCCGGCAGGGCGAGCGTTAGTCCGCGTGTGCAAAGGGAGAGTCGTCGTCTTGTGTTTTCGCGCGGGGCGAAAACCACGTTTTGTCGCTGAGCTATCGCTCTCACCGAGCCTCGCCCCCGACCTTTTGTCCTACTCTCTGATGCTTCGTTCCGCTTGTGTTTTTTTTTTTTTGTTCCTTTTTTTTTATTGAAAGACAGACTTGGTATTCGCGCGTATTTTCTTTTATTTTTCCGCACGTGAAGTTTTATGAGAAAACGAGGAGTATGCGGGCTAAAAATAGAGCTCAAATTTAACAGCAAAATATTTAAAATATAATGTAAATTTTAGCATTTTTGTGTTTTTAAATTTTAGTCTTATTGTTAGCATCAATACATTGATTATCAATAATCCTGAATATTTGATTGATATGCCTTTTAGATTGAAATATGTCCCCGTTATAGCAATGCTCATTTTTTGCACACAAATTTAAACGATGTTAGGGAAATATTAAGTACCATTTTTGATAACTATACAGAATATGAATGTAGCCTATTTCATATGATACTCGATTTTTTACTGCGCAGTGTGAAATTTAGAGGGAGGGAGAAGGGGCTAAAAAAAATTTACGATCAAACCAGGGAGAAATTTAATTAAAAAGCGGGCAAGCGAAATATCATTTGAAAGAATAATTAGACCCAGCTGGATTGTTCAGTTTACTTTTGGTCGATTTCGAAATAGAAACGTGAGGTACACTCAATTATCGGAAATATGGAAATAAAAGATTCATACATTTGAAAATAGAAAATAATCCTTTTCCAACCTCTATATACTCACTGACAGCTCGAGTACGTATATATTATTAGACATCAGCGAACACGGTTTCCTTTTTCACTCATTTTCCGAATAATCCAAAGCTCCAAAAAAAACTTGAATTAAAAAAAAAAAAAGAAAAGAAAAGAACGAAACAATGAAATAATTAAGTCGAAAGATCGTCGGATCACTCGAAAATCCGTAAACGAGCTAAATAAACAATTCCCAACCGACGAACAAAAGAAGCCCTCTCGCGAGAGTTGCGCGTGGCGTCGAATTATCTGGCGCCCAGCAGTCGTCGTCGGACTCAATGGTCTAATTCCGGCAGTGTCTTCCCCGGGCGCTCCTCGAACAAACAAATCGGCGAGAGACGGAACGACTTAATTGTCGAGGAGTGGGCGCGAGCGCGAAAAGCCCGAGGAGTCGCGAGATCCCGCTGAATAAGACGGCCACCCCCTCGCCGCCTCGAGGCGAGACAAAGACAAACAGGCGGCGGGGCGCGGGGCGATAAGGTCCGCGGGACATTAGCAGGGCAGTGTGCCAGACGTTATTAAAACAGAAGGATCATCCCGAGCCCCCTCGGCCGCTTATCAATGGGCCGCCGAGGGCGACGACTCTGTCTGTCTCTGCGTGGCCAACCCCCCCTCCTCCATCCCCCTGCGAGCGATTCTATCTGGCTGCACTCTCTCTCCATCCTCCCCTCGCGTGCTCTAGCTGTTTGCACGTTTGGAGACGTGCGGCCACTGTGGTCGGGAGGCTGATGTGCGGATACGCGGCCGGCAAGTGTATTTATTATATGCGAGATTTCTGGCGGCTTTTTTTTTCGACGCACGCTTTTAAAAGGTACGACTACTTTTTTTTCAATGCTGTTTGAGTTTGTCCGGTAAAAAGTATCGAACGCTTGCGCGCTTTTGTGACTCGCTCGTTCGGGAGAAAATTACTGAAATTTTCTCGGAGCGCGAGGCGTGACGGGAAATAAGGTGATATTCGAAAATACGATTGTTTCCTCGCGCAGACGTAAACAAACTTTCCAGTTCATTGTTCTCGTGTTTCGCCGAGGGGGCAAAAAGGAACTGCTCGCTCAATTTAATAAACAGTATAAAGCGCCAAAGATTTTTCTCTCAAGTTTTCTCGTAAAAAAAAAAGAGGCATTTGAAAGACGCATTATCTACTACGGCACGAAGTTTCGATTCAAAAGAAATATATATAATCGAATTTTTCAATAAAACGCCAAATAGACGTTTCAGTTCCGCCGTAGTCGACGGAATTTCTCACATAAAAGTCGTAGGTGCGAAATAAGGGATAGCGCCGGCCACAGAAAGGTGAGAGCTGCTCCGCGAAAAGAAAAGTGAAGGAAAAAGAAAAAAAAAGAAAAAGATGAAGAAAAGCGAGGCGCGCGCGCGCCGCCTCCGCAGATTAAAGTCAGCAACGCTAGTAGTACACGCGCCGGGCGCAAAAAGGCGAAGAGGAGATTATTAAGAAAGCTAGACAGATTAACGGAACGCGGCAAAATAGAGCGCGAAACTGGCCGGGGGAAATAATACTCGGGTAAGAGCGTAACGAGATTGAACGAGAATAAAAGGGGCGCCGCGAAAGACGGAGGAGAGAAAAGAGAAAAAAAAAGAAACGAGTCATCGCGGAGAAAAGTCGCGGATAAAAGAGAACTCGTGGCGGAGGTATAGGTCGACGAAAAAAAAAAAAAAATCTCACCGCACGATCGAAGCTGTTGCGCGGCGACGACGTCTACTCCGCTAATAACGGCGGGGTCGCGGCGCGTAATCCCCGGATTTGATTTACATACTCCCCCTCGGTCTCTTTTTTTTTTTTTCCTCTCAGTACCCCTCGTAAGCTGAAGTCCGCGATTGGCTTCGCCGCTTGTAACGAGCGTCGACATCTGCGCGTCGCGGAATATCGGCCAATAAAAGTAATGGGATGATCTCCGTCTCTCGCGGTCTCGTAAAACTTTGGCCTCGCGCAAAAGTTCGACGCCGTTATAACGAGCGCAGGCTGTTTTTACACGCGACCGCCGCTGTACACTCGCCTCGCTTTTTTTTTTTTTTTAATAATCATGCCCGCGCAGTGAGCGATATTACGCCCAATCGGAATTTATCGATCGCGTTTGATTAAGCCAGCAAATTGCAAAGGCCTTCGCTGAGGTATTGAATGTTATCAATCTTTTTCCCATGACGCGGCGCAAAAGGCGAAATTGAAGTTATATAAAGCGGCCGAAATGCATTCGGGGCTCGCGCGCGCATGAAAATGCGCTCGATTAAAGTAATTGAAACTCCGCCGATCGACGGTGGTATCTCGCGACGAGCCGATGAAATATTTATCACTTTACAGCTGTTTCCGCGAGAACACGTCGTCTAAATCGGAAATACGCGAACTTCAAGTGAATCTCCTGCGACGAGCTTTAATCATGCCGATCTATCAAAGTGCCCTGCCTCTCGAGAGTCGTTTGAATTATATATATATTGATGGATAAGACAAAAACATTCGATTCCACGCGTAATTAACGAGCGAAAAAATGAAGACGGAGGAAGGAATCCCGTCGCGAGAGGTATACGTGTATACACCTGGAAGCGCATTTCGTAGCTCGCCCCGGGGGCATCGATCAATTACAGCCGGCAATCTGGTCTCTCCCTCACTGATGGATTATGAAAAACTACTGCGTTCGAGCGGCGCTAAAGTGAGATTAACTTTTCATACCGAAGCCACTACAGAAGTTCCTCATCGCCGCGGCTTGTTTGCCCCGGCGCAAAAAACTAATTTACACGGACGGCGCCATCGCCGCCGAAAAAAGGGCCGCACCCCCGCCCCCTGCTCCTTGATGGAAAAATCAAGGAGCGACCGAGGAGCACGAGGACACGCGCTGGGAAAAGAGTGTACCTCCCCGAAGTTGCCGCCTCGAAAGAATGCCGGGGCTGCGAGGCCCCGAAGTATTCGCCGGACCTCGGGGGCACGCACACATAACAACACTTGCAACGGCGAGCTCGGGGGGCGAGGCTCGGCAAAGGGTGTTTTGCGTTCCCGGCATACTGTGTGCGCGCGCTCCTACCCCTCCCCTCGGCCGCACCGAGGCTCTAAAGCCGAACTCTCGAAGCACAATGCGCTTTTTTTTCGCAAGGGTGTGTCTCGCATGCGCTTGGGTTTACCCTCGGTGGTGGCGGCGGTCTTGCTACTGGTGGTCTGCTTTACCGTCTGAGATTTAGTTATTCTTTGTTAAATAAACAGGGGTTGATTCGTGCTATCGTGTCTTTGATTTTGTTATTTTAATGTTTTTTAATCTCTACGTATTTATTGTCGTATCTCTGAGATTATACTATTCAAGCAGTATTTGCATATACTCTTTAAATTATAATACTGTTATTAATAATTTTCTAAAGGTACTTTTCGAAAAAATATATTTTACAAATTTTCTTCGCGTAAAATGAAACTTTGACGTTGATATCTCAAACGGTAAAGTAGGTCAGGTATGTGCGTATATACCCTTAAGGCTACAGATACTGTATCCCCTTAAGATTATGTCAAACCTACTTATACATATTTCTATGCACGTCATGCTTTACCGTTTTTCCCACGTCGTTAACTCTCTTAGATGTTTATTACTCATGTTAACTGAATTAATATTAAAAATATTTCCTTAGAATTAAAATGTGAGATGACTCGATGAAAAATTTAATAAAGTGTAATTAAATATGCGACAATGTCAATATTAGCAGGGGTAACTTTTTAATATAGCTGCTCCTCGCTATTCGATAAGAAAAGCTTTCTTTACGAGAAAGCACAAACTTCAAGGAATAACTCACCCATCAATCCAACAAAAAAATAAAATATAGCAAAAATGTTATCTCCAACTCACCTGTAACAAAAAAAAAAAAGAGAAAGAAAAATTAGTAATCTTACAATCACCGTAGCTACTTGCTAAAAATATAGCTTAATAAATCGCGCGACCATTCAACTGGAAGTTTGTTGCAAGGTGAGGGTGGACGAATTAAACGGTCGCGCGCTCGTAGACAAAACGAAGAAAGCCTTTGGAGTACAGTGCGATAAACTCCTCGGCTGAATATATAAAAGTGGCGGGGATCGATTAAACCGAAGCCTCCGCCCGGATGCAGATAGGGCTTAAAAAAAGGACGCCGAGCGAGCGAGGGAGGTGGGATGGGGTGTCGGATATAGGAATGCAATAAAATGGGGCCTCGGTAATGAGGGAAGCGCGCAAATAAATTGAGAGAAGCCGGGGGAAATAAAGTGCGTGGGGAGAGCGAGAGAAGGAAAGAAGGGCCGGGAGAAAGACGGCGAAGCGGCCGATAACGGAAGTCGCGAAGGAGGAGAAGAAGAAGCTGCTGCGGCGGTTGTGTTGTGTACACGCGAGGAGAGGTCGATAAGCGGCAGCGGCGGCCTCCGAGAGGGCCGTCTGTTTTCCCGCGGGTTTTATGGATGCGCCCGAGCGCGACACGACGGGCGTTAAGATTAGCCCCGGCGCGCCCGTTACGCGAGTTCGAGTTTACGTTTAATTTACGCGTGGAATTGAGGGAGGGCTGCGCGCGTTGCCGGGCTCCCCCTTTTCCTTTCGGAGGATGAATTTTGACGAAGGCGTAAATAATATGCGAGCCTTTCCGCGCGCCGCCGATAGCTGCGTCATATTTATACTCTCATCTAAGGCTGAAAAGATATTCATCGTAGTACGCAACCCTGGCTCGGTCCTGATTTTCAAATTTTAAAATTTACCGCACTGGCTTGGAAATTTCTTACTCCAACAATCTGAGGACGGGTTAAAATGAAAGGTGATGGAATTTTCTCTCACGTTGAATTAGTGACGAAATACTAAAATTATTGTCAATTGCTTCACTAATATAGTATAATTACTTTTTTTTTGCTCTACGATGATTCAAATTTAAGTAGTTGACAGGTATAATTGACTCATTGACATGGGTATATTAATACGATGATTTAATTTTAAGTTTCTTGAATAAACGTAAACGCAACTGAAAAGTGTCGATATCGGATATGACAGGTTTAATAAATCAGCGTCGAATCGTCGAAATATTTCATCCCGCCGATGAATAATTCAGGGAAAGAAGGGAATGTATAAATACATTAAAACTAATTCCGAGCAGATTTTAAAGCTTCTCGAAACCGCCAGAATAGTCACTTCAAATGCACCGCGCGAAAAAGGGAGTACCTTGCACAGGGAGAGGCTCGAAATATTAAATAAAACGTCGCCTCTCAACTTGCGCGACACATTAACGGAGACTCAATCCTGGTAGAGGATAAGAAAAAAAAGGAGGAACAGGGAGAGGCGCGTCGCGTCAATCGAGCCACGACGGGAGCTCCCCCGTGCCTTTTCCCGGGAAGAAAGAAACCCGCGGCTGCCGGCGACGAGTGCAAAGGAGAGGCGTTGCCGGGAGGGGGTGGGATTTATGGAGAGTCGCGGTAGGAAGTAATTATTTACCTCCTTTGTCACTTGGCCCGTCGTGATTCCGATCTCCTCGTCTCTCTCCCTTTTCCCTCGGCCGGGCGCGCGCCGGAAACGTCGACTACGCTACTAACCTTGAAATTTACTCTTTTCGGCCCCCCCTCGCGAATTTTCGCCTCCCAGGCGCCGAATTTTACGAGGCCGCGCCGACTTAACGCGTCTTACGCCCGCTTTTTTTGCCGAGTGTATAAAAGGAGAGCCTTTGTCAGATCGACTGAGGGCTTTCTGCCTCGCCCAGGAAATTCTCCGGGGGTAACTGAATTAAATCGGAATTTTCGTTATCTTGATAAGCTCGTGACCGTAAAATCTTCTCTTTCTCTTGTCAAACAGAAATCGAAAGATTTTTCCTACAGCGATAGACGGATATGATTTTTTTTACGAGCAATGAATAGGAATGAGAACAAATTACAGTTTTATTTTACGATTCATTAAAAAAAAAAATATTTAAGCTTGAAACATCAAGAGGAATTATTATGTTTTAACTTTCGCGATATAACATTTTTCTCTCTGAAAGGAATTTCTAGACTTGAGGAGTAGAGTGTATATTTGAAAATTGCTTAAAATTTATGTTTTTCTGCAACATTTTAAGATTCTAACAAGTTAAAATAAAAAAATGACTGTAAATTGTACCATGCTCCTAAAAAAACATGATATGTAAAAAAAAAAGATTTATTGTATGGATTAAAGAAGAAAGAGAACGGGAGTGTACTCAAATTTTTTTTTTTTTTTTTTTTTAAAGCACACATTTGCAGAGTAAAGAGTTTTTTTATTTTATCCCTCGCTTTTTATCCGCGGATTACTTTTCATGTCAAGCCGCACTAACGCGAAACTCTTACTCCACAAAAACTTTTCAAGCAACCTCGTATTCCATAAAATACACCCTCGAAAAACCCGCGATACTTCCTTAATGTCCAAATTTATATTCATTACGATAAACGCGCGTATACAATAGCATCAAAACGTGCCTCCGAGAGTCGACTAGAAGGCACGGCGGCACTTTCGGGGGAATAAAAAAATAAGTAAAGATGTGAGCGAAAGAGAAGAAGATACCATTAAAAACAAAAAGGAAGAGGGGGTCCTCTCGCGCGGTAGTAGCAGCTGTCCGCGTGCCGCAGACAAACGAGCGCGACGTGGCGAGCGTATATCGCTTATCGTTTGGGTGGCGTGCGCCCGGCGCGCACATAACGACTCGGGCCCGCTCGCTGCGAGTTATTAAATAAATGTATAAAATCGTTTACGGCTGCTTTGGGCTTTTCGCCGTTTGCCCGTGGCCCCGATAAACGTCGGCGCTAAGGTGCCCCGGCATAAATTTCGATATCGTAAAAGTGAAAAACGCGCTGCGTGCGCGCCGCCCCGCGAGGAACGGCAAAGATTTATAACGGGCCGACTGAGGGCGCGGAGGGGGTGGAGGTGGGTGGGATGGGAGTCTTCTTATGATATCGTAGCGAGAGGTTTCTTTTATTGCCGAATAATCGCGCACTCGACGCCCGAACAAAGACCTCGACTGGTGCACACTCGCTGACAGGTTTCCATAAGCGCGCACTCCCGCATCCTTTCAGTTCCACTCGAGAGTGACGCGAGTGGAAGTCGGAGCTTCGTACGGCTAATTATAAGCAAATTCAATGTGTGCATTGGCTTTCCCGCGAGATTCGAGTAATTAGCAGCTCGATTTTTTTTTGTACAGTAAAAGAAATTAAAATAAATTTTTCAGAGTAGATTGAGATAAATGGCACACTCCAAGTTCACTAATTTCATGTCGATAGTGACTCATTTTTAGCTAAAAATATCCTACTAGTTAAATTAGAAAAAAAAAATAGTAAGTATTATTAACTAAATTAGTAAAATATATTTAATGTGTTAAGAACAAATTTTTATCCGTTTTAAAATATTAATTACAATCTGATTTGATGTTAATAAATGGTTATATTACGAGGGAGAATGCATTAGAAATTCCAAGAATATTCACGAATCGCGGAAACTTTCGAGACGAAAAGTTAGCAAGACAATTTTCCTTTTTAATTAGCGTCTTCGCGGTGCGCATCATCTCCTCTGCAACTGCAGTTTTATTCTTTATGGATGAATCTTTTCTGTTTAGTTTTGCCTTAATGCACTTTTTGTATCTCAAGTAAGTTTATTATCAACGAGCAGCTCGAGTACACTGAGAGAAATGTTTAGTAAAAATGACTATACTGTTTTGTAACGCAGGGACAGATTCGACAAATGAAAAATTTTACTAGAAAGTATAGTAAAATTTGCTAGACTTATAGTAAAATTTACTGTTAATTTCGTAAAATTTACTGTAAGTCTGGGAAATTTTACTAAACTTTCTAGCAAAATTTTTCATTTATCGAGTCTATCCCTGCATTACAAAACAATATAGTAATTTTTACAAGAACTTTTCGCTCCGTGTAAAATAAATAAAAATCCTAAACACGTACAAAACTTTCGAAGTGCATTTTTTTTAACACCGTAAAAGAGTGCGAAGCAGTTCCCTTTTATTTAAAAAGAAACCGCCTCGATTAAAATACAAAAAAAATACATTTCGATTACGCGGCGTAAACGAATATGACTTGTAACAGAGAACGCGAGGCCCATTACCATAAGCAGCGCATTTGAATTTCCTCTCCGCGCGACCCTCGCGACCGGCTCCAACGCTTAAACACGCGAGATTTAATTTAGCACGCCGCGTCGCCGATGTAACCGATATCGTCGCGCGCGTGAAAAAAAATCCGTGCTCGAAAGAAGGGGGAAAAAAAAGAACCACCGGAGAAGGTAGAGCAGGAAGGGAAATCCGCACGATCAGCCCCGGGGGCGCATAAAGGAAGCCCGAGGCTCTCGAACTCTAATTTCCTAATCTGCCGAGCTCGCTCTTTCTGCGCGCAACCCCTTCGCAATTCGAAACCTGAAAAGTCCCCGATAGCTTGTCCCCCTTCCATCACTCCCACACCTACCGAGCAGGCCTACAGTTATGGTCGTTGTAGCGTACGCAGAAAAATATTTCTTTTTTTTTGCGACGTGCAAAACAAATGAGCGGCGACGAGCGCGACCTGCTATTGATTTTCCTTTTTGGCGATGGACGCGGAGGAGAAAGGGGGGCTTTGAAAAAAAAAAAAAATATCGTAACGAGCTGTAAACATCGGTCGCTTTGACGCGAGCCGAAAGGGAATTTCGTATGAAATAATACGGTTAAAATGCGTTTACGGATTTTCGCGAGTCCCAGCGTGTAAAACACGAGTAATCGGATAATCCTATGCAAAGAGGATGTCGGGGGACTGTGCGTGCGCGCGTGCGCCTAACCTTTTCAGCTGCGTCGCGCGACGTATAATGCGACAGAATTGGAATATAAAATATATCGATCGGTTGGTGCAAAAAAAAAAAGAAGAAAAAAAAAATATGCTAAACTACACGAATTAACGTCAGCCTCTCGCTCACAAAATTCGTTCCTGCTTTATTTAAAGCTCGATGAGATGTGTTTTATTTCAGCGAAAATTACAAGCCGCGACCCGTCGGTACACGGCTATTGTAAAAACACCACGCGACTCTCGCGGTCGCTGCAAATGTTTACTTAAAAAAAAAAGTGCACAGCGCGCCGAGAGCACGTGATTTTTCGCGTGACAGGTCCGCGACGCGATCGACAAAACCGGGTCGACAAGACGTCAGAAAAATGTACGCGTCTTCGAAAAAGTATGCGAGCACGTCGTGCGCAGTCATTGACAGCCGCTGTGTAATTCGACCTGTCGTAAAATGTCAAAACGTTAAAAAAAAAAAAAAAAAAAAATACATTTCTATCGGCGTTCAAACTACAGTCGATGTATGAACGCACTCTAATCGATTTTCATAAACCCCGAGTAACATCGTTTCGACGTATTAAACTGCACCCGCGGCGCTCCCCCTACATAATCCCCCTGAAGCTGTCTCGCGATACTCTTTCAAAGCGGGACCCATTTCCGTCCGCCGAATTAATCCATTCGTCTCGTTAAATTCATCGCGATATCCAAATTTCCTCGTAAGTACAAAGGGGGTTCCCGGGCGTGCAAAAGGAATTTGAAGCATTTCGGACGCTGATCCAGGAAGTAGGCGCGTACAGTACGTAGCAGGGCGCGTGCCCGCGCTCGACTCCTGGAGTAGCGGCGGAGCCGCGGGGGCGGCTCCCCGCCTGGCGCTGCGCTCGCGAAAGCGCAGAGAGCGACTACGCACTATTGATTCGCGGAGCGAGCGAGCGAGAGAGAGGAGAGAGGCGACGCGCGCCCCCGAGCCTCGGGAGGCGCTTGCCCAGGCACGGACACCATCCGGGCGCCCCTTAGCTACCAGCCAACGACGCCACCTCCTCTCTTTCTCTTTCGCTCCCACTCGCTCTCACGAACGTGCGCGATTTTTTCACCCTACCCGGCTTGCAGCCCCCTGCACTTGCGAGATTTCGATTTTTTTACGCGCACGTGGATTCGCAACAACTCTCCTTTCGGCTCACTTTTCTTTTTTTCTTTCTGTTCTCCCTTTTTCTTTTTCTTTTTTTTTTTTTTTTAATAATGAGGAACGGGTTCGTTTTTTCACTTTGCGGCGATAGCGCGGGCGAGATCCTACTTGTAAATGCTCGCTCTCCGCTGGAATTATGTAAAGGCATTATGTAAATACGCGAATTTTACGTACGGCTAAAACATAATATTAGCATGGAAGTAGTTTGCGGGGGCTCGCGAGATAAAAGAGCGCGCTTTAGGACCCAATTTTGCGTTATTACGTTACGGCTTCATTCAAGCTCCGCGCGGTCAGAACGATCCAATCAATCCGTAATGGGCCTCGAATTCTGCAGTTACGCCGCGACGCGTGTGCAGCCGAAAAGTCCCCCCCCCCCCCGCAAGCATACTCCCTCCGTACTTTTCCTCGCCTTATACGGTAAATAAAGCATGTCGACGAGGAGAAGAGAAGAGGCTGCCCAGTGATCCGAGGAGTGCGCTTGTCAAATATAATTTCCCGCGTAATCCCGAGCCTCCAGTTAATTCGAAGATAAAGGATAATTTCGTGCGGGTTTACGAGTAGGAGAGGCTCGAAAAAAGGACTATGAAAAAGAAAAAGGAAGGAGGCTTAGGCGAGGAGCACCGCAGGAACAAGCGCGCAAACGCCGGTAGGAAAAGAGCGCGCCGGATATCTGCACGCCGCGAGAGGAAGAAGAATGAACGGACGTGGGATGCGCGCCGGAGGGGGTGGGGATGGCGGGGGGGGGGGGGTCGGAGGGAGAGGCGGTAGGAGAGGACAGATTGCTCGTTGTTTCAGAGTTAAGCCCCATTGCGCACGTTCACGACACGATCCTGAGGGTGGGAAAATGCCCATGTACGAAGAAATGTGCGCGCTACGCTGCCGGCTCGATACAAATGACAGAGCTTCCCCTCCGAGCGGCGAGGCCGTGTGCTCCTGGCCTGCCCGACCGCCGCAGCCTGTTATGTGCTCTAACATTTTCGAGTCGATACTCTATGGTTTATATCAGTCTACCGGATGGCCAGATAATGCGTCAGTTGCCCTCCTGTTTATTAAACCTTCGGATAGCGCCTCAAATTTAAGATTCCGCCTCGCCGCAAAAGTGATGATGCATTATAAAGCATATATAAAAGCTTCGAAAATTTTATTTTAGAAAAGAGCAAATGAATTAATAAGTTATTATTCCTGTTTTTATTTAATAGAGAAGAATTTTTTTATTCTTTTTCTGAGTTATTGATGGTAAGTTTATAGTAACATGTGATAATGAGATTCTGCCGCACATAATTATATTTTGTCTCGACAATCTAAGCGACATTTAAATAGCGCATATACATTTTGGGAGAAGTTAATCATTCGACATTTCAATAACGCTGCCAGCCTCGAAGTACCAATAAATCGAAACTGAATTGAAGGAGCCAAAATTGCATTTCCAAGTTATCGATTAGGCATGGACAATATTTATTCGATGAATACTGAAGAGAGTATATAAGCTTTTAACATTGAATTGGCAAGCTTGCCGGCAGATTATTGGATCAGCGTCATTTTCCGTTACCGAGCTGTTCTTATCAAATCGACAATGGACCACAAATGGCGGACGATTAATTGACCATATTCAGTCGACTGAATCTCGTTTTGTCAGATACAACGTACATAGCCGACAAAACTCACTCAGTGAATTCACTCTTTATTTACTCCACTCTTTTTTTTTTTTTTTTTTTTATTTCGCGTATAACTACCGGTAGCGCGGCCCTAGCGTATTGTCGATTTCATTTTATTTCCAGATTTATTGGCCGCTGTAACTGCCGTTTAAAAGTCTGGCCAATAACAGTAACGCCGGCCAATGTAGTTTTAGATCTTCCTAGTCATCAGCATAATGAGGTACAAACGCATAAAGCATCCCGTTAATTTTCTCGCTTTAACTCTGCATTAATCCTTTTAGCCCTTTGACACCCGAGAGGTACAGCGCGCACATTTGCCGAAGGACTGCCACATGCTAATGTCGATCCATCTATTCTAGATGCATTATATGATTATCATAGCTGAAGTTGCCAGTGAGCATACTCAGCGCATCAGTACCCCGAGCATTAACACCCCGGTCATTATTATCTAATCCTAATCATCAACCTATTGCTTTACAAGCCCATCCGAAAGCCGAGGCCCATGAATTTTGCATTTCCAATCGCCGCGCGTCCATCCCCCTATATACATTTACGTCCCCGCTGCAGCGAAACGACGTCGGCCGGAAAATATTCTCAACGAGCGGTCAATCGAAATTTCGCCCATCCCCCACCTAAAACCCAGCCGCATTCAAATGCAGCTGTACACCAGCCGCATTCAACGAGGCAATTTATAAGATTGCCGGCGGATCCGAAAAAAAGCGCGACTCTCACGGCGCGTCTCCAAAAGCGCGTCCTTTCATTTATCTCCGTTTTTTTTTTCGCGGCGCAGGTCGCGCGGGGGAGGTCGTCTAACCTCCCGCGCAGCTTTCCTCGCACCTGTTTGTCTGTTTCGCTTCCGGTCGGGGAAATAACCGTAAATACCCCTATGGAGAGAGGTGCGCGGGATTCGCTGGGTTTCCCTCCGCGGCTGTCTCCTCTCGGTTGACAGGATCGCGCCGGCTCCAGATGAAAAATGTTCCCCGCGTCGCAGCCGGTTCCCCGGCGCTCTCTGACGCGCGCCGCCGACTCCACGTTCTGCTTTATAGAACCGTACCGTTAGCCGCGCCAGCCATTGTAGCAGCGCGGCTCCCCGGGCTTTAATTGTTTCGCATGCGCGCGGCAGTGCAACGCGCAGACGCCGTCGTCGAGGCGCGCGCTCGCTTTCTTTTTTAATTCTCTCCGGTAACCCCTTCTGGCGTGGATTATTTACGCGAGAGAGAAAGAGAGAGAGACGAAGGTCTCTCGCAAGTCGGGATGATGGCCTTTCCGTCGCCCCGGAGTTTATAAAGTACACGGTAATAAAGCACGGGGCGCGCCCCGCGGTATCTTTTGTCTCGCTCCTTTTTTGCCCCGGCTGCATTCAGGACTAGATTAATTTCAATTACGGCTGAGATTGTTTGCGGTCGAAAGTTCGCCGCGGCTGGTCGACGGATAAAAAGGTCTAATTGCCGCGATGAAGGTGTGTTTCGCTTGATTAATGAAGAAAATATAGCGCGAGAATTACCGGTGCCGTTAAAATGCATCGTCCCCTCCTCCCCCCCCCCTGATGCTTTTTGCATCGCGAAGCTCGGCGACTGGACCCATTTCGGAGCGCAGCGACTTATCGCGGCTGTACACGGTTCCGCGCGCTTAGGCCGCCTAACCCAATGAAGCTTAAATCTCGCGAGCTTATTTCGCTCGGTTAAATAATGCTTGATCGAGTTCGAACAGTCAATTTGTTACTGTACTTTGGAGAGTTCGCGCAAACTGAGTTAGGGCTGATTGGCCATTGACGAGGCCTCATCAAATTTCCGCTGCAGAACAATAAAGTTTTCGCCCAGCGCCCGTCGTCGGAATCCCCCCGCCCGGGAACTTTTCTCCAACGGGGACGACAAAAAAAAAGAGGAAAATCGATTCGAATTCGATTCTAAGGAGAGCCCCGGTATTACCTACTCCACCCCCCGAAAATCTCGATATCCCACGGGTGACAATCGCGCGCGCGCGCCCCAAGAAGCTTTCCCGTGTATTTCGGGGTATAAGCGCGCGCGCAGCGGCTGATAACGATCGAATTCAGCGGCGCGAGCCGCGGGTGGGGAGAGAAGATGGCAAGACTTTAATTATGCAGAGAGAAACTCCCGATCCGTTCGAGCGTCACCTCAAAGTAACTTTCCTCCGTCTGCTCGGCTCGCTCGCGTGCGCTCCTCTTTCTTTCCTTCCTTTTTTTTCCGCGGGTGAAAAAGAGCCGTCGGGGAAAGGGAGGCCTGAAGGAGCTATTCCTGTTTAAGGAGCGTTCTCGGGTGCACGCGCGCGCCGCACCGTTACAGGGATGCGCATGTAAATGTGCGTAGGCGCGCTGCGCTTTAAAAGGCTTTTCCGCGCGCGGCTCACGTCTTTTTTTTTGCGTGAACGCGCACGCCGGATAGTTCGCTTCCGGGGGGGTCTCGACGCTCTTTTTCTTTCGCTCCTAACTGTCTTCGGCCGTGCGGGTGTGTACAGGGAGAGGTGGCGCGTTTTTATGGGTGCCAGTAGGGACGCGCCGCGGTTAATGTTTGAATGAGCCGTTTTGACGGAGGCCTTTCGAGCGATCCGTTGAATGGCGTAAATACACCCACCTGCCGCTCGCGTAGCCTTTTAGCTTCGCGTTTGAGCGGACCATTTTTATTTTTCCAATTGCCTGATTGACTGATAGTCGCGGGTTAATTATTCTGAGTGAAGTTGTAGTATCTTTTGCTTTGGGAAATGATTAAAGTGTGCCTTGTAGTTTGGATACCGATGCTTTTGTTCCGTTTCCATCTAAATTTCAATTAGTAAGGAGAAAAACTTCAATTTTATAAAATTAGATGTATCTAACTGATTGGCAATAAAAATACACGTCTTAGTCAATATTATTATCTGTTTCTATTTCCTTCTCTCAAATTGAATCTTTTCTCAATATCTCCGAGTGAAATTTAAAAAACATTCGAGAAAGGAGAAGCAAGGAGATGAAAGGAATACATTTCCTCATCGTTTATCAGGAATAGTTATCGAAAAATAGCAGTTTGCTAATCGTCAATAACGAAAAATAATTTAGAAAGTGCCGAATGAAACGATTAATTAAGCGCAAAGAATTTTTTCATCATAGCGTGATCAGTAGAAAAGCTTGAACAAAGGAATTCAGCGGCACGGAGGTGAATTCCTGGATAGTGTACGAGATGCAGTCTGGCGTAGTCCATATACAAGGGAAGCAATGAGGGTGGTGTTTTTCACGGAAGGAGCGAGAGAAGCATCGACTCCGTTCTTACGCTCGGCATGGAAAGCGCCCTTTAATAAGAGAGCGTCAGGTTTAGGGAAGGGAGGTGGCGTCGCTGGAGTCAGAAAAGTAGGAGAGGGAGAGAAAGAGAGTGTGTCTTACGCGAGAGATTAGAACCCCTGTAGCTGACAAGAGGGAAAATGTGCGGCTAAAATAGGGCTGCCTGGCAAGCGAACGAGAAGGACGGAGGTAGGAAACGAGGGGGTCGCCTCGGAGACTTTTACCAGCGTTAATGTCCCTTACCTTGCGCGTTACAAACCTCACTGGCAAACCTCGCGCGCACCCCTCACTTTCCCTCTCCGTTTTGGCGTCTTACATTTTTCGCCCAAACTCCCACCCTCCGTTCGTTCCGTCCCCTCTCGGGATTGAGATTTTTGTCCTGCGCGCCCACAAACGAGTGTATACACACTTTTACTTATACGCGGATCGCGAGCTGCGCAGTAGGCAGTAGAATCGATCGGTCTCCTTTCAATACGCAGTGTGAATGTGAAAAATCAGCATTGGACTCGCGAGAAATCGCCGCAAATTGGAAAGCCAGCTATATTCACTTGAAATCCTGAATTCTATACGCATTCCCAGCGCGGAATCCATAATTTACATCACGCAGTGTCTCTCGACTGCGAGCAGCGCGCGACCCTCGAAAATCTGCTGTCACCTACTATACAACAGGCGCCGACCCCCCAGCACACTCACGCCCCTACTACCCTCGAGTGATCCCGGGAACGCGAAAATATTCAAAGCCATTCGGGCGAGCGGGGTATCGTTTGCCGCGACTTAATGAATGTTTCAAATGCGTTTTAAACATCAGGTATTTCGAGTTCTCCTGCCCCTCCCCCTCCCCCGTACCGGTACAATGGAATGCGTAATGCAACGCGCCGACCGACGGGGGACGCATCCCTACGGGAGTCAAGCGTGTTTTTTAAGCGAAATTTTATTGTGCCACTCGGTGGCCGGAATTTCGCGAGTGTCGCTTCGCTTCGGCAGTCGTCCTGACGCCCGAGCGAATGCTTTTCTAAACAGCGAACGGGAATTGTCTATTTATACCAAGTATTTTGATATGATAATACCGGCGAGTTTGCATTATGCGCGTAGGAAAATAAAGCCGCGTTCGCGCGCCGAGGCTTTTCTTTAGATAGGCAAATTTTTCTCCGAGTGAATTTTCATGCACGCGCGTGAAGTGACCGGAAGCAGATAACCGCGGGCTCATTTGCGAGCAAACCGCTGGAAAAATATCCTCGTTTATAATGATAATTGCCTCGAGGATTTTTCATTTCTGGACTTTAACTAACCAGCTATATAGAAAACGCAACGTAAAGTAATTTCCCTTTCACCATGGCTAAGATTTATTTAAACACCTTAATTAGATTTTTAATTCAACATCGATGTACTCAACTCAGAGAATGCACGGACACTTTTCGTATAAAAAGGAGGTGCTGAATACCTACTGGATTAAACAACGGAGTGGCTTGGGCGTGCGGTCGGCCCTTTTTTTGGGAGACCAGCGCCGAAAATGCGGTCTCGCGCCGCATGAAAGATTCAGCCGGCACGGCCGCACTGGACCCGAAAGGCCAAAGGTCGCGCGTCGGGATCGATAATGAGCCAGACGCGCCGCGTGCCTCATGCTCTCCGCTCTCCTCTTTTCCTCTTCTTCCGTCTCTCTCTCTCTCTCTCTCTCTCTCTCCAGCCATCCGATAATGGGTCAATGAGAAACGCGCTCGCCGCCCCTGCCAAAATTCTCCGCTCGTTCGTTTTCTGTAGTCGGATAAGTGTGTCGCGCGTCTCGATGTAAAAACGTTGCGGCCGACGTGAATTTAAGGGTATTGTCGAACTTCCGACGCGGGGCACGCCTCGGTGGACTTGGTCGCGCCAAATCATTCAAAGTTTCGGTGCTGCTTTTTAGAAGGTATTTTATTTTTGTTCCGAACTTTGAGTGGAGTATTTGGAAGGATTGCTTGTTTCGTTAATTAATGATCGCTGCAGAAATTAATATAATAACGTCCTCTTTTTCGTGCAAAGTGGTAATTTAATACTTTTAACGGAAGTTGGATTATTTACAGAGAACAATTGTGTTAAGTGCAATTAATTACGAGAAGTACGTTTTAACGATGAATGATTGATGAAAAGACTGTACGTATGAGTATTATCAGTTACAATAAATAATAATACCTGTCGTGACAAAGATGGAAGTCTTTCATTAGCTGATGCATGTAAATTTCATGATTTTTTATTTGCAGTCGGCTGATATTTTAAGTAATTGCTCTCTTTTCGAAACGCGCTCCTAGATCTACTTTGGCATTTTTAAATCGACAAAAATAATCAAGATCTCGCGCGCATTATTCACAAGCACAACAAAAAAATCATCAGCACCGCCTTTATATTTATTAGATTATGCACAATAAGCCGAGTTGCAGATTTTTTAATTCGAAATAGTGCCATTCATGAAAACGCGCAGATAAGATCGGTCTCGTGCTTATCTGCTTAGGAGATTGCCTCACATTAGGAACAAAGACTCACAACAACAAATCCATTCGCGGGGGACTGAGCCCACGTTATACTTAATATTCAAGAAATCTTGATTTCTGCCAATCATTTTAGCTAATACACTCGGGGATCGTGCAACTCAATCTGCGCGCGAAAAATTCGAGCCTTTCCCACGTCAGTTACCCTCGACTGCAAAACGACGTTTCTATTTTGAACGAACCTGCTGTTTTAACGATTGAGGTTTTTCTTTTTTTTTTTTTAATAGACCGAATTAATCGTCGCACGAATACAAAGAATTTCGGCATGAATTTCGCCGCTAAGAGTCTCGGAAGAGCTGACAGGCCCAGCAGGAGCTTCCGACCCTTCGGCGCGGCATCTCCAAATATAAATCTCGCACCCGGCAGAAACATTAAGCGAGTAAATAAAGCCGGGAAGCGAAAAAAGGAGCGCGCTCGCGCCACCAAGTGGGTGTATTTGTGTAGGAGCGCGATAACACGCGGCGCGTGCCTCTCGAATTCGCGCGTTTATCCGAAGGGCCCTCGACGCGGAGCAGCCGGTGAAACGTCCGCGGGCCGAACCCCCCGGGGAGCCCGGGGTAAAAAGGGTGACGCCCGGGGGCCGAGGACCGGAGGTGGAGTCGTGATTTTTTTTTCTTTCCGCGCGCAGCTGACGCTGGGCGAAGAAGCGAGACGGGAGGATGGGTGGAAAAAGCGAACGACGAGCCGATCGAATGATTTCTGCGGATAGCCGGTCGCTGACGCCTAGGATGCTCCATCGGGGTGAGAACTGGTTTTTTTTTTTATCGGATTGACGCGATGTTTATCGGGTGTCATTTCTAGCGAAGCATTAGAGCCCTTCAATGTTTTTTTTTTTATTTGATGTATGTGGGTGAAAGTATTTACCTTTTCATAAATAATCGGTTTAGAAATTCAAAGAAAAATCGATTAATACTTTATTTAAAGAGGCTAGAATAAAAGATGCGATAATCAATAATCGCATTAAATTGATTGCAAATTTATTAAAACGGGATTAAATAAGCCCCTTGAAAGCATGACCGAATCAGAAAAAACAGTTTACTAATTCAGAACGGCTGTCGATCAACAAATTCTATTTCTGCATTTTTCAAGCGTCGATCTCGTTCCTCGCTTTTCATTCATCTTCATTTATAACTCCAAAAAAAAAAAAAAAAACAATAAACGCTTATCCGACCCATCATCCCTAAACTGCTCTCGAAAAAAGGTATATGGGAAGCGATCGTTGACGTGGCACTCAGGGGCAACTAACGAACTCTTTGATCAGCGCATCAAAATGATCGGAAACAGTTTGTCCCGGGCGCCTCGCCGAAGTCCCGGGCGCCCGCGCAACTTGCCAAGTCACCGCTCGGCAGTTTCGCAGCCATTACATGCTTAATACAGCCCCGCCGCCGCAAGCCCCCCGCGCCCCCTGCACACGCCGTCGTGCCGCGCTCGAAAACTCCGAATTCTAAACTAAACTACAGCGAGCGCCGGGGCAACCACGTCGCTCTCGTCACCTCCTGCACGCGCCACACGTGTCCCCCGCGCACGCACGGGCTTTAGCCGCTCCATCTTGTGCAATTTCGCCCCGTCGAGCACGACCCCCTCGCCCCTCGTCCCCCTCCCGCCGTCATACTCCGCGTTAATACTGCAGCATCAGCCGCACGAACGAGAGATCGGCGGGTGGCGCACGTGACGCCCGGGACATGCGTCCGTGCACGCGTGGATTAAGATCCCTCCCCCCACTGCTCCGATGGTGGCTGGAAAGAGAGAGAGAGAGCGCGCGGAAATATGCCCGGGCTTTTTTGATGTATCGCGCCGAGTTATGAGCGAAAAATTAGGAGCGCCCAGGCTCTCGGTATATATTGCCCTCTGCTTTTCCACCGCCGAGTTATTGCGTTTCCCGATGACGAATAGATCCGCGCGAGATTCGCCGTGATTTAGACGTCGCGCCCGACGCACGGACCCTCTCCGGCGCAACGCCGTGGGGGTAATCGTACGGGAAATTAGTTCTGGCTTGTTGTGCGCGAGATGAAATTTTTGATTGAATTATTTTAATTTGCCGGGGACGCGCGTCCGGGCCCTCGGCTTTGTCGAACTTCCCCGCGTGCGATACTAAGTTACGAACATGCTATGCCGTCCCTATTTTTATTGCATCTACCCGACAGACTATAATTATGGAGGAAAGTATGTTTTGCACATTATTTCGACTTAAGGGCAAATTTGAAGACTTATATATCTTATTTTATCCTTGGCCTGTCTCGCATGTTACATTTGTTCCGTAATTGATACTGTGGATTATTGTCGATGAAAAAGTTATTACGTGAATCACGAATTCAGTGGACGATTGTTGGCGGCATATATGAATTGCTGCGGATTATCGATGGCGGCTCACCGTATTTTTTTCGATTAATTTATATGGCGCCTCGAATTACCAGGAAAAGTAGGAAAATCCATTTTTAATGGCGCGTTACGTGAATGTGCGCGATCTTTTATGTATTAGGCCAAACAAGAGATAATTATCACCTTGGCGCCCACGCCGATTTAAAATCAAGCTGGCTTACCAATCACCTACGCAACTTGTTATTTTCGCTCGATAATGCTGCGTGAGCACAGTTGACTTACCTGGAACGGAGAAAAAATAAGAAAGCCATTAGTTTCTAATTAATGAATTATTAATGTAGTACGATAAATTAAAGACAAGTCAATTAAGAGTCCAGCGTGCGCATATAAGAAGCAGAAAAACGCGCAAATCATTAATTAGCGAGGCATGCATTCGCATAGTTCGGCCACGATTTCCGCATAACTCAGCGGGTAGCCAGCGGCAGCACCACAGCGGCTCTCAAAAGCTGCGCACTAAAATCCGGCCGTTTCCCTCCTCCCCCGAAAAAAAAGGGACGCATATCCATTACGCGGCTGAAACAGCGAAACATTCCTAGAGCGCGCGGCATAACGATGCATCCGGATAATTCGCCGGGGCGCACAAAAGCCTACGGAAATAAACTGCGCTGGGGGTCAGGTCAGAAAAAAAGGAGGAAGCTTGCAAGCTCGGAGGGGAGAGAGGTTACAGCTGAAAGCACAGTGCAAAACCCTTTTGGGGGGATGGGATCCTCTTTCCCGGAGCGATGAAAGGCTGGAGGGTTCGTGGGTACGGATCGATGGAGATCGCCCTAAGCGTCGGATTATTATTTTCCGGCTGACTTGGCCGCCCCTCGATTCTTCTCCGCCGACCCCTCGGCAGGGGATGCGCACTTTTTTTTCGCAACGCGTGCAGCTACACCTCTCTTGTTTTAATATAAAGAGCTCCGAGTAGAGCAAGCTGGAACTAATCGTACCTGCGTGGCGCTCGCCCGTGGGGTGAGCGAGTACCGCCGGGCCTGTTCTCGGGGGAATTGGGTTTTTAATCGATTTCATTGTGACGAAGTGAATATAACCGAGTCTGCGCGCTCGCCTCTGTATTTCGTTAATTTTCTTTTGCGTCCCCGGCGGACTGCGCCGTTTGTTTGCTTCTATCGCGATGAGATAGAGGCGCGACTGCTCCGTCGGAGGCCGTTGTTTGTATACGTCTTCCGCAAACACGCGGAAACGAAATATGTGTACAATTTGTTTGCGCGCAGTTTGGATAAATATAAATAAACGAGGCGTGTTCGTTTCCCCAGTATGGGCCGATTAGACGCTATTTTCTGGCGAATAAGCGGGCAGCAGCATCGCCGGCGAATAAAAACGGGCTGCTCCGAAGCGATGGAAGTGAAAGAACGATAGGACGAGTGAGAGAGGAAGAAAAAAAGAAAGAAGGAGAGTTGAGAGTATTTAATAGAGCCGCAGGAAAAAACGTAATTGTACTCGGGTCCGTAATACGTTTACCCATCCGAAGTTTAAGCTCGTCCAAGTCGAGTACAAATCCGCTTCTCGAGGAATCGAGGCAGACTCGGACTCGTAAAGGAGGGAATACGATAAAAAGAGAGAGAGAGAGAGAGGAGCAGCGCCTCAGCTAAAGAGAGTTTCAACTCCGGCGCGCAAAAACGAACGGAAAATGTCCGGGTAGAAAGAGCGCACCTAAATGGCTAACAAACAACAATTAATTGCAACTGTTTCAAATTGAAATAGTGGATGACAGGTAACCTGAGGGGCGATGCATTTATGATCATTTCGCGGAATCGCTGGAATATACTGACTGGAGGATTTGCGTAATTTTTTTTCGTAAGATCGAGTTACGATATATATTCGAGTAGCCAAGGTTACTCGCGGCACCAGAACGCCAGGAGAAAAGACTGTATTTTACGGATTATGATTCAAAGGATTAAATACGATACGAGGCGAGCTCAAAAATCTCTGTTTAAACGGGAAAGTTCCCGGTCTACCGGCATATTAAATTTTACTATCAAAGTGGAGGTGAAAATGTCCATTACTTTGATGCACTTTCTAATGCAATAACGGGGTCGGCGATTAAATGACACTCGAAACAGTGTCATCAACTCTACGGGCGCGAAAAAAGAAAAAAAAATGAAAAACAATTTCCCCGCGCGTCGTCAAATTACAATATCGTCGCTTCTAAAGCGTCATCCTCGTAAATAATAGGATCTGCCGCAAATCTTTTTACCTTTCATCAGGCCACGGTTTTCCAGCCCATCCGGCGAATAAAATAGCTCTCTCAAAAAAAAAATCGGGTAAATCGCGTTGTCGGTGTCGCGCTCGCCGCAGCAAAGAAGACAAAAGACTTTTCTAAAAATCCATCAAGCGCCTCGCGCGAGCAAAAGGTCGCGAGATAATGCGCCCGAAAGGGACGAGGGGCAAGCGCGGGGAGAGAAGGTGAAGGGGGGATAGCAAGGCATTTAAGATTGCAGTGGCTGCGCGTCTACCGCTCGACGTTGCTGTGCCAACGGCTGTCTCTCCGCTCCTCCTTGACGAGGTTAACTGCATGCAAAGCGCATTAGGGGCAACCCTCAAAGGCGCAGTCCCTCCTCCCGCTCTCTTTTCTCTCTCCCGGCTTGTAAATAACGATCGTTACGAGGTGGGCGAACGCGCGCGCGCCGATTTTTCTCTCCCGCGGTGCGCGCCCCCTCTTCGCTCTTTCGCGTGTAGTACTACTACCCGTCCTTTCTCTCGAAAGGCCATTTCTCCCAATCGAATTTGCGATTTATCCGAGGGCGACTTCAAAGCGCGCGGCGCACTGTTTTCTCGCGCTCCATTGCTGCGCGCGCTCCTCTCCTGTTTTTTTTTTCAACGAGCGCAACGCGATTTACGCTGCGCTGCCCCGGCTTAAACCTGATTTCTGAAAGCAAGCGGCTCCGAAACACAATGTCCCTTCTCACGGACGCGCACGTGCTCTCGCGATGATTCTCGGAAATCTTTTACAGGGTTATACTTTTATTTTGTAATTAAGTGGTTAATTTTTTTTTTCTTTTCATGTTTATCGTTAAAATTTTGTGTAGTTTAAGTGGATGTTAGAAACGAAGGAGGACAATTAAATTGTATCAAATTATTATGTGAATAATACCGGTCCGGGATCGGCCGTTAACGCACAATTATTACCCAATTTTCGAGGATGGAGTATTACGCTCGGGAGAAATTCTCATCTAGCCGCGCTGCCGGCGCGAAATTTTCAGCGCATTAACGACATTATTCGCCGGCGTGGAGATAAAACGGTTATTTTTTTTCTCCCTATATAAGCTCCGCCGAGGCATCAAACGCGCGCACACTGATTTTCGCGAGTTAATCGCGGGAAAAAGGCGCGTTATGCGTCGCTTATTTTCTGATAAAAGCGCGATTTTATGGGGCTTTTATTACGACGCCAGTAGTCCGCTCGTGTCCAGGCTTATACGTTGCAGGTAGCCGATTACACGGGGAGAATTTTGTTTATCAAGGCCGTAAACCGGACAAGAGTGCTAGAAGGGGGAGAGAAAAGGTTACGCAACGAAATTGTCCCTCCCCCACTCTCTTTCTCTCCACTGCATCTTTCTTCTTTTTTTTTTTTTAACGAACGAGCAATTTTCTCTTTCGGAGCCTTCCATCTTTTTATCGTAGCGTGAGAAAATGGGATTTGAATTTATAACACTCGGAGGGCGGCCGTATCTTCGGCTACTGGCCGTCGGGGCGACGTTCGATGTCGTTCGCCTTTACCTTTTACGAGATTTATACCTCTGGACAGGAAAGATTTTTAATTAAAATAAAGTTTAATGCCTCCGTTGTATCCCCACCTTGTAAAAGAATTCTAAATCCGCGCAAAATCTGTATTTTATTATTTAAAAGCTGCTAATCTTTATTGATCAGGGGTCAAGCATTATTTAAAAATAATAAGAAAAGTGCAAAAATAAATACACCATTGTAGAGTAGCACGAATAAATCTCTTTCAAGGTATATAAACTCGTCTATTTGTTTCCTTTAAAAAAAAAAACTCGCCCGTTTCAATTAAAGTCACATCCGCGCGTCGAGCAAAGCGAGAAAAGCAGAGCACAGCCGGCCACTTTCTCTAACACTAGTCGAACAAGAAGTTCGCGCGGCGGGGGCGCGATATAAGAGGCGAGCGTCGTCGACGTAGCACGACAAAGGGGTAAAAGGTTAAAGCATCGCAGGGCCTTGCAGGTACACCGCCGGCGGGTCAATCCGTCGAAAGAAGGAGCTGGAAGATAGAGCCGAAGGAGCAAAAAGGCTGGCGCGCTCGAGGAAAAACACACGCGGACGACCGCCCGTCGCGACCTTTAATTGGCCGGGGAAAAAGCGAGCGGGGGTAAGGAGAGGGGGGAGGAAAAAAAGGAGCCCGCGAGAATCGAAGGAGGCGAGCTGGACGGACGTACATCGCGAGAAGCACGAGGGAGAGGGACGGGGAGAGCCGCGGGGCGTCGCGTGACTCGGCCGAAGGTGAGAGAGAGAGGCTCGGAGGCGTCGGCGGCTCTTACGTACATCGCGTGCACGACTTCTTCGCGGAGGGTCGATCCGCCGCCTCGCCATTTCCCAGGGCCGATCGCTCGAACACGCCGCCCCGAGTTTCGGGGGGTTGCCGATCTCGTTAGAGGAAATTTCGTGCGTGTGATTGCTATTTTTTTTTTGTTTTTAACTTGTTTGTTTGCGTACTTATTTTAGGAGGTGGTGTATTGGCTTTTGTTACATCGCGATAAAGAGACTCGACGTTTACGGTGTTATTTATGGAATTCGCTACCGCGTAAATTCGACGATCAATCATGTCGCCGATTTGCTATTTATAGCGACATTTGTTTACAAGGAGCTGTACGTTGTAATTTATGGCATATTTTTCGAGGAGATTCAAATTTAATTATTGTCTCTATTTGGTAAATACTAATATTAATATCGCTGACATGCTAATGAATTAAAGGATATTTATATTACGAGTAAATTAACAACACAGTGTATTTCATAAATGATAAATTTGTCTTTTCATGCGAATGTTTGAAAGAGTAATTATTAATAACTCTATTTTCCAGAAAATTTTATTCTACTCTTCAGGAAAATGCATACGCGTTTCCGTTAAAAAATATAGAATTTCCTATACTTTGAAATGTCAATGTATGAACCTTATCAATTTTAACGAGAAATAAGTAGACTATTGTATAGTTTGGATATAATACGGCTGCTGTATCATTTGCTTTTAAAATATGCATTGTACAAATAAATAAACCATTACTTCTTGTACTATAGGTGCAGTGTCGCATAACACTCTAAGTCTAAAATAATAATGAATACAACGAACTCAACTTCCACCTATACTCTTCGAATTTTAATAACGCACAATAAATGAGATAAAAGTAATAATTTAACCTAATTTGAAAGAAAAAAAGCAAAAAGGAAAGGTTTTCTAAACTTTTTATTTTACACACATTAGCAGCTAAATACGCAATTAAACGCTCGTGCCCATACAAGGTTTCTCGCGACGCAACAGAATTACCGCGAACCGGCACTAACGAAACCTTTGTCAAGGGGATTCACCGGAGCTCCCTTATATTTTTCCGGCGAAATTAAAGAAAAGAGGAGCAAAGAGAGGAGCACACGTCCAAAGGAAATTAGCGCCCGCAGAGCGAGGATGAAAAGGAGGCGCGGGCACAGAGAGCGCCCGCCAGTGGTAAAAATTAAGAAAGACCGCGGTCTAAGCGTTTGTGCAGCGAGAAAGGGAAGAAATAAAGCCACATTGAATTTGCGCTCGCGAGATTCAAAAGAGCGCGGGTCCCGGCTGCATCTTTTTTTGCGCCCAGCGGCGCGCAAAAAAGCCCCCTATCAATCCGCCGATTCACACAGGCGTCGTCGCTCCTCCATAAATTACGCGACTCACTCGCAGCTTCTCCTATCCTCCCTCCCATTAATCTCCCGCGGCCGGGGAAAGCTCGCGAAAAATCTCCCACGTAAGGGCCCCGAGCGTGCGGTCGATTAATAATTTTTCGCGTCGATCCGGCGGAAATATTTTCGCCGGGGGGTAGAGATACGCGACGGGGGTGAGTGGGGGTGGAGGTGAACTCGCGGAGGCACGAGCGAAATTGGGTTACGGCTTGATTAAAATGCTCGCTCTTGTGTAAAAGGCGACGGCGCGCAATTGACGTTTGCTTATCGGTGCCTTGTTATCGAGCGCTCGCGTGGGATACGACGTATTGACGGGCCACCTCCGCCGCCGTTGTTGGGCGCGAAATGAAATTATTACGCTGGGCGTTTTAGAGTGTCTTGGCGCTCCATTGTTCTAGAAACTCGTTGTGTGTAAAGCTCCGCCTGGGGGGGGCCTTTCGTGACAGTATTCTGACGAATTCGTTTTCCCGGAACGTATGTAAGCAAGCGGCGCCGTTTAATTAAACACGGCAATTAAAGATGCCGAGTTCAGTTTTCGCGAGAAAATTAAACGGGAGCGACTGTAGAGACTTCGGGATCTAGGTGAATTATATACCCTCGAATTAAAGTGAATTGCAAGTAGTTTGCTTGTCCGTCGAGTGGAATAAACAAACGCGGCGTACTAAGGATTTCAAGCGACGTGCCAGTAATCTGTATTTAATTTTCTTTTTCTCTGTACACTGCCAGGCTCAATATTTTATAAACTTCTTAGTATATATACTAGTTTTAAAAGGATAGACTGTCAGGGTGGAGTTCACCTACACCTTCGGGCATCTTCTCTCAATGCTTTTAAAAAAGCTTTTGTACTTTTACTCAATGCTTGTACTTGTACCCACGAATAACGTTCAAAGTTCAGCACAATGGATTTTTTCAACCAAAATATTTTTTCTTTTTTGTTTTTAAATTTGCAAATTCTCTTTTTCTAAAATAACAGAATAATATTTTAAATGTAGATTGTATACGGTTCGTTTTTAAAAAAAAATATTATAATAATTTGATATTCCGAGACTTTTAGACAGATGAAAATTAAGTACCAAAGAGTCGCTACAGAAGCGGGTCAAAGTTGAAAAGACGGAGGCGAGTGGAGTCGCGAATGGCGATACAGGCCGGGTCCCGGGGGCGCGAGAAAAATGGAGCGCAGGGGCGAAAAACCCGACGTCGAAATGGATTTTCGAGGGCGGGGCGAAATGAGATGCAGCAATTATCGTCTCGCTTTTTTTCCGGGGCCGGGGACACCCGTCACGCATTGAATTTTTTTTTTTCTCCCTTTTGCTTTTTTCCGCCCGCTCATCTCGTCCCCCGCGTTCCGCTGCGCCGATAAAATTATCGAGGCTTTTTGACAGGGCACGATAATTTCGACCGCGCGAGACACCTGCGAGTGACACAATTTTCTTTTTTTATCCAATGACGCGGAATGATATTTTTGACGGCTGGTTACCGCCGGGGAATTTTCGCCACTGCATGCGCTCAAGCTACATTCTCCCCTCTCCTTCTTTTATTTATTATTCCAGCAATAAAACGGTAATGCGCATTTTAAGTTAACGTCGTTCTTAATGAAACCGTAGCTCATTATCTTCGCAAAGTGTATAACGAAAAAAAGGGAACGACGAGAGCTTAGCGTACGTAAAAATCGAGTGCTCCGCTATGTGCTCCAAATAGGCGGATCGATAATTGCGCGAAATCGTGAAATCTTGCCATCGATCGACGAGGGGGCCAATTAATTCCGCGCGAACAATGCGCATCGATCGAGAAATTCCCGAGGATCCGTCGGCGCGAGGGAAAAAGGTGAGGCCGCGGATGCCCCGCGAGGCGCGCGTAAATGGATTTTCGCAACGCAGCGCCCGGGGGCTCGATTCGCAAAAATTTTCCCACACCGGCGGAAGGCACGTTTCGCCGCTTAGCCTGTGCACCGGCGCCGGCCTTTTGCGCGCGCACCCCACCTCGCCTCATTACTCTCTCGCGCCTTCACGACTCGCGGCGGCGAGTAGCGCGCGGCCGGCCATTATGATTTCGCCAAACGGTCACTGCGCGCGCGAGCCTCCCGTTTACGACTCGCCGCCTCGTGTTTCCAGCTGCCCCGGAGGAGGAAACGAACAATTTAGCGGGTAGACATCAGCCTTTTTTCGCGACACTGATTTATGTTTTACGTCGGATTCCGCGTTTACGGTTTTTTCCTTTAATTGAAAGTGCTATATATATGCGGGGTTTTTTCTTGTTTATATTATTTTTATTACGGGCGGAGATTTCGTTTGGATATCGGAGAAATTTTGTTAAATGTCGAAATGAGAGAAAATGTTGGCAAATTTTAAATGGGTTAATTGGACGATTACCGTCTGGTTTCACTTTTTCACGAGCGTAAATTATTTTAACGTACTTCGATTTAGATTAGATGAAAATCTGACGCGTAGAATTATTTTTTCTTAAATTTTTTTAAGGTAAATTGGTTTAAATTTTTTTTTTTATCCGTGTTCAAAAAATACTGCTAATATTGAAAGGTACCTTGAATTTTGTCGGCAATGTATTAACGTTGATCTCATAAAAAACGCGCATCAAAGTAAAAAAAAATTGCCACTTTTCAAATAAACAAATTGGAGCGTACAGGGAAATGCAATCGATTTTCATTTTGACCAGCCGCGCGAGTTACCAAATTTAAAGCGAGAGCCGTCCCGGCACTGGTGGCTGCCGATGCCCGACGAGCCCGAAAAAAAATTCCGTCGAGCATTAAAATATTCGCCGCGATAAACCGCGATAAATTATTGTTTATGCAACGCCGCTGAAATTCGAGAATAATGGCCGGCTTTTACAGCCGTCGTGCCGGTCCCGCCGTGACGACCTCACTCGAGCGTTCGTTTTAGATCCCCGGCGATTTTTTCCCCCGTCCGATATGCCGCCTCTGCCCACTTCCTCGTCGGCATAAATTTCAATTTCACTTTCGAGATTACTCGCCCCCTCTACCTCCCCTTTCACCGTGCCTCCGCGGCTTGTCGCTATTAGCTTCGACTAATAACCGGCGCGTGGAAAAATCGCCGAACCGACGCGCGTCTCAGTCACTCGGAAAACATACATATTTTTGCTAATCACGATCATTAACGTCAATTATCCGCGAGCTAGCGGCTGACGGGAAACGCGATATCCACTCCGACTCCACTCGTGTACACGATTCTCTGGCATTTTTTTTCAATTTTTTTTTCATACGGTATAAAAGTACCTGTAATTGCTTTGTTGCGATTATCCATTAAACTCCGTCTTCGCACCGAAATGTGCCCTGCAGTTCAAGAATTTCTAAAAAAACTTCTCCGTCGAATATCGCGATAAATATCGTAAATAAGATAAAAGTAGAATAGCCGCCGGGGAAAAGTCGCAAAAACAATACGGCTGCTGGGTCGAGTGCCGCCTCACGAAATATCGAATGCGTCGTCGCGGATTGACCGGGATTTCGGTTCTGCGTACACTCGCCTCTGATAAGCGACGTAAAATAGGGGACTTGGACGTATAGACTTAAGGGGGGAGGGAGGCCGTAGCTCCGCATTAAAGCGAAAATTGTACGACGGCCTATTACCGCTCCTTACTCTTTCTCCCTCGCGCCGCGCGTCGCTACAGCCAATCTCAATTTCGCTCGTACATTCGCAATATCTTGCCTCCCCGCTTCCGCCCGTAAGCGTTTGTTTTCCCTCACTCTCAACTTTTCATTCTCCGTTTCTTCTTCTGCGTCGGCGGCGTTCTCCACTTTTACACGGCAATTTCGCCGAGGGTTTCACTTCCTCGCGGAGTCCCGATATCCCGCGGACGAGACGTCATTGCGCGGAGCGCCGGCCTCGTTAAAAACTTTTCCGGCGACTCGGCGGTACCCTCGCTCTCCCCCACCCTCTTCGCCGTCGACTTTTAAACCCCCTCGTCCCGCGGAGCGACTCGACGACGCAGATATTCAGCGATTTTTCCGAATTTTCCTTTTTTTTCCCTCTACTTTTACGGCCGCTCTTTCCATCCATTCTCTCTCTCTTTTTTTCGACGAGGGGGAGGAAATCACTCGGAGCAGGTGAACCGGGCGATGCAGCGAAATTTATTACGGCCGGGTTAAAGCCGATAAAAGAAGGGGGATTTTCGAGGGGATTACCGCCCGGGCGAAGGGCTTCCACCTCGAGGGCGACGCGCGAAGATGCAGCCGACCCGTCGATGTTGAGCGCGCGCCTCTTAATCGAAGCCCCTGGGTGTTACGCAAACAGACGCGTGCCTCTACCTTCCCCTTTTTTTATAGAAAAAAAAAACCGAACATTCTTTTTTATAGAAAATTAAATAAAAAAAAAAAATTGTAGGAGCTGCACGCGAGATCGAAAAAAAGTTAATCGTTACACGTATCGCGTTTCCGGAGAAAATGAAGGGATCCCCCCCCGTCAATGTACACTGGACAAACAGGCGATGCAAGGATATCCCGGGGCTTATTGCGCGCTGCACCGGAGGTTGCGGAAGGTCGACGGCGCCTGGACTAATCGACAGACCAACAAAAAAAAAAACAGCAGCGGCAAGCCTTCGGAAACGGGTTTCCCCCGAGAAATCCTTAGGTGTACACTTATTCCACACTCGGGCCGCGCGTCTTTTCATAATCGAGCGACGCCCGTCCTCGTTACATGTACCCGGAGGACGCGGCCCCGGAGCTCTTATATTCCCCCGCGCGCTGTCACGATCGCGCGGTTTATCGAAAAGCCAGACGCGCGGTTATCGCGCTCCGACCGCAGCTGAATTCCGCGAGATGGTGAAATTTTCCGCGGAAATGCGCGCGATATTTCATAGCCGCGCGCGCGCGCGCGGGAAATGAAATTAAACAGCGGCGCGCGAAAAAAGAGGGAGAAGGAGAGAGGTTTATGCGCAACGCACTACAAAGTACGTTTTATTATCGCGCGCCATTCAACGCAGCTATGAATTTGATTGCCCGTGCGATTATACGAGCGCACCTCCGTGTGGGAGTCGATGATTTTTTTTTTCTTTTACTCTTGCTGTATTATTGCCGATCGATCTCTACTGCTCGATTTAATTCTGCATGATACGCTAAAATTTGCGCTCGTTTCACGTGCTCCTATACAAGGCAATCAATGTGCGTAAAAATAAATGAGGGTATATAACGTCGAATATCGATGTCACTGAACTTTCACTGCGTATCGGATGAGAGAGCAGGTGCCGATTACTTTTAGAAGTGAGTCGGGTGTACATCTGATCGAACCGCTAAGGTAGTGAGTTTAATGATAAATTATTAACCGATACGATCGAGCCGCAAATCAACTTTTACTTCTTTCGATTCCAAAGCAAAATAGAAAATGGCTCTTTATCGATAGGGCGGTTCTTCCGAGATACCGATTTATCCCGAGCGATCCATTTTTCATGAAAGGAAAGTAGCGTTATACCGAGCAGAGGGAGCGCAGTGGCCGACCCCCCCATTTCATTACATTCGTCAAAACTTGGCGAAGAAGCAGAGAAAAAGGGAAAATTCTTCCCCAGAGACAAACACTGGAGTATGACTAATGAAATTTTCGGCCGGCCTCTACGCCCGATAAATTAGTGCTTCCGCCTCCCGAGGCATGGATACTTCGCCGGCTCCAGAAAGTGGCCCCCGCCGACGTAATCCTAATAAGTCACGCTGCGCGGCGAGCATCTCGCCGGTGTTTTTTCTCCCGGATTCCTCCGTTCGTGCCCAGCCGATTAGACTCAGCGCGGGAGGGCAGTGGGCGCTTCTTCGACTGAAAATTCGTGCACTAAAATCGTGAGCGGGTGCATGGAAACACCGTGGATAATGATAAGTAGACCGGCGCTCGGTTAATTTCTATTTGACTTGTTCTACGATACAGTTAATTGGGTCTCGATTAGATTATTATTGGCTGGTAATGGAATCGATATTGGTTTAGTAATAACGCACCGTCGTATACATGTTAGTTAAACCGCAGAATGCCGACGTTATATAATTAAATCACGGGACGCTTCGCTCTCGTATTTACGTTAAATTTTGGTTCAGGCCTAGATTGATGTTGTAATATACGAGCAATATTGCGCACGTCAATTCGTATTGTCTCGATTGATTTTTTTAAACTTACGTACATCAGGTACTGACGTAATACATCAATGAGTGGCACTTTGGGCTTTAAAACTCACCTGTAACAAAAAATGAAAGTACAAATTAGATGATGAAAAAAATGAAACTTAAATGAGGAGTTATTTATCGTAATTTTAGTGGCATTCGGTTATAACGATTACAGTAATTAAGCCAATTACAACATTTTCAAAGTTCAGAGATCTGCTAATTGGTCACTGTGAACAAAATTCCAACTGTACTTCAATTATTATTGTTATCAATTTCATATTTTACCGTGAGAGTATTTACTTTATTTTTTAATTTCAATTTATTGTAGAACTTAAGTACGTTACGAAAATTGTATCAAAGTTATAATTATAATTAATTACAAAGCGATTGCAAAGAGCTTTATGATTATGTGTCAAAATTATATATTCACTATAAATACATAAATAATATTAACATTATTTTAGTTAAAAGTTACCTAACAATATCCACTGAATTTATCAACCTTTCATGGAAATTTAGAAAAAACAGGAGAGTTATTTCTGGAGTAGCGGAATTTCAGTTAATAAAGTTTTCAAAAGCTAACTTTTTAAGCCTCGACCTGGAAGTGTCAGCGTCGAATTCAATCAGTTCAATCGATGAAATTTCTTAAACGCATCGCGCCTTTATTACGACGCAGATGTTGATACGAAAAGTTTTTCAGCGCGCGCGGGTCGACGTTTTAATTGGAAAAAATCGTAATTGCCTCAACGAAGATACGGTCGTTTTTTCTCCTCTCCCTTGTATATCATCGCCGATTCACTTCCCTCATAGATTTTCAGCTCTCGGCACGCTCCAATAAACTCGAGTCCTACCCCTTTTCCTCTTTTTACCCATCGTTATTTTTTTCAATAATTAAGTGCTCGCGCGCGAAACCCTTGTCTCACGAGGGCGTGTCCTTACTTTTTAATTTAAAGAAAATCAATTGCACGTGCATCTCGCTGAAAAAACCATCCATTTTTACGTTCAAAATTGATGCGAAAAAAAAGTGAATACTAGTCGGATAAAACTTTTTAGAGTGAAATCGCTGCCGATCGTCGAGGTCTAATTTCGACAGTTTGAAAACACATAACGCGGAAAATTTTTGCGCGCCTCTCGGAACGCGTCGAAACTGCGTAAAACGAGAAAGAAAAAGAAGAATGCACCACTGCAGGCCAGGCTGAGCGCGTTGGCCGAGGCAAAGTTTCGTTAAGCAGCGTAACGCGCCGCGCAGTTTTTCGCCGGGGCGCGGAATATTAAAGTTCGCGCGGCATCCGGCGCTCGTTAAAAAGAGCGGCGTTTTCGCGGGCGAAACTCGGCGCGATCAACGAGCCGCGGCCATGGAAATGCGCTTAACGCGCAATTAAACCGCTTTCCCGCGCGACCTACCTGCCCGCAGCGCGTCCAATACCCTCACGTGGCCGGCGGCGCGTCGGCGATTTTTTTTTCGCTCTCTCTCTCTCATCTCTTTTCTTTCGCCGGAGGTAATATTAATACGATGAGAATACGGCGCTTTCCGTTCGTTAAAAACTACTTTAATCTTGTTAAATATTAGATCGCATTGGTTTTTAGAAGAATATCGTTACTGTGGCTCGCCGGTAGAATCTCCCCCGGGAGTGAGGAAGTGATTATTCATGAAAATTCATTTCCTCCTCTAACTTTTTAAATTACGATAGCTGATGGTTACGATGATTAGATTTTTATCGGCTTAAAAGTATTAATTGGGAATTTTGTAAATTGATATGTAATTGCTGCTTGGAGATACCAGTGATACTCCTACAGCCATGTAAAGTATCTAATTTAATTTTTTTCAAGTACTCATTAATTACTTCCTATAGCTGGCGTTTAGCTGATAAGTATCCGAATTTACATACTAAGTGCAAATTTGTAGAAAAGAAAAAAAAAGAGGACCTTCATTAAATACGCCTTGTTTTCTAGAAGCCAACTGCCACTTCTTTTTTTTTTTTTGTTTCAGTTAGTATACGAAAAAAAGTACCTGTAGTTCAATAATATTATTTTTCAAACCCGAACGGGTCCACTTGAAAGCGTGTGTAGTGTGCACATACGGGCGCTCGAACTTGTCGCACGAGCGCCACATGGCCGGTTCGGCGGAATAATTGAGGAGGGTCGAAATATGACTGGCGCGTGAGCTTTTTTTCAACCCTCCTTTCCGAAACTCGTTTCGGCGCGATTGAGCGACGGAAGTGGACATAGGAAGCTGCCTGCAGCCTTCGAATTCTTTTTTCTCTCTCTCTCTTCCCCTTTCTCTCTCTTATTCGCGATTGCGCGCGCGAGGGCCACGATTTCGACGTGAATTATTTACGGGTTTATTGCAGCGGCGCTTTAATCGAACGGCGACTTGAAATATGCATCGGCGTCGGTCAAACATTTTTTTTACGGATTTTGGGGGAAAAAAAGCTCGCGCCGAGTTTGCCTTCGTGTTTTTCGTTTCGAGGATTAGCCCGGAAAGTGAAATATCGCCTCGTTGCAATTTGACGAATAGCTCCCAATGTAAACTTTCAGAAAATACATTTTTTTTTTTGCAGCGTTGTTATTCTCGTGTTTATACGCGAGCTTTTTAGAAACGAAGCGCTGGAAGACCAGGGACACTTTGTTTACGGCTTTGAAGCTTCCGTAAAGAGGAGCTCAAATAAACGTAATGGAAAAAACTCGATGAAGCAATTTGTACAAGTGGAAAATCCTCGGGAAAGGAAGCCGAGGAACGGCAGAAATCGATAACTGAAGAAGCGGCGGAACAACATAATCACGGTAAAAGCAACAGCGCGGAATAATTAGCGTCGCTGAAAGGCCGGCGGCGATTAACGCGAATCAATGCGAAAGTTCGACTGACTCGCCTAAGCGGGAAGATGAAACGATCGCCCGGGCGCCGAGAGGAAGCGGTAGAGGGAGGCGCTAAAAAAAAAAAGGGAGAGGGAGGGAAGGCGCGAGAAGCGCGACGGGTGGACCACAAAAGGTCGCGCCCTCGTCTAAATCGGCTCGATTCAGGCGGTTACTTTCACTGCGGCTGGTCGTGGGGCACAAAGCAGCAGCGCCGGCGACGCCAGCCCCCGCCATTAATTATCGGCGTGTCAATTAATTAAATGGCACGAAACTCGGTTGCAGCCGCAGCTACGGCATCCCGCGGCACGGCCCTCCTCTCGACACCATACCCCTCATCCCCCTTTTGTTTCAATCGCTGCACACAGAGCGAATGTCTCTTCTCTTTCGCGCGGGGGTGGGCGCAGGCGCGCGCTGTATAATTTCCCCGACGCGCTGCCCTCGTCGGGTTTCGCATTTGCGAGGGCCTTTGTATAACCCCCGAGCGAACGCACGCGCCTCTCGTCGTCCGGGGGGTCGGGGATTCTCGTGCGGCTCGCGTGTGCACGGATATCGTCCGACGTCATGGTTGTCGCGTGTGTGCGCCCGGGGACACGGCGACGAGCACGTGGAGAAAAATTCACTGAGTCGACTGTGTAGGATGTGTCTAATTCCGTTAATTTCGTGAGTGGAAGACCGGGGGTGGGGCGAGGCACTACTCTCGAGAGCAGGGAAAATTATTATAATAACGTGAAATCGCTGCATTAAAGTGCAGTTAATAAAGTGGCCGAGTTCAGCGCGGCGTTTAATGAACATAATAAAATGCTAATTTTGTGTGCCAAGTTACGAACTCCTGTAACAACCCTCTTAAGTCGCGAAATTTAAGTTAGAAATTCTCGATATTCTGCAAGCTGCTTCGATTTACTTACACAAGGCTGAGGTGAATTTTCGAAAAATCAACTACCTCGCGGGTAATTGCTGCTGCTTTCAATATAAAATTGATAAAAAGGATTTCGTGGTTTTCCTTTTTATTAAGTTCTTACTTACAGTTTCTTTAAAGATATTTTTTATTAAAATACCACTAGTTAATATACCGGCTTATGGCTTGCACATTTTTCTTACAAAATATATACATTTTTTTAAGAGCTTTAAAAACTTTCAGGATGCTACAAGGAACGTCTATTTAATCTAAAAGCTGAGAAAAAAATGTATACTTTTTGTTAAAAGAAAAAAGCACTCTCAATCACTTGACAAGTAAGTTAACTTAAAAAGAAAAAGGTCATAAAGGAAAGCCTACTTCATTCATAAATAATCGCAAATTCGCACTGGAGTTGGTATTTACTGAAACGAAAGGTGAGCCTTTGGCGTGACAACACTTCGTGCGATTTGCTCCGCCTCGAGCCCGAATGCAAATTGGTCAGGGAAAATGTGGGTCAGGCAGGAGGCAGCGGCCGGCAATTTCGCCAGTATGCATCTCGGGGTGCGAGGAGGCCCATATCCTCCCGCAGAGACACACGATCACATTCGCAAACCCGCAGGCTGTCGCGGCGCCGGCTCTTGGAATTCGCACGCCTCCCCCCGTAGGTACATAGACGCAGACACACGTATACACGATTATTGCGCGACGATCGCCCTGCAAAACTTCGGAAGCGCTTCGCTGATTAATTAACGGATTTTCCGCCTCGCTGGGCTCCGGACGCGCGGATCCTCCTCCCCCTCTTGTACGGGTAGAGAGCCTCGTCGATGGGAATTTTTCCGATCCGAGAGCGAGGATTCTTTTGTTTTCGAACGAATGATTCGATCGGGTCTCGAGTGGTTCGTCGTGATAAAGGGACTGGCGAATGGCTTTATTAATTTTTTTTTCTTTCAATTCTTTTATTTTTTAGCAAGCAATTAATTTCGTTTCGCGATAAAAGCGGTGGGCAGGTCGATGTATTACTTCGATTAATAAATTAATGTACGTACTTTGCAGTGAGAAAATAAATTACAAAGTTGTCGGTCGACCTTTCGTTTACAAATGACCTTTTTAAAAGTCGCGTTTCTCGACAAATACGCGAGGTGAAAGTTTGATAAAATTGTAAGTATCACTGACTAAATGTAAACGTAAACATTTTTACGCTCCGTCATTTAGCACTCCGATATTTCCAATCCCCTTCGAAATATTTTAGAGCGTCAACGCGATCAGTAAGATGATAAACAACAATAGGGCAAACTCGATTTCGAATCAGAGAGTAGGACTTAATCCGCTCTCCCCCCGCGCCTAAAGGATTCGGGAGTAATTCGAAGCCGAAAAAAGGGGGGCGAGGCCTAAAATCTGCGAGGTGAAAAGTTTCCTCCCCTACCGTATCAATCCAATTAAGCCCGAAACAATGGATGTAAGATGGAATTCGTGATCCCTGCGATGCAAGGGGCTTCGCGGAGCGCAAACACAATTTTTGCGCGAAGCGACCCCTCTATCTTCAATTAGCATTTTTCAATTAAAAGCCGTCAAGGAACCACGGGGGAATCCCTTCGAAGAAGCCATTCACTCGTCCAAATCTGACGCGGCCGGGAGGCTCACAACTTAAAAACTATTTCCTCCCTCGCTTCCTCGCGTTGTTGTCATTCAAATCCGGCAAACTCCTGGATGAATGCGGCCGCGAGGAAACGATTTCTTTCCACGGGGATCCTTTGATTTGTCGAATGGGCGACTCCCCTGAAAGCCCTTTTTCTTCACGGCGAGGATTTTCCGGACGACAGCCCGCTGACTTAATGGGAATTAATTTGGGAACTCGAACTATCCTTCTTTTCTCGCAGCTTCTCCGTGAAGTACCGCCTAATTAGAGTCGAGCTTTTTTTTCTTTTTTTTTTTCACGGAAGCTGGGTCAATTTCGTTATTTTCTTTGAGAAATTTACGTGAACCCTTTTAATCTTTCCAATCAATCTCTATTATTCCTTTCAGTTAAAACATTCCCTATCTGCTCCTTTGCCAGTTATTTTTTTTTTTATCATATAAGAGGATTAAAGATCAAAGCATCGTAAGGATATAAGTCATAAATACATCGCGATATCCAATCAGCATTCGACTAACGAACGCAAAAAGAACAAACGAGTATAAAAGTATCTACAGTCAATAACAGAATTTTTCGATTTAGCATTCCGGAATACTCGCGAGGAAAGCTTCAAAGGGCAGTCGATTTTCAAAGGGTGTCACGGGCCGCGCATAACGAATCCCCGTCAAGTCTGTGGAAATAAATGAGCGAGCGAGCAGCGGATGGAGGGAAATTCGCGCGGGAATGTCGAACAAATCGAGGGCAGTCGATCCCTCGGCATCGGCGCGTTGTCGCGGAAATAAATCAGCGCCGAGCCTCACACGCCTTGGCACCGTTTTAAAAAGCTCCGCTCCCCCTTCCGCGTCGAGAGAGAGAGTGAAGGGCCCCGGCGCGCGTCTTCCTCTTTTTCTATATAAGAGCGGCCTGTCTTCCTGATCCTCTCTCCGTCCTTCATCTCCCGCGGGCAGACTTCCTCCTCCCCGATTTCCTTCGGGTATCTACTTTTTCGGCCGAGAGGAGCACGAGGCGACTTAATGGGTTCGCGCGCGGCTTTATGTCGCCCCTTTCATTTCGAGCGAGACACCTTTTACCGGGTTAACGTCGCGGTGTCAACGCAAGGCGAAGGCCTACGGGCCGCACACACAATGATTTTTCGAAGGGGATTATATTAATAATAACGAGCGGGTTATTGAAATCGTTCCTCTTGTTAATCGCTTCTTTTCAATATCTCCGCGGCGTGAAAGGCCGTGGCGGCGCTCGATTGCTCGCTTAGTACAGGCTGTCAGCATTTGCATTTTATGTAGCGCTGCGGCGGGAGGCGATACGACAGCAGAATTTTAAATGCGTTACCATAAATTTCATTCGCGAGAATGCCGCGCAAAACGTTAAAACGTCTCGCACTTCCGGAGACCCGTAAATAGGCCAGCCGCAGTCGATATGCACAGTCATTTGAGAGAAAAATTTTGTTTCGAAAAATTTCGTCTCGTATCGAATGAGTGTTTCTCGAGGATAGCGAGATTCTCTGTCTCGCTCGAGCCGATATTTACGCGATGCTTCGCATATTAATGCGGCAAATTCTGAAGAAAAAAAATGAGACTCTCGCTTGTCCTCGAGCTTAGCTTTGTATTCGCGTATCTTTTTAATTTTACGAGGCTTCACAACATCCGGTCATCACTTTTTTAAGGGGGTTCATTCGGTCGGTAACGTATCAAAAACAAATGGGCCCCGCGCTAAGCGCCTCCATGCTCTCCCTTATGCTCCCCACTCTACGGGATCCCAAAAGTAGTGTACGCCCGTGCGCACGCACACATGACAAGCTGCGTCCGTGTACACGTACACGAGCGCCAGCGCC
>JAWWEN010000009.1:23763841-23787084 GCA_035582955.1 Sycophila texana
TATTAAAAATTTAAAATAAAATTTTTACAGTTCACAAATAAGAAATTGTTTTTTAGTGAAATAAACTCAGGCTGGCCCCCTTAAATTTTACAAAATCGTCACTTTTGTATAATCAACTCTATTTTTTGAATTAGAAAGATTTATAAACACTAGTACTACTTTAACAGGTTGAAAATAACCACGTAATTTTGTCTTCTGACTTCAAGGCTATTAAACGTTGTGATCTATAATTAAGGTTTACCTTACGGTGATTCGTAGACCTGACAGTTTCCTAGTAGATACTCATCGTCTCTTTCGCCCTTTAAAACTGTCGCGCGTCCAGTCGCTCGACGAGAGCGAGTCCTCCCCCGCCGAACGGCCAAACCGTTAGAGACGCGAAATGTACAGCATTGGCTCTTGATTCTCAAGAAAATTCGTTAGCATTACGCCGACTCGTATACGGCAGAGGATTACACCACGCTGCAGTGTAGTCATTACTCAAGCACCCGGGCGTTTGAAAGCTCGGCCGGCGAAGAAACACGGCGAACTTGTCCCTCATTACTCAGGAAAGCGCGGTGTCTTAACGAGACATTGTAACGTCGGGATCGCGCTCGCGAGCTCTCAATAAAATTCAAATCTTTCCGCGGCCCGCGCCCGGAAAATCGAGCAATTCCTCCACGCTCGAATTAAGTGCGCGCGGCGTCCCCCATTGTTCCCCGCCGCTTTTTGCCCGTTTGTTGAACAAAGTAAGCAGCGCGCCACACGCAGCTGCCCGTCAATAAACAAAAGGCGGGACTGCCGCTAGCGGCCAAATTAACCCCTTTCGCGAGACGAGGGCCGCTCGTAAATATTCTTTCCTCCTTCTGGACGAGCGGCAAAAACGCGCCGCGGAGGCCCTCCTCCGACGCCTCGCTGCTCGCCGATCCACCCGGCCGCGGCCGACGGTAAATTTAAATAACGGCCCGGCCAGCGTTCGCGAGTAGTTTTAGTTCGCAGACGCGACCGAGCTGAGAGGAGGCGAGGCCCCCCGGGCGAGACGAAGCTACGCCGTTAATTAGCCCGGAAAACGCTCCGGGGCGGGAGTTAGCGCTGAGGCGGACGGAGACATTTAAGTGATTGTGCCGATTCTTTCCTTAGGGTCTACTGCTTTGACAGGGTGAGAAACGTACAGGTACAATGGGTTACATTGTTTAATGTGGAAAAAATAGTTTCAGGGTACAGTTACGTTCGCTCGAAGAATCCTATCATCGAAACATTGTTATCTAAATTTCTTTTATTTGATAATTACACATTTGGTGTGATAAAAGCTCAACATTTTTTTACTTTCGATTTTATTTTTATAGAATTAAATAATTTTTCGTAAGCGTGACAGATGCAGCCGAGGAAAGTTATTTATTCTTTCAAAAAATAAATTATCCGAGAAATATTGTAAGCTCCAAAAGAATTGAAAGCGAGGGGAATAAAAATCACTATAATTATCAGCTGTGCAGTCATTTTATTCAAGAGTAATAGCAAGTTCACCATAAAATTATTGACATATCAGTCATAACACCGAACGTACGCAATCGCAAGAGAATCTCCCAAATAAGCTACAGCGCTGAATCATGAAAAATTCATGATCGTCCGTATATGCGTAACGATAAACGTCAATGTGAATGGGGATAATTACGCTCGATGAAGAAGCGCATAAACGCGTATGAATTATAAGCGACACGGCCATCTGTGCGGGGTGATCGCTCACGCGGACTCGACTTTCCGCGTTACGTCCGGTTTTCAGGTGTTCGCAGCCGCCCCCGTGGCACCGCGCGAGCACTCCCCGGAGAGAGCCTAAAAATATACATTACGCCCCGGCCGCACCGGAGCACACTCAAGTCGCCGTGGGGGCAGAGCCTGGGCGGAGGAATGGCCCGGCCAATTCGTAAGGGCCAATAAACAAGCAGGCAATACTCGTAAAAAGCCGACTCGCCGAGTGGATGATTTATCGTTGTCCCATTTCCCTCGGATTCATTACTCATATATACGCGCACAACGGGCTGGGAGAGAGCGAAACCCTGGCTCTCGTCTCCGCTCCGTCTGTCCGTCCGTCCGTCCGTCCGTCAGTCCGGTCCTTCTTCTCGTCTAACGTCCCCGCGCGCTCGTCTTTAATCAGCCCTTGCCCTCCGCGAGTCCGACTCAAGGCCAAAATATGTTCCTTTTAGACGGTACATACGTTACAACAAAACTGGAAGTAGTTATTACTATTTTTTTTATTTATTTTAAGAAAAAGGAACACCTTTTTTCTCTCCTTGATTTAATTTTATAACTAATCGAAACTATTTAAAACGATTTTAAATGTTTCGTTTGCTGCCTTTACTGACGCTGTTACAACTTTATGGCGTAATAAAAAAAAAATTGTCTTACAAATGACTTCATTATTTTCTAAATGATATTCATAAAAGTTGACAAAAATAGCTGGTAATCTAATGCCGAAAAATACATAAAAGCTAGAAAATTAGAATAATTCAAACGTAAATCAAGAGGACAAATTTTACTTTAACCCTCGACTGACAAGAATTTCTAGGATAATCCGGGCAGAAATCCATCCCGAGCAAATTGACCGCAGCGACGGCATTAAAATTCATCGTGAAAATTTGTAACCAAAGCGAAATCTCGCGCGTGCTCTAAAGGAAGGAGAGAGGGAATAAAAAGAAATGATCGTCGATCCTTTATCCGAGCGCATAGCCAGCGGCGAGCCGAGCGACTTTGAAGATAAGACCATAGCCCCACTCGCTAAAAGCAGGGGGGACACGCGCGAGCAGTGCGCTTCATCCAGGCCGAAATATTATTTTGACAGGAGCACCGATCGTCCCTTTTACTCTCGTCCGACCTTCGTATAAATCCCAGGGGCTACCGCCGCACGCGTCAGGGGGGCTACTTTTTTTCTCCCTCCCTCCTTGTATAAGAGAGACGGCCTGCATTACGAGACAATTTTTATAGCGGGAATGGATTATTATCGTTATTCTTATTTGCCCAGGAAGAATCGGCTGATCCCTTGGTCAAACACTGCCCGCTGCTTTTCTCTGTCTCTCTCTTTTTTTTTTCCTTTTCCTAGTCTGTGCACAGACTGGACAGACGAGAGAGCAGCGGAATTAACTGAGATACGAGTCCCGAGGAGTCATCCTCGGCGGGGAGAGTGGAATTACGCAGAGTAAATATATACTCTTATAAGTTAGTTTAACTTTGTATCTTATACGATTATAACTATTATTTCTGACGCGTACACTGGAGTAAGCCGAATTGACCGATTTCATCATTTGAAGCAGTTTTAATTGAGCTTACCCGACAGTCGATGAGTAACTTATTTCCGCTCGTTCGATAAGATTGGCCAACTTACCTAAAACAAAAAAAAAAAAAAAACAAGTTATTATACGGTTATTATATTTTTTTCAGGTTATTAAATATTCGATTGCTTTTTTTATTTGAAATTAAATCTTGAAAGGAGTGATAAATATTCAGGAGAAACTAGCGAGCGTTCGGTGAAATTTTTCTTATATCAAAGGTTGATTGCTACTTCGACGAAGCGGAATAATAAAAGATATTGATTAAATTTTTTTTATTGAGAATCAATACCGTCCGGAGCAAATCTCGCTGTCGGGAAAGAAATTAAATTTTCATTTTATCGAATTTTCGTCATTTTTCAAAGAAATTTTTTTTTGCCATTCCAAACAATAAGAACTTCAAAGCAAACGGCCTATCGACGCAGCTTTATCGAATTCTTGCAGGTCACCGCAATAATGTAGCTCCGCTGCACCAATCCCAAACAAATCGAGCCGTTAAAGGAAAAAAAATTGCTTACACTAAGCAGTTAATCGCTTGAAAGGTGTACAAATTAAAAGGATCATAGCTAGCTTTATCAAAAAGTAACGGATATGCCAAATATTTTAAATCGCTACTTCATCTAACCAATAAAAATGATTACGATAAGTATCTTGTATCGATAAAGTTACCAATCTATCGTTAATCAAATCACCAATAAAGATGGTCAGGATATGTATCGTGATATTGTAAGTATTGGCATTACAGGTCCTCCCTAAGCAATTTTAATTCTTACGGTCAGCAACTTCCTCTTCCGCGCAATAAAAAAAGAAATCTCATAAATAAACGCATCTGCGGGTTCCGCGGGAGGAGGCAGAGTCGCGGAATCGAGTTCGTCCCCGGCGACGGCAGCTGTATATCGAGAGTCCGGCGAAACTTCGGAACCCTGGGCGCCTCTTCCCCCCGGAGCCTCTTCGGCCGCTGCTCGCCGGCATGGAAACCCTTGCGACTGCTAGTCGCATCCTTGATCCTTTCTCCGTATCTCGTTTAAGGACCCTTCGCTTGCGCGAAATCCCTCGGGGCGCCCTGGTGGACGGTTTCGATTTCTGCCGGGCGCGTTTCGGCCGCGATATAAATATATATATATTCGCCGGGAGTCGACAGGAGGCCGGAGATCGATGTTTGCGCTCTCTTTGTTCGCCGCACCGGGTCCAGGCGGGGGTGTGTGCTTCGGCGCAGTCTGTCGATTCCGCCCGCTACCCGCGGGGAAGACGATCGAACCTCGCCGCTCTCTCTAAACTCCTGATGACATTAATATTGATCGCGGGGGTGTGGACGGCAGTCCCGCTGGATCGTTTCGTTAATGAGCGGACGGGCGGTCGGGAGGGATGAATTTCGCGCCTCGAACCAGCCCGTCCGTTTTGTCGTCGCGCGGAGCGCTTTTGTCGCGTGACCTCGCGGCGCGTTTTTGTTACCGGAGACAAAACCGTTACACCTGCCTCTCATGTTAATTCACGATCAAAAGCCATCGTGCGCTGTTCAAGCGATTCAGCGACGTGTATTTTTAATGGAAAAATAAAATCCGTTTGTGTTGGCGTCGGGGCTGTTTGTACGGGCTGGAGAAAAAAAAAACGCTCGCAATTTACAATGCGACGCGTCCCCAACGGCTCGTATTCTCCCCGCTGTAGAGAAACAGGCGCCACGGCCTTTGTCGAAAAACTAAACATTTTACATTTAATTATACGAGCGAAACGATTGACGAAAGTAGTCCCATTTTAGTTGTGCTCATAAAAAGATGATTGACGAGTGAAGAAAGTTGATGGGTGTCGATAGACGTCAAAAAAGAGGGAACTGGATCGCGCATAGAATCCTCGCGAAAAAAAAGGGAAGAAGGTGCCGCGCGCATTGTAGGGATCCACAAAGAGCCGCGCACTTTATTATTTGCGCGTAAACAACGCGTCGGGGCAGAAAAAGGAGGCCGCAGCTTCGACGGAAACCAAATCTCTTAATCCACTCAATGGCACGTCGCGCGGCCCGGAAGAATAAGTCGGCGCGCGATGCGAGACCAGCATAATCCTCCTGGCCCGGAACTTTTATTTACTGCTCCGCCGCGCGGCCTGCCTCGCCCCGCCGGCAAATCCAGCAATAATAAAGCGCATTCAGGCCGCGCGTAATAATGCAGCCGGCACAAAAAAAAAAAAATGGAGAGGCGGACCCCGCGAGATCTCCCTTTTCAATCTATTAAAAGCGATCGAGCGTGTGCCCGTTCGCCCCTGAAAAAAGTAGGAGCGAGCGAGAGAAAAGAGCCCCAGGTTTTCCGAAATACGGCGGAAGCGTCGCGCGAGGGGGGTGCGAGCGATGACCGCAGTGCCGCGGTGCTCTCTCCGAGCATCTGGTGCGTGTACCCGCCTCTCGCTCTTTTTTTTCTCTCTGGCCTCCCTCGTGTCGCGCTCCGCTTCTTTCACGCGTCGCCACGCGCACTCGAATGGGTGTGTATCGCTTTGACCTTTCGGGACGAGCTGCGCATTGTGGCCGCCGTGAAACAGGCGGCGAATCTCGTTATTTCGTTATGGGGGCGCCAAGCGCCGCACGGTTAGCGCCCCGAATGTATTGCGCGACACCTATCAAGTGTCGCCCGGCGGTTGGCGGCGGCTATACAGTCGAGAGAGGGAGATTTTCCGGGGGAAACGTTTTTGTTCCGATGGTTTGTGGGGTATGAATTATTTTCATTTTTTGTTACTTTTTTTTTATTTTAATTCAACGAAATTGTTTGAGGATCGTGTTATTCGGAGGATGCTTTTTCATCCGTCGACATATTTATTTATTTTTCATATTTTATTTTAAAATGTTTACATTTGTCTTCTGTAAAATGTTTAATGAAAGACTTTTAAATAACTCTTTTCTGTATGCATTTTTTATACGTTTCTTTACAAATTCATCTATTTTAAATTACTGTCTGAAACGCTGCGAGTGTACATAGCGAATTACTTGCATTGTTATGAATTAAAAATAGTTTTTTATCAATGTTCCCGCTACCGCAGACAATACGCGAATAAAATCACGAGATACCGCAGACTATCTACATTTAGCGACGGCAGAAATTTTTCTTTGTTTTCATATTATGACTAACAAAATATGACAAACATGTTAAAAATAACTTTAAAGATACATTTTTATCTTGAACAGAAAATAATAAAATAAAATAAGAAATAAAAAAAATAGAAAAATAAATAGATAAAAATTCAAGATTCTACCTTGCATCGCAATCTGAACGATTTCCCGAATCCGCTAATCTGCTTCTGCAAACGCGTAGCGCGGAGTACGCGCGTCGGCGTAAAAAACGCTTAGGACGGGATCAAAGGCGTATCGACTAGCTTCGTTAGGAAGAAGAAACGGAACGGAAAAAAAACGAGGAGGAATGAAACGGAGGAGGAGGCTCTCCCGGCGGAAGGTCGAGAGCGCGCCGGAGGCCTCGGGGTCGCGGGAAAGGCGGCTTTTTTCGCCTCTCTCTTTTCGCCGTCTCGCTCGCTTGCTCCTTCCTCGAGAGTACGACCCGTCGGTCCGGCTCGGCGGCAGTCCCGTACGCAAAATTACCCGGTAGTCGGCGCGCCGGTTCGCCCGTCGCGCCCGCGAGCGGGTAATTGCGCGCGCGCGCGCGCGAGAGCTCGCCGTGGAATGTGGCGCGGACGATGCGAGAGGGAATATCAGTACGTGAGGGAGAGGATAGTTGTGGCCTTTATACTCTTGAAAATCCGATCGATATTGTAAAAGATTGTTATTTCTTTTTTGTTGCTCGCTGACGTTGTAAAAACACTCGCAATCTTTTGGTGATTGAAAAAAGCATGGAAAAAGTGCGTTTTATTTTAATCTTTTTTATTTTCAGAGGCTTTAGTTATGGCTCGATTCGGCGTTTTTACTCTACGGACCATTAAGGTAAAAAAAAGTGAATTAAAAAAAAAACAGTTTGTTTCAGAGAGAACAAAAAAACTCGAAAACAGCGGAGATTAAAATAAAAATATTGATTTCTGTATATATAATGTATAAAAAAGGAAGAAGCATTTTACAGCAGAAATAATGATTTTGTCTTTGAAATGTTGAAATGTTATATTCGTGTTTCAAAGAAATAACGAATTTCGCTCTGGCGTCGATCTCTTGTTAAAATCGCGGATCATTTTCACGAAGCAGAGGTAAAACTGAAATTGTAATTCGTTTCCGATGGATTGTTGGCTCGCCTGCAGCCTTCGCGCACAAAAAGAATCCGTAATTGACGCCAGCAAAATCGACAAAAAAACGCACCGACATTAAAAGACGAGCTCATTTTCGTCAAAAATTGAAAATTTACGCACTCGCTCGAAACGAATATACTTTTATATCTTTTCCATTATCTTCAAACACGAACGGAACGAGTCCGCGATAAAAAAAAAAATCGCTTTCACACGAAAGAGCAATTTTCATCACGGTAATTCACTTAGATTTTTTTTTTTTGAGAACGAAGCTCGCTACGTACATAACAGCCGCGCACTTTTATCGCTAGACGAGACAGCCTTGGAGGAGAGTCGAGGGTTGGAATTAGTAGGTGAAGGGTAAAAAAAGAGAAGAGCGAGAGTTAGAGAGGGAAATTGTTGGGTAATAGAGAGAGAGAAAGGGAAAGAGGAGGGGGGGAAGACAGTGGAGCGCGAGCGCGGCGCTTCATAATTTCTGTGTAATTATGTAAAATTTTCTGGCGCACGACTGTGTGTTAATTTTGCAGCGCCGCGAACGGCCCACCGTTTACTTTGTGCGATTTTTACGCGAACCTTTTGCCGCGAAAACAAAAATTCAGCGAGCAAACGCCCCTCTCCCAGTGGCGCCTTGGCCGTTTCTCGCGATCGCAGATCTCCGCGAGGAATTTTCAAGGGAGGGTGGATAAATTTTGGGGTAATAGAAAGGGGTCGAGACGCTCGTAAAGTGCTCGGCGGCTCCGTGTAATTATGCAAAGATCTCCATTCGCGCGCACACGAGTGTCCCGAGTAATCTGCGAATCTGCGAATCCCTGCATTACATGATTACCGCGTGAATTTTGTTTGCACGCAATTAAAAATCTCTTCTTTGAGCTCGAACTTATTTAAACAGTTTGCTTTCGGTGTAGCGGAACAAACGGGAAGCGCGCGTAGCTTTATGCAAATAACAATTTTCGGATTTTGTGTTTCTTTTAAATTGCAAACAAACAACCGCGCCAGCATTTCACTTCGGAAATTAGCTGGTACCGCGGTTTATCTCGACTACGTAAAACTGAAGCATGTACTCCAATCTCGTAAATTTTATTTAAAAAAATAAAACACTCACGCAACGAGTTGTCGCTTTTATTAGAATCACCGACTTGCGCAAAGTAGAGTAGTTTCAATTTTATTGCCGTTGTTTCAGTGAAAAATTATATACCTCGGACTAAAAAAATGTTTAAATTTTTTTCTACGGACTAAAGTTTCTGCGCGCGTCATCTACGGCCATCCTATACCCATTAAGCCGTTTTTTAAGGCGAAACAAACCAATCATCCCGACAAACATCGTTATCAGCGGGAGGGAATCGACTACATCGAGCAAGAAGTTACGCGATATTACCTCTTAATTAGTACCGCGGCTGGTCTGAGAGAAAGAGAAAAGAGAGAGAGAGAGGAAATAAAAGATCAAGAGAGAGGGAGCGAGAGAGAAAGAGAAAAGTCGACGAAGGGAGAGAGAGACGAGAAGAGGCGGCGGCAAGAATGCGGATATCAAAAGCAGATCTCCATTATACGCGGAGAAAGGGGGGAATAAGAGGGAGCATCACTCGGATGGGGCGTTGTGGGCGTGTTGAGAGTCTGGAGGCCGCGCGCGATTCTTCCCCGAGTTTGGGAAACTACGTAATTTCCGGAATAGTTGCTCGTCTGCCCCTCCACGCACGCGCCTCCCATCCCTCGGCAGAGTCCCCGCGCCGTGGGCAGCTCCTCCCTCCTCTCCTTTTTCGAATCGGACGCAAGCGCGACGGGCTAATTGCGCCCCCGCGGAAAGTTACTTTAATTGAAAGATTACCTCGCGAGAGCTCGGCTAAAGAGCCAAAAGAGAGAAAGACGGGACGACCGTCTCTCCCGCATTTTTCCCCGGAGCGATAGGAGCTCTCGCGTAATTCCAGCCTCGCGGGATCTCTCCCGCATCTCCTTCCGCGCTGCTTCTCTCTCCTCGACGTATTGATCAACGCTCCCCGAAAACGCCCGGCGCGAACCGTTAAAACGGTTTGTGCCCCGTTCGCCTCCTCAGGTCACTATACCCCCCTCCGCCCACCTCGACGAAACACCTGTCACGCAGTCGTCCCAGCGTCGAGTCGAAAAAAAGAGCGCAAAACCCATTAAACCTTCGATCCGAATCGAGAGTGCTTCGGCTTTTATCGACGCATCGCCGGATTAAGCGTGGCGTGCACCGTGGGATGAAAAAAAAGGAACAGACCCCTGCGCGCGCGCAAGAATTTTCACGCGTCCGGGCGCGAAAAAAATAAAGCTCGGTGAATTCGAGGCGAGTGTTATTTCCCGGGCGCGAAAAAAAAAAAGGGTGAGTGGTCGAAAAAGCAGCAGCTCGCCGGCGTTTTAACGCGTCGTGTATCGACCTGGTGGCCGGTGTGTCGAGAGCTCGCTCACCCCTCCCCTCCTCGTAGTTGGCCGATCTCGCCCACGCGCGCGCGCAGGCCTCAGCATATAGGTGCACACGCCAGTCTCGGGCTCGTTAGCGCGTTATTCACCCTCGACGCAGGATTTCCTAAATAGTCCAGAGGCCCGCTCTGCTGGCCTCCCAACCCCCCCCCCCCCAGCCCTGCGCACCCCCGCTGTATTACGCTGACCGCTATTAATCTACGGATCTCTCTATATTCGACTCGCTCGTCCGTCTCTCTTTCCATTCTCGCCCGTCTCGGTCTTTCGCGTTTATTGCTTCTTCTGTCTATCCCGGCCAACTCGCGCACATTCATCTACCACCCCGCGGCCAACTCACCCCCTGCGCTCGCGCTATTAATTTACAAATCTCTCTCTCTCTCTATCTAGCCGTATGTCTCTCTTTCGCCGTGTCCCTCGAGCGCTTTCGGTTTTCTCTCTATTAACTAGCGCACTCGACGCGTTATCTCTCTCCTTCTCGCTCGCGCGATTAATTTATACACGGAGGATTTACTGTACGTCGTCCTTTGCATGCGCCTGTATAGACGGTGCCCATCCCGGTGCGTGCTCATTGTGCGCCGGGAGTTCGGCGCCGATACGCGGAATTTTATCGCTCTTTAGAATACTTTCAAGTTCGCGGCTGTTCGCTGGGGAGATATTGGATTTTCTCGGCGAGTCTCGTTGGCTCGACCCTCCGCTATTACGCATGCCTGATGTATTTGAACTAAATGAATTAGTTTTCAAAGGGGGGTGTCATTGCACGTGTGCGTGAGCGCGGCAGCTTCGAAAATGTGGAGCTTAATAACCCGACGCGATGGACTGTGAATCGATGTAAAATTCACATGGCAACAGGCGTAAAACACGCCTGTCCGACGGCTCAAAAAGTCGATGACGAGTAAGTTACAATATTTACGAGTGCTGTATAATTTCACTTTGCTCGTCGACAAAAAAACAACAACAGATAACGCGCTCTTTAAATATAGATGTGTGTACAACGAGGCACGTCAGAAAAACGGAAGGAATTAGACATTTAATATAACAAGCTTAAAATAAAAACAATGTAATTACAAAGCTATAAATATGTTATTCTTGAAGGTTAACTTAGAAAATTATTTGAGTTAAATTGATAATCGCTGTGAATGTATAATAAATCTAAACTTTCTACAAAGTAACAATAATCATTTATTTATATATTTGTACGTCAAATATATATAATTATGTATTTTAAGACGATAGTTTCTCTGATTACACATTAATAAAATGAATAAGTAAATAATGAAACGTTAACATACGCTGTTTCTAATTTAGACTTACGAATCGAATATGAAATCCAATTAATGCAGTAACAATATTAACTGAAAACGAGTATCAAAGCAAGGCTAGAGTAGTCGAGTACCGTGATCGGATTCGCTAAAATTCCCGCGATTAATCGGAAATTTTTGGTGCCAAAGGGCTCGCCATCCAAGCCCGGCATTATGACACGGACAACGTGCAATCGGCTCGAAAGCTCTCGCGGCGCGAATAATCGTCAAAGGCCGGACACTCCTCGATTCATCGAGCCTGGCGTAGAGCACGCCGGGGGCAGGGAAAAAAAAAGCCCCGAGCCGACGAAAAAGTCAAGCGGCCGGGGCAGGGCCGATGATCCTCGACGCCGGGGCGCGTCGGATGAATCATACTGCGGCGCGGTGCTCGCGTGTCCAGATGCGCATTTGCATAACCAAAATAATAGCGGAAGGGTCATCGGTCGACGTGCGCCGAGGCCTCCCGTCTCTCTCCCTCTCTCTCTACGCCTCTGTACTCTAGGCGCCGACCGCACGGCCGGCCGCACAAACGCCCCCGGTTTATTGGATTTCGCTGCGGTGCGTTATAAGGTTAGCCTTTTATGAATTATGGCGCTCGCTGAATGCAGCTCATTTGAAGCCGCCCCCGACACCCGAGAAAAAGCCTAAATACGAGAAAGAGAAAATAAGAAAAAAAACGCAACGCAGAAATAATATACCAATGAGGATGAAGATTCGCCGAGGTATTTCGGGGTGTGCATAATCGAGGCGGGTATTGTTTCTGCGGCTATGCCGACGGAAGTGTGCATTAATTTACTCATGTTTAGAATTCTCCGTCTACTTAATTAGCTCCGATAATACAGCCGTCCGCGCTTCATCTACATTCAAATCACAGCTGTTGAACCGTTCATTAAAATTCCGCAAGTTCCGAGCCGCGCGCGGGGTCCCGCACCCGAATACTTCTGTATTAAAGACGTGCTTAAATTTGCATTAGAAATTCGCCGGTCCTGCTCGGCTCCTCTCCCACGGCTTCCGCGCGGCCCCCTCTCCTTTGACGCGACCCACTTTTCCGCTTGGCGAACGAAAAAAAAAGAAATTCAGTTATCCGCGGAAATTCGTGGCTAGTTATACGTGCGAGCGGCTGTGTAGGGGAGGCGTAATTCTCCTGTGAACTCGCGGATGCATCGGAATATTTAAGAGCCCCGGCAGCCGCTATAAACAAAGTTTCGCGGGCGCGTGAACCGTGAGGTAATTAATTTTACGCGCTCGACTGCTACTTTTTCACTGGTACACGCGCCACGTGGTTGAATCCCCCCCCTTTCCAGCCGCGTGCACAACGAAAAAACTCAATGAAGAAATTTTTACGCACCGCCGAGGTTGTCGACCGTTTTGTTCTCTTTAATTAATCGACGAGGATAAGCGGATTCTCGCGGTGAAAGCGATACACAGTGAGTCGATTACTTTGTTGACTTGGCGAGGAAGCCTCTCGCAAGCGTTTTTTTTTTCGTTTTATTTTTATCTTCGTGCTAAACGTCTCGCAGTTAGTTCCGTATCAGATGAAATTTCGTTTCGAGAATCGCGGACGGAGGAGAGATTTCAGTTTTAGAAGGCGTGAACGCGATACACTTTGCAGGAGGGACTGTATCTGCATTTGGATCGGAAGGCGGTTAATTGCAATTGTTCGAGTTAATTATGGGGGAAATGATTGAAAAGCGAGAAGAGCGACTTGTCGATACCGCCTCGGAAATTGACGATGAGCGATTAAGGATACGCTCGTTTGTTTCCGGTTGAAGGGAAAAAAATTTAAAGGGGGGATACGCGGGGCTTCGTGTACGTTACATCAACGAGATGACTTCCAAAACATCCGCGTAACGCCTTCTGCGTGTAAGACTTGAACGGTTCACTCCCGTCGTACGTTATACAAAATAAAGGAAAGAATCGGGGCTACGCGAATTTAATGCTGAAGTGAAAATACCGCTCGATAAACATTTAGAACCTACATTTCGCGATAAAAATTGAAATCTCGTAGTACACAAAATATATCTTGCATCACCCAGCATTTCCATACTTCTAATAAACAGAAACAAAAATAAATAAAGGCTCTGCAACCCTTATAAAAACTAACGCCCCATTAGTTCGTTCTTTCTCCGCCCACAGGGAAAATCGTAAAAGTTCTGGACCAAACCTGAAGCCCATCCAAAATTCAGACGCACCCACGAGACCGGGAGCGCAAACCTTGTAAATCATGCACCGGCCAATTACGCAAAGACGTTCCCCGCCCTTCGGAAAAAGTGGGCCGAAGCACGCGTATATCCGGGTCGCTCTCGCGTCCACCTTAGTGGTGGTTAAAGCGTGTGTCGCTTGCGCGCGCGCGCCGAGTGACTCAGAGGAGAGCCCGGGCGCTCGATATAGGACGGTAGGGTGGGGATCAGGCCTCGCCCGGAGGAATTCCCGAAATCTCCAGTAGTTCAGCCTTTATTAAGGGCGCGAGCAATTGGGAATGTGGAGCGGATGCGCGCCGGTCGGATGATGCGCCATCGTAAAGCATAGCTCGCGCCGCAATTGCGGATGCTAAGGACGCGCGCGACCCCGGGGGCCCGGCGATTCGCGGCCTCCATGATTCCTCGAGTTTAATTAAAGACCGTAAGCGCCCCCGGGAATTTAATGAGCTCTCCTCCTTTTTTTACGGCTCGGCCTTGTGTTCTAGCGAATTGCTCTCGCCGATTTCGCAATCGAATCGCGCGATTGCCGAGTTTTCTTTTTCGCCGTCTGGCCGCGGGGTGGAGCGAGGGACGGCGCCTTGGGAGGGTACAGGTGTAAGTCACAGTGACGTGCAGTTAGACACTCATTACCTGCTGTTTTGTACAGTGACTAATTTATGCTTTGGAGTGTTACTGGCCCGAGCTTCGTAATTGCTGAGCTATTACGTAAGCAGTTTGTAAAAATAGTTTTTTTTTTTCTTTTGTAATTTCAATTTTGCAAATGGAAATCTAAAAGATTAATCTTTTTTTTTAACGGAAAAGTATATACTCGCAGTGTGGCGCAATAAAATTTTGCGCCAATAACGCATCGACAATTTACGCGAGCGAAAATAAAAAGGAACTCTTGAAAAATACGACTTCCTTAATTAGTTCGTTCCAGCCTATTAGTTTCGTAGTACGAATAAAACTGGGTCAGTTATGAAATTACGGAAATGTTTTCACAAATTTCGTTTTTCTCATCGGCTAAAAAAATGCAATTAGTACTCTAGTTACCAATTACGTTTAATTGCAATATAAAGTATTATTATATAACATAATATATTACCTAATTGTCGTTTAAAAACTCCGAAAAATAAGGGACTGCATCGAGACGACGAGATTGAAGGTAAGACAATTAGCAAGCGGCCGCGCACAAATCATGAACAATGTTTCGCGTAGCCTAGGAGATATCACGCGATATTTTTAGTCAACAGCCCGCTCGGTGTTATAACACGCCTCCGTAAAAGCGACGCTCGAATAAATCATTGATATGCACGGTAGGAGCGACGCAGGAACTGCCGCGGCGTCGTCGGCCCGAAATAGGCACGCAGAGCGATCGGACGCTCGAAACGGACTCTGCACATGTCCACCGCCGAAAATACCGAAAATTTAAATCCGCTTAAGCCCTTCGCTGGCGATTTTCTTTTCTTCTAAAATCTAATTTGCGCGCTACGTCAGCCGAGGTCCCCGGAAATATTAAGCACTCTAATAAAATCTGTTTCTTCTAACAGAATCCAATGTGCATAGTTTTCTTTAATAAACTTCAGAAAATTTAATAACTAGGAGATTATTTAATTAATCTACCGATATATATTTTTTTTTTAACTTGAATTCTTATCAAAACGTTTTGACTGTTGGCATCCTTTAATCGAAAATTTATCCTTTATCGAATCAAATTGCTTTTTTTAAATATTTTACAACATCCGGCTACCTTTTTAAGAGTGAAGAATTGAGATAGCCGCACAGCTCTCACCTTCGTCCGGTGATCAAATTATTGCGGGGTTATTTTCGAAGCTCATGAACCCCGCAGAGAGTCAAAGAGAGCGAGAGAAAACGTCGATTTCACGATTTCACCGGGCGGATGACTGACAGCGATATACACCCCCCGCGTCGCGTGCATGCAGCGTGCACACCCACACCTACCGGCGCTCTAAAAAATTCATCGCGGCGATATCAATTTTAGATTCGCCAGTGGACGCCGAGCGATAAAGCCAGCTGGGCTGTAAAAGGAGACACAGCGAGATAGTCCGCGGGGCTCTAATGTTTGTCGGGGGACACAATTTTATCGGGGGGCGGGCGGCGTGAGGCGAAAAGCGAGCGAGAAGGCATCGAAATTTACGAGGCCGGATCGACGAGGCGCGCCCGTCGGTGCTTGACCCTCTGCGGTTTTGAATTACATGCGCGCCGCGCGTTAAATACGGCCGCATTGATTTTGTGTGACCCGAGGACCGACGCAACGGGGAAACGCGCGCTCGACGAGAAACTTTTTTTTTTCTCTGCGATACGGATCGGCGATTCTAATCGGCCGCTTCGAAACTGCTTTTTCAAACGGCCACGAGCTACGACGAGCGTATACAGGTCTTATCAAAATGCTGCTTTATTGCTGGGCTTTTGTTTCTACGTGTGACGTTATAAACTTTTCTATTTCATTTTTTTCCTTAAAGGCTTCGTTTTATGTTGTTTTTTAAGTGCGTCTTGCCCTGCTATCTCCGCAGTACAGGAAAAATTACCTTTTAATAGTAATCTGGGGAATATTGGATTTAAGAACTCAATTACACCTTTATTAATCACGTCGTATACCTACCCCAAAATATAAAAAAAGTCACCCATTTTGTTTTACTCGTTATTTTAAAATAAAAAAAATCACAAAGTCGATTTAGCTTTCAATCATGATTGAACTGTTTCTGTGGCTGTACTAATAAAATGCGAAAGCCTATATTTATGTTTAGTCGATTAAATCGCCTTCTTTTCAATGATTTATTACAAAGTAGTGACAGATCCTGAACAATCAGATATATACCCAATATAACGGTCGTCTTATTTTTTTTCACTCCACTATACCATAATAAAGTCATTACAATCGAAATAAATATTCAACTCGGAGGCGCGTCATCAATCTTCCCTCTCGATTTGTAACGCGCCGCGAGACTCGAGCAAGTTGGAGAATCAGCGAAACGTAAGTGGGCCGGGGCCGACTGCGCGCTCCCGTCGGCGTGGGTGCTCTAGAAAAGGGAGAGGGGAGGGCAGAAGGCGGAACAAAGTTCCGTGAATCTCGCGTTAGTCGCGCATTAAATCGCGCGAAATTCCCGCCTAAATTCGTTAGCGCCGCACGACTCTCTCGCTTGCTCGCCCACCCCCGCGCCATTATAAATAACGTTTAAGGCTCGTAAAGCATCCCCCCGGTGGGCCGGCGTGAGCGCGCGCGTCGTCGCGGCCGACGCCCTGGGCATTACGCCTATTTACGTCTTCCGTGACCCTTATCGTTGCCGAATCCACCGCCGCGGGATTTAGTGCCGCGGGGGAGTGCGGAGCCAAGCTGCCCCTCGCCCTCTACCAAAAATTTCTTGCCCGGCCGCCGTAGAAAGTGTCAAAGCTCGCGTGCTTATAGGGATCCCGAGGTGCTTTACGGCACTGGGATGTGGGGACCTTTTTTACGTTTTTTTACCGGCACCTGAATGGCCCAAGCAGATGCGTTGAGAAGGCAGCATAAGCGATTACGACAAAGCACTTTTTTTTTTATGTATAGGATTTTTGTCGCCGACGCGTGGACGGCGTCTATTGTTGGGTGTAATCGATGCAGAGATGAGAGGAGAGATATTTCATTATGATATGCTAATGTATGCGGATTTTAAATTGATTTACCGTTCATAGAAGGAGCTCTCAGATACCATCGTCGAATTCGCAATCAAAGTTTAAAGTTATTTAATTTCGATAATACCTATCCAGCAGAGAGAAACAACTGCTACAAAAATCACGGCAATGAATAAGAAATCGTCTCTTCTTGTGAACGGGGTGAAAAAGAAAGTCAGTTTTTGTTTGAACGAGCGTCTCGTCGACGTGATTGATGTAACGTATTAACCGAGGCAAAAAAAGGAAGATCTCCGCTCAGATTCCTCGGTACTTTCGAGCGACTTTAACCGCGAGATGCAGCGGCGTCTAAACAATGTTAAATCGAGTTAAAGCTCGTCGAAGCCGTTGAGCGCGAAAGAAACGCGCGTTTCTCGCTGCAAAGATAAATTTTCTCGAAGCACGGACTCCTAAGAGCGCGCGCCATTCTCCAACTAATTTACCAAGTGGCTCATATAGAGCAGAGTCTCGCCGGTATACGGGCGAGATACGTCTAATTGCGGGGAAACGAATGGCTCGACCTCAAAAATGGCCGATTTATTAGGCGAGAGCGAGAACAAAGACGGGACTCCGCGGGAAAAACTCGCGCGCGTTAGAGTAGGGGGGGAGCGTCGGGGCGAAGGCGATTTAGCCGCGCGATAAAATCGCCCGAGAGTTAGCCCGCCGCGGGCGACGGTAACTTCATCCCTTTTTATTGGGGCGAGCGAGAGAGCGCGCGTGCTGCCGGCCGAAGCAGACTTTAAGGCCTTAAGCCACTTAGATTTAATAGCGCGCGCGAGCTCCGCTATATACGCCGCTCTCTCTCTCTCTCTCGCGCGAGAGTTCCGCCCCTTTTCCGCGCCAGAAAAATGACCGAGCGAAGGAAATTGATTTTTCGGAGCGCGACAGGAGAGAGCAGCGGGCGATTGATTTGCGAGAAGCGAAGTCCGAACGACGCGAGTCATCCCGGAATTCGCGGCGGTTTATCTTTGAATATAAAAAGAGCCCGACGTTTGCCTCTTTTTTTTTCTGGTTACACAGAGGTGCGCGCGCTCATTATGCGGAATTTCTTCGGGATTTTGTAACTCGAGTGTGACACAGTTTCCGACTCGCTCTTCTTTCTTTGCTTTGAATAAAATTATAATGACAATTAAGACGTGCCCGAAGATTGCAAGATATTCTACGTGCGTCAGTCGAATATCTTTCGTCCTTTTTTTTTTTTTAAATTCAAATTGTCGAACGTAAATCATCGGGACACGTGTGGGCACATTGAACGGTGCGGACGAATTCAATTAGCGCAAGGCTGATAAGCCAAGTCACGAGTAACGGATGCTCATCTCGGCCTGACGAAATTCTCTTAGTTTCTACCTCGAAAACATCGAAGAGAAAGTCAATCCGCGGTAAAAAATAAAATCCGGAGCGAAATGCCGTGGCACAATGGCGCGTGAAGCCCTCGACGATTACCCGCCCAGCCGCGGCGTCAAACCGCGCTTCAACCACCGAATCACGCGGCCGCGCGTCCGAATATATTAGTCCGTTACTACGTTTACTCGTCGACGACGGGGAATCGGTCACCCACCAGAGAGTCCACGTCAGCCGTAGAAGATGGATACGCGCGGAGAGGAGAAACTTTTTTTTTCCGGAGAGGCGGAAGGTACGCGCGCCCGCGCGAGAATTGAGTAATGACTACGGGCCACCGGGAGAAAGCGTTTGACAAGCTGGAACAAAATATTCTAATGAGGTTGACGTTTTGCGCGCGCGGAAAACTTTTTACCCGCGCAGGCGCCTTTTACGGGTCGGGCGCTCTCCGCGTGAAATCCGCGCGAAATGTCACTCGTCATCCCGCGAGACGCGGTGCACGACTCTCAGCGTCGGCAAAAATTTTATTGGGAGGAAAGTGAATTTTCGCGAGAAATTGAATAATGACTAAGGGGATGCCCGAGTGCTCCGTCTCGGTTATTTGACGACTACTGACCACCACCGCATCCGCGACGGCGAGTGGCAGCTTTTATTTTTTTAATGTGGGTTTAAAATAGGCGAAAGCAGGCGCATAATTTTACGGCGTTTGAAAAAAAGAATTGTTAAAAGTGCAGCAAATTTCGAATCTACTTTTAGAAACCGTCGTGAAGAGAGAGGGACACGGATCCGTGTTGGCTTCTTATGCATTTGAAATATCGAGAAACATTCGTTCCAATTTCGCTCGTTTCTAAAAGGCACTGTCGCGTTTATGTCTCTAATTCAACGGAAGCATATTCGAATTTTAACGAGGACACTAAATTATTTTCCAGCGGCGGCGTTAACAGACCCCGCCACTCTTAAAATTGCATTTAAACACTTTCAAAATAATCCTCCAATTTAGCTCCCAGTATAAATGATTAGCACCGACATCGCCGGAGCGGCAATAAATACGAGGATTTCCATATTAACGAAATTTCCGCGACGTTAAGAAAATACTCTCGGAAGACGATCGAAGGGAGTAGAAAGAGAGAGAGAGAAGAGGAGAGCCTGTAGCCGAAGCCCGATGCCTCCGGGAAACAGCGTAATGGCATTCAGGGGAATTACTCCGCGAGCGACTGCCGGTATAGGTGAGAGAGTAGGCGAGTGTTTTTCCAATTGGAAACGCCTGTGTGCTTAATTGATATTGGCGGCGCGCGCGTTTTTGTCCCTTAGCCTCGGCGGCGGCTGAAAGCGATTGCCAATAAAGAAACAAGAAATGAGAAAATTGCACACGCGCGTATGGGGCAATAGACCCCTCTCCCCCTTCCGCCATTTGAATTTAAAAGCGAGCGACGTACACAAGAACCATCTTAAGGGAAAATTCGCCAAATGACTCTCCTCGCTCCCTCGCTTTATCCCTGATCATCGTCCCCTTTCTTTTATCAACGAAAGACGCCGCCTGCGTCTGCGCCTTCTCTTTGCTCGCGGGATCCTCGAAAAGTATCGCTTCACGGATCATCGATTTTCGAGAGTCCATGCCTCCGATACTTTTTGCAGCATCGAGAGCGCGTGCTATAGGCGGAAGGAGAGGGCGTAGTCGCGGACGGGCAAGTCATCGAATCGATTTTCGCGCGTACCGTAAAAACGCTCGGTCGTAAAAAAAAAAAAAACGGTCGCCCGCGTGCTTCGTAAATCAAAGCGGCGTTAAAGTTCATTACTCTCCTAGACCCGGTGCGCTTAACGGTGCTGGGAATGAGCGGCGAGTCCGCGAAACAGCCGAGTCCGTAAAATCGTCCGGGCAATCGGAGGAAGCTGGAGCCTCGGTGCGAGGGAGTTACGGCGAATTAGTCGCTCCTTAAACCGAGTGCGGATAGCGCCGAGTTTTCTCCTCTCTTTCGAGCTGGTAAAACACCTAATCCGATCAAACGAAATTCCCCCGCGAGCCGTTTCTCGGACAATGGATATTTTCGGTCACGTGTGAGCGCGACGGTCCGTTTTATCGCCCGCGGATAAACCATTGTCCGGCGCTCGGACGGAGGAAAAAGAGGCAGTATCTCTTTAACCGCCCGGTTTTTGTGCCCGGCGGTGTTGTTTCATTAGCCCCGGCGATGATAATTTTTCCGGATGACTTCGTCACTTTTGCGCGCTTTTCCCCAGGTGGGTAATATCGGGCAAGCGTTAAATTGCATTGTTGCGGCACGTACCTGCTTAAGACACTGCCTCGCTGGCGCAGGGAGCATGGAAAAATCGTTAGGATTTCGTAATGGCTCTGGAGATAATTGTCCAGGGGTAATTTGATTCGTGGATAATTCGCATGCATGACGCGCACGGGCGCAATTTTAGCGTCTTCGCAAAAAAAAAAAAAAAAAAGGACAGGGAGAACACCATGAGAGTTATTAAAACATATAATTACAAGCGCCAATTTGTCGTAATGTAATTTGTGTGACACAACCTGACGCGACAGCTGCAATTTGCCAAGTGCCGCGCGAGCTGCTCCTCGACGCTGTTTCATCATTACACCCGCCCGACAATGTTGAACGTTCATATAGAAAAATACTTAAAATATTATAACAGCGTCAGCGATAATTCCGCCTGACTAGCGAATTATAACAAAGTGCCGTCCGTCAAAGACTCGCTAAATATCGCAATTAAAGCCACTTTACGCGAGCGAGAGCGAAGTCGCAAAATTGATTGCAATAACTTTTGGCAAGTCACCTCGACGCGTTCGGAAACTCCGCTCGCAAAGAGAATTGGAAAGCTTCCCGGAACCAAAAGCCATCGGCGAAAGACGAAGAACGAAAAAAAAAAAGGAGGCATATAGCCAAGTGCAAAAGGAGACACCTCGAGCCGATCATTACTACGCAAATCTCGCGTCGACGCCACTTGGCATGGGTGTCGCGACTCGTCGCGGTCTGCGTGCCCGTCTCGTAGCGCAGTGTCCTTGCCCCGCGCTCCGCTGCGTGACCGGAAGCGCCGCCTTTGTGCTCCCGGCTCTTTCTCTCTCTCTTTCCCGCTCGGCACCTCCCTCCGGCGACTTTTCGCGCCCGCGGAATGTTCCAGGGGAGTTCGCGGAATTCTGGGGCCCCGCGGCCTTCTTTCCGAATCGCGCGCAGCGCTTTGACGCGCCCCGCGGCCTGTTTACGAGGCTGTCTCGCGGCCGGGCAATTAAAATGTTTAGGACCGCGACGCGCGTGCAGCCACCGTTTTAACGTTCCTCTATTCCGCGGCGGCAGTCGTATTACATCGCGGCTGCTTGTAGCTATTTTCATTTGGTCTACGCTTTATTTTGAGTTTGTAATGCGTCGCTTTATTTTAGTGCGGCCCGCTTTCAAACGGCTACGACTTTGCGACGGATCACGGGGGGTGATTGGGGGGGGGGGGGGACGGGGGTTAAACATTTTTTAAGGGGCAGTTAAACTTGATGGCTCCATTTGAGTTTCTTCGGGATTTGTCAAGAAGTTTGAGGGGCGTTGACGTTTTAGTGTCTTTTTGGGATTAACTCGAATTTCGATGTGTTTGGAAGTAAGAAAGTTACTTTTTTTTTTATTTTAACGACTCGGAAAATTATTCAAACATAAGTTGCAGGGAAAAAATTACTTCTGAAGAAAAGCGTCTCGTTTATGGAGGATGCGAACTTTGAGCCGTTCCTTTAGAGAAACTTTTTTCTTTATTCGGAAGTAAAGTCAGTCGGTTAAATTTAACTTTTTTTCCGAAGGTAATCTAATTTTGCTTTCATTATCAATTCGATTTTATAGCTATAAAAAAAAACCTGAGATAAAATTTATCTTACTAATTATTATGCTAATAAAATTAGTTCAAGGGCCTATACTATTTTTGTAAAAACTAATTCAAGAAGAAAACAAAATAAAAATATGGCTTGATAATTCAAGCAAACTCATCATCTGTCCCCCGCATAAAAAACCGCAACAAATACGAATATAGCAAAAAAAGAAGCCACACTAAACAAGAACCCAAAGCACGACAAAGACGAGCGGAATAATTTTGGGACGAGAGCGGCGCACAGCCACAAAGGAAGCTTTTTCTTGTCCTTCCTAGGGGCTCTCGCGAAAAAAGCCCGTAATCAGCGTGAACCCGAGCGCGCTCACATCGAACCAGCCTCCACAGACTCCCCGAATTCAAAGCGCGACTTCTAATTAAGCGAGAGCGCGCGATAGTGCGGCACATAAGAGGAGCCCCGGCAAAGGCCTCGCCGTCTTCGAGGTCTTGTGGACGACTGTGAAAAGGATCATGCCCTCCTAAACGAAAATTACTTGTTTCTACATAAGCCACTTACGGTTCTTTGTCATGTGAGCGCGTTAAAACTGTCGCGATGTCACTGTCGAAGCTGACGTGAAAAAGCCGAGAACTGACAGGAGGATGTGGGCTTACTAACGCGGCAGCGCTTGCACTTTATTCAACATTGATACGTTCATAAAATTAATTCTTATCCAGAATCGTCCGCAGCGCGGGAGAGCTGGATCGGAAATTCCCAGAAATTATCGATAAATTTCCACACGCGAATAGTTAAAGCGCCAAGAAGGCTCGAAGAGTATTCCACTTGAAAAAATGTAAGCGCGTAACCGCGTAGCGGCGTTCGATCCGCGGCAGCAAGCAAAAGAAGCCTCCCTCGCCCGGGAACAACGAAAAGAAAAAAAAGAAAGAAGCTGGAGGGGGTGTACACTGAAAAAAAAGATTAGTTATTTCAACAAAATATTTAGTAAAATGAATTAGTAAACCATATTTAGTTAAATTAA
>JAWWEN010000009.1:23787184-23808913 GCA_035582955.1 Sycophila texana
TTATTTGTTTCAATCAAATGTTAATTGAAACAACTAACCATTGATTTCGATTACTTACTTTTTTTTTCAGTGTAGAGTACCATTATGGAATACTTAAAAAAAATGTATGAGATACATTGGAGTACTAATTTGGGAGCGAATTAAAAATGTATATTACAGACATACAAGGAGAGCAGCGGAGAGTACACACTACACAGCTGTAGGTTGCGCAGATGTGCGAGCGCGTATTGACGGATCGAGGATAATTCAAGCGGGAGGTAGCGGCGAGCAACTCGCTTTGTCTCGACGCCGCGGGCCCGAAAGCATTCGGTTCGATCGCGACGCACCTGTGCGCGTCCGCCGCCTCTCCAGCCGTCATTATGCCGGCCGACCCCCGTATTTGCATGCGAATGCACCGCCGGACGTATTTACGCCGACGCTCGCGTGCGTGCGCCCTGTAGAAGGGCGAAAAAAAAAATATTTCCGCACCCGCGGAGGTAGCGCGTGAACCTCCCACTGCGTAAGCACCTTCCCGAGTAGTACTCGGCGTTGACACTGCAAGAACTCCTTTTTTCCACGCGCACGGAGCTTTAATTTCGCGCCCTTTTCCGAGAAACACAGTCATTGACTTTTACGAGCTTTTACGAGCTTCTGAAATATTTAGCCTCTCCTGCAGTGGCACCGCGGCTGATTTTGCATTTTATATTTGCGTCGACCGGTGCGTTTTTTTTTTTTTTTTTGTTAGGCGTCGGAGGAGGCGCGCGAGAAATCGGAGCGTTTTCTAAATTATACCCTTTATACCGCGCCGTGTCTTTTTCAAAAGTGCGATACGAACGCTTCGAGTCATGAATACAAATGGAGTTCAGCGCGGCGGTCGGACGGTATGTAGGTCTCTCGATTTTAAGCGCCGCGAGAACTGTCGGTATAAAGTAAGAAGTATCAAGACGGCTCGCTCAAGCGGGGGGCCTGTGAACGGAAAAACAGCGCATTAATTATGTTCAATGGCTCCGCTGGGGCCGCGGCCAACGTCTTTTTTAAGGTAATTTTTACGGGGAAAATTGAAATACCTACTGGAACAAGTTGTACCGAAAAATAGACAGCTTTGTAACTTTTGAGTAATTGAGCTACTTTGAAATTTAGATTACGAGTTTAGTTGTAAAGAAAATGCGAAAATTGAAAGTAACAACTTCATTAGCTCAATTACATTTTGATTTTTCCTTTACCCGTATTACAACGGTACTCTTGAAAATAATAACCAATTTTCTTTGATCGATCGATGTGTATAGATATTTCTGAATAGGACACAAAAAAGGCATTAAATTTGACCTAGTCATCCATCAACTTTCAATTTCTTCCCTCGCGAGGATGCTTATTCTCCCAAAACTACCCAAAATAAATTCGTTCCCGCATCGCTGAGAACATGAAAAACCGGTAAGCTAAGAAATTACAAAACCGTTTTTCCCCAAGACACGACGCGCATCTCTTCATATACCTGAAGGCGAGGCCCACCTACGTGTATACACAGCTTCCTTCCCACAAAGTATCGGGTTGCCCGGTCAACGGCCAGCGGGCCCGATAAATTTTCCCTGGCGTTGACCGACCGAAATCACGGGAAAATTAAGTCGCCTCCGTCGACGTCGTGCTCTCTTGTCTTCCAGCCCAGGCGATAAGATCGGATTCGGTCGCGACGGTGTGTTTTCTATCCCCCGCGGGCCAGTTTCGCCGATGTACACACACGGCGACCAGTAGTCGACGGCGACGAGGTCTGACCTCGTTCCATCGCTCCGACGCGCGACTACGCCCCCGGGCGCAGCAGCCACGCCAGCCGCGATCTCCTCTATTTCGCATTTTATTTCGGCGAACTGGAGCGGCAGTCGCCTGCTGCCGCACACGCCCCCGCTCAAATCTTCGCCTCTCGCGCTGCTGACTCCGGCTTTTTTGCCCCGCGCGCTTCCTCCTTCCCCGAGATTGCATTTGCGAAATCGCGCGTCGTCGTCGTTGTCGTCGCCGACGGCGACGGTGGCGATCGTTGACCACTTCGCGAAATAAAATTGCGAGTCTCGCCGGGCGAGGACATGTCGAGCGGGGAAAATCGCGACCTTCGAGCGGTTGGTTCAACTCGACGAAATTGCGACAACGACGACGATGGTCCGTGTATATTTTATGTCGTTCGTTTTCAATATCGACTATTTTCCCCGATTTGAATTTTTATCCCGCGCTAGAGTCTCATATCCTGCGCAGCGTCGACCGACGAGCGGACCTTTATTTGCTCGATCGATTTTATTATTAAACGAAGCGACTTCGGAATAAAACGCAGCAGAGTAAATATTCGAATGTAAAAGTCTCGGCAGAACAAATACGCCCTCAAATTTACAAATTCAACACGAAAATCCGCGCATTACCCCTCGACTCTAAATATTTATTTAAAGAGCAGCTCCCCCCCAATGGCAGGTCGAGATTGACACTCGGGGTTCTGACCTCGGTTCTGACCCGCCGGGGCGCATCCGCGTCAGCCGCGAGACGAATCGACCCCTCCGCTGGAGAGAGAGTTACCCTTACTCGCCGAGGCCGGCAGCTACAGTGATCCGCCGCGGCGGCGAAAAATCCCGGCGAAATGATTGATAACGCGCCTTCGGGTTATGCGCACCGCTGTCTCCCTAGTCCTTCCTTTTTGTCCCGCGTCCGTCCCACCGGCGCGTCCTCCTCCTACTTTTTTCTCCCCCCACCCACCTCCCCTGCACCAGACGATTATATACCTCTGTCGATCGTCGCGCACCGGCTTCTTCTCCCCCCGGACTCGACTTTATCCTTCTTTTATTTCTGGATGATTAATAAAGTACGCATTGTAATTTAAATTTATGCGTCCGGCTCGAGCCAGCTGTAAATCACGCCGAGATAAATAAATGTAACAAATTGACTTTTTTTCGCTCTCGGTGCCCGCGCGAGCCGTATCCTCGAAACTAAAAGGAGTCGAGTAAAAAAAAAAGCAAGAGGAAGAAGAAGGTAGGAACGGAACGCTCACCCGGGAGATAATATTCCACGAAGTTCGATACGGACCTTCCTTTTTTTCCACTCTCATTCCGCGTCGAACGTAATTTATACGATATCCCTGTAATTACGCTCTGGGGTTAATTAATACAATTACGCCGATAATTTTTTTTACGATCGCGGGGCCTCATAACGAGCCTATATATAGTTTTACAATGGCAGCCCTTCGCCACGAATTTTCCGACGCTCTCGAGGCCCGGCTGTAAATTCCCCGGCGGGTCAGTTTCTTTTGCCGCTGCAGTGGCGCCGATAATTACGGCAGCGAGAAAACATCGCGAGATATAAATTTATGGACGCCAGCGCCGCGCCGCATTGTATAGCGTCGTATATTTCGTGGATTCTCGGAGCGGCTAAGTTTTCCCTGCAGGGGGCTTTTTGAGGGATAAAAAGTAACGAGTCCTTCAAAGGCCTCCCGAGAAGAATTTAAAAGCATATACCCACCGCAATAAAAATGCAACGCGAGACCTCGAATTTACTTAACTCTCTGCAAATGCTCCCTTCTTCCCTTCCCTACGGCCTCCCTTCAGTTGCTCGAGTATTTTCCCCTCCACTTTGGTTCTCTTTTATTTTTATTAATCCGGAAACTTACGCCCGGCTTCGACGAGACGCGCAGGAAATCGTAATCGACACCGAAACAAATTGTTTTAAAGGCTAACGAGCGCCTCGATTTTTCTCTATTGGTAACGAGGACGAAATAATTAGCGATTCAGCGAACTGGTTTTCTCCTCTATCGGTAAATAATTCAATCCGATTTATCAGTACGAGGATGTCGATTAAAAAAAAAATTCCTCACTCAGCATTAATCAATTCACGTCAATGATAGCTCATTGAAAATAGATGGGAAAAAATCTCGAAATGAATGACGTTTAAATTGCCAGTTTACCGATCGCAAAAAAATCAGCTAATTCGTAGAACGCGGATCATCGTCGTCCGTAAAACCTTTCACTTTTTCGAAGCTCTCACCGTGACGTGCGAAGCGAAGCTGTTACGGGTCCACTTCTTAAACGAAGAAAAGCCAGAAGAAAAATCAGAATCGCAGCGTCGCACTGCGTCCCAGGTACTCTGAATCACTCCGCGAATAAGAATATATAAAAAAAAAAAAAAACTGTTTCACCGTGTCATCGCATGCTCTCAGAAAAAGCGCCGCCACGCGACCCGTCTATAAATACCCGGACGCGCGGGCGCACAAAGGCGGCGCGCTACACGTGTAAACACGAGGAGCGCACCCGTGGGAAAAAGCCGCACGAGTTTCTCGCGTCTCGTTATCGGCGCGCGCGGTCGCGCCCATTGATAAGCCCTCGGTTTCCTCCTGTGCAGTGCTTCCGGAGGCCTTCCAAAGGTCGTCCGCGCGAGGCGGAAAAACGAGGTCGAGTGCGCGACGGAAAGGGGGGGGAGGGGCGCCGCTGAAAGGTGTCGGTGAAAAGCCGAGCAACCCGAGAGCAATGCAAAAAAGAAGGCGGCCAAAGGGTGCCTGACCCCCGCTCGAGGAGCCAATGCAGCAAACCACCGCCCGAGCGGGCTCCCGATGTGTGCGGTTTGCGAAGCTTGAACGTGCGGAATTTTCGCAAAAATTCATGAAGGTTCGTTTGTATGCGAGCGATGCACTTCGGGGGTGGATGCATTTTGCCGGGGCGATTTTGATTTTGATTTATTTCGATCTCGGGAGTGTGATGAATTGAGCGCAAGTAAAGGCGGGGAATGCTATTTCGTGTACTCGCGTAGACTTGATTCTCTCTTAATATTCGAAAAATGAAGGGAACATTTTTTACCCGAATTCCGAGCATAAAATTTTTCTCGTAAATATATATACATTTCGTAAGCGACGAAATGAATTATTGGTAGCGACATCAAAATTATACATAAATTTAATCAAAATTAATACACGTTGATTTATTGCTATTCGAAGTATAATTAGGTAATTCACTGTGATTGATACTGCGTGTCGTAAAAATTCAGATTTACGATCAATCAACGTTCGAATTAAATTAATCAAAATTCTCGTGAAAAAATTTGCTCCGCTAAAAAGCGTATCAGCGAAATACCCTCTGGAATTTTTGCATTTCGCGTAAATATCCCAATTTACTCGCATACTTACACGGGCGACCGCACCTCCTGTCCAACGAAAAATCTTGCCGCGATCCCCCCGCGATCTTAGCGCAAAAATTTCGGGCGAACCTGGTATCTCCCTCTTATCAGCATCGCATTTCTCTCCGTGCATCGCGCGAATAAATCGCGCCTCGCCAGCGAACCGGTCCGAAATTTCCGTGTCGGGGAATTTCCGCGCTTCTGTCGGGCTCCCGGCGGCGCGCGAGTAAACAACAATTCCGGACGCGGACAAATAAAATATTTACTCCGCCGACGAATGAATCATTCAGCGAAACGTTTAAACAAAACACAACAAAAATAGAGGATTCCGCGTCGTCGATCATCCGAAGCGTCGAAGCGTGGTTTTTTTTTCTATCCATTCTGCGCTCCCCTCCCGCCCCTTTTTCGGTGTAGCCGAGCGAGTATTTAATTGCCGGGTCGCGAGATAATTGGCTCCAAAGGTGAATGACCCCGGCGATTTTTTCCGCGAGCCGAGCGATTGATACTTCGAGGAAACACGCGCAATTCGGGCTACGAGGGGAGCAGCCGATCGCTCGCAGCGTCTTGTCTCGCCTCTCGCGCGTGACATAATCTTGCCGAGAGCCGCGGAATAACCTGTGACTCGATCTTGGAAACTCTTAATGACAGGGTCGTACCCGGTACGGTGATTATTAACCTTTTTTTTTTGCTTAGCTTTATGATTGGGTGGGGCCGCAGGAACTATTATATCACTGACATGCCGGGGATGGCGCGGAGATGGGACGTGTAATAAATGCATTACCTAATAGCGGTCGGGGAACTCGCGATGAGAAAATCGTGTTATATTCTTACTTCTATAAAGTGGAATTTACAAGGCGACCAGAAAATGTTCGTTTCGTTATTGTTCTTAACTCGTTCAACAATATAAATTTTTATATAGTTATACAGCCAATTAAGAAACTTAGAGTGCACGTAAAATTTGAAACGTATAGAATTTTCTTCGGAAACGTTCCACGTCCATAACGTGAAATTAAGCATTTTTTTCAATGGCCTTAATTAGGAAATAAAAAAAAAAAAAGGATTTTATATAATGTTTCCGTTCGAGATATACTTCAAAAGAGACAAAAAAGCGATAAGGAACAGTCGTTAAAGAAATTATGTCAACAGTTTGAAACTACTGCGCGAAAGGCAGTCTATCCGAGCCGTTAACGATCGTAACCCTTCGCACTTACCTCGAAATCTTTTCTCAAAACTTTTCTTGAAAGGAACATAAACAAGATAAAACTAATTAATTGCGCCGCCATAGAGACGTAAAACATTTAAAAAAAGGGAGATATGAATTCACGATCGACTTAAATGCACAATAAGCCCCGGAGAGATAGAGGCGCAGAACGGAGACGCGATAACAGCCTCCTCGTCAATAGACTAAAATAAAAGGCAGGAGAGAGTGAGAGGGAGCTAGAGGCAGGAGCGAGGAAGACAGGCTCCGGTACGCGTGAGAAAGATATCGGCTTGGAGATAATAGGAACGTCGAAGATGATCGTGTCGTCATCTCACGGCTCACTACCTAATTACGATGTAATTGGGGGGAGGGAAAGGGATGCGCCGTGATTGGGCCCTCTAAATACGCGACGCCCGGGAGCGCAGAGAGAGAGACGGAGAGAGAAAGCGCTTTAAGAAATTTAAGCGAGTTAAGTCTGACACAATGGAGGAATGAATTAACTTACGCTTTACTGCCGCTAATGCCATTACTAACCGAGACACAGCGAGCCACTTTATTTATCGGCTTTATTCATAAAACGCTCGGGCGTCGTCGAACTACACTCGCGTCGAGAGTATCTCGCTTCCGACGACGACGACATGTAATGATCATACGAGCAGTCCCGCCGAGAAATCCCTCTCCCCCCTCTTCTGGCGGATTTTAATCGCGAGCTTTGTGAAATGAATTTACGATCGTTATTGTATGATTAAGCGGCACCGAACGCGATGGGCATTAAGCCGCGTGATGAATATCTAGCATTTAGAGTCGGCGGATATTCCCGTGCGAGAGGCGCTAAACGAATCCATCCGCGAGATGAGCTTATCGCATTACTCTGTTAAAGTGCAACACAGACTTCATGTAATCACGGTAAACAAAAGATAAATAATGCATTTAATTCAGCTAGGAATTAAAAAGTGATTCTTAAGTATCCGTCGTTTAATAGAAAAATGCCCGCTCAATTATTTATCCTTTTTAAATCGTTTCCCACGTAAAGCACTAATCTTTTCTGTTCGCGCGACTTGCGTGTCTAAATATAGTCATAATCAGCTTATCGCATTAAACTATTTTTAAAAGGCAAGTTCGAACGTGTAAAGGAAGGCAAGACGACGCTTATCTCCCGGCAAATTTTTTTAATAGATTACTCCGTTGCAGCGAAGATCGATGTAACTTTATTACAGCGAGTCGTTACGGTCGACCTTGCTCTCTGTCTCTTTCTCTCTTTCTCCGCGGGGCATACATGCGCACTCGAAAAGCCGCGAGGCGAAATGGGAAATTCGCAGTATTTACAGAAACCGCAAGATTTATGCGGGGCAATCGCGCGAAATTAGCCGCGAACGCGAGCAGAGACAAGCGTGATAATCAGCTGGCGCGAAACACGCGCGATAAATAATCCGCGGACTGCTCCGCGGCCGTGGCGAGTGCGAAACCCCATGCGACTCTTTTATAATCCGCGGACGCGCTAAAATCCACGGCCGGCGTATTTATCAGCCACTTTCGTTTGCCGCGACGCTCTCAGCGTCTCGCTGGTGTACGTGGGAAGGGGGTTATTATTTCTCGCCATTCCGAGGGGATTTTTACTTTCGCAATTTCATCGAGATTTTTCTTGAGCGCTGAGCGCACGGGACAATTTAACATTCTCCGCGGATTGGCCTACGCGAGTATTGATCGTGGAAGGAGGACGCCGCGGCCTTTTACTTTCCCATGGAAGCTATTAAACATATTCTCAAAGTTGTCCATTTTTATGATTAACTTTGGAAATGTTTACGAGGTTCTTAAAAGAATTTATGGAGCTACTCGCGTATTATGTGCTCACCGGGCGTCAACCGAAACTCGAAGATTAAATATTAGCCCTTAATTTATCTTTTGTATTTATTGCGTAGTCTGTAAAGTGCGTTTTAAAAAAAAGAGAGTGTATATATAGATAAGCGTGTATATTTATATTTCACTTCTATACGTATATAAATCAAGATTTGCTTTCGACTATTTTCTCGAATACTAAGTAGCTTTTAATCCGATTTCAATTTTTCCTCGCTTTCCAAAAAGAGAAGGATTGTTCAAAATCGCTGGGAAAACGATTGTCTTTAAAAAAAGAAAAAAAAGAAAACGAAAATATTAATGCAAGACAAGGCTGTTTCTCTCGAGGTTTCTCTTAAACGCACGTTCCAAAACGCCGTATTCTTCTCCCACGAATAAACAAACCAGGGTCGAGCGCTGATAATTGATCGCTCGCCGTAAGAACTATTATTTAGCGCGAGTCGAGGCACGTCGCAAGTGCAGAGCACGTAATGTCCACGTACGACCGGGCCGAAGTTCCTCAAAGTCCGGCCCTGCCGTACAGCCTGGTAAGTCGGGGAATTCGCGAAAAAGGCGTGCGCGCGAGAGAAGGACAGAGTGCGGCCCCGCTCTGCGGCATCCTGTGTGCCGAGAGGCGGGAGGAGAGTTTGAGGATCGCCGGCGGCGGGAGTCAAAATCTCTTTGTCTCTCTCGCTCTCTCGGGGGAGAAGCCCGCAGAGCGGCGAGTCGAGCGCAAAAAGGTCTTTGGCCAGTGCACGCAGGGACTTGTTCTTATTTCGCTAAACTTCTGCCTTTAAGGAGCGAGCGCGCGCGTGTCTGCCCCCGCTGCTCCCACCTCTTTTTGCCCTCCTCGTCTCGCGGCTTTGCAGTTGGCCAGTTATGGCTGTTTTCGCGCGTCGCTTTTCCGACCACCTTCTTTCCTCCCTCCCGCCACGTCGACCCCAGACCCGTAATGCCGCTGTAATAATCGCTGATTGGCGCGCGCGGCGCGACTACCCGGTAGGAACGTGTCGCGGATGGATAACAAGCAGTTGCAGAAGTTTCTGCCTGCTAAGTCCCGGGGATTAGCGTAACGATTGTTTCGCAACTCGCGCGGTGCGAGCTTAATTTTTCCGCGGAAAAACTGAAAATATTCGTAATTCGCTCGCGAGGCCACCGAACGAGAGCCTTAGGATTGAGTCCGCGGAATCCGAGGACACAACAAAGCCGCAGGCGACTGAAAAAAAAAAAAAACGAAAAGGAAGTATCGCCGGCTCGAGATATTCCTCCCAGGGACTTACTTAGAAAAATCGCGACGACGACGGTACATATCGAAGAACAAAAGCGGCCACGGGAAGGTGAAAAAAAAGGAGAGAAGAGACGGCGGAATGAGGAAAAAAAAGTAGGAGAGGAGGAGGACTCCGAGGCCGGAATACGGGATGTGTGCGCGGGGGGAAGCGCGGAGGTGAAGCGAAAAAGCCGGGAGAGAGGAGGCAAGAGAGCAGAAAAAGGGCCTGGAGGTAGAAGAGGAGCGCGAACCGAGGCTCAAGGTGAGAGAGGAGCCCTGACGAAGATTGACCGGACCACATGGAGCACCGGCGGTTTCGGACCTGGTCGCCTCCGTCTCGCGGCCGTCTGAACTTTTTTACGCCCTCGGTATTTTAAACGGGGCCCTTTTTTTACGCTCGACGCGCTCGGATTGTTTAGAAGCGCGCGTGATGAATGTGCTTTCTTTGCGGTGCTATATATATACTTTTCAGCAACCATTTCAATTTTTCATTCGCACATCCTCGCCTCGAATGACGCGGATGAAATGATCCTCGGACGCGCAAAAATCATTCGCGCGTGCGTGACTTTTATAAATGAAAAGAGTTTTATTATTTTAGTATCTTACGAAAGCCTCTTTTCTAAATATAAATATATTTTATTATTAAAACAGCTACACATTCCATTATTCTAAGCGAAGCTTTAAATTCTTCGATCAAATTAAACTTTGTGTGCATTATGCATCAATGAACAAAACCGCACTCGCAGAATGGAGCATAAATATTTACACTTGATCAAAAACTTCACTTAGAGGGCAATTAAAATTCCGCTCTCAGGGGATATTCAGATTGGCGCGAGAGCGCGTTTCATTTATAAAACTATTTTACCTTAAACGCTGTAATGGACTTGAAAAGGAGGTAAAAAATTTTCCTCCCAGCGAGCCGAGCACTTGAAAAATTCCACCCTCGAGCTCTAGCCATGAGCCTGAAACTGGGCCTCCAGGCGCGCACAGCCCATCTTCCCAGTTTATTCCTTTATTTATGAATTCCCGAAGGAAGGTCGCTACCGTTCGACTTTTCGAAGGTCAGCCGATCCGGTTTTGCGTAATCGCGCGCGAGCGAGCGAAGAACCCGTCGGGACGGGTATACAGACGAGAGCGCGCCAGTGGTCGGTTTTACAGTCCCGACTTTTTAACGTAACAATGGGGAGGAAGTTGCAATTTCGCTTTTCAGGGGAACGTTATACCTTAATCTAGGGCCGCGCGCGTCCAGTCCGTGAGAGAGAAAGAGCCGCTCTATTCACGAATCGACGGTCCATTCAACGAGTGAAGGATGAACGAGAAAAAAAAAGGAAGACAAGTGCGATTTCATTCACGAGGCTCTGGGAGCGTTTCCTTAAGAAAGCGGCCTAAAGAATGAGCCTATGATCCCTCATATCGGACGAATTATTCATTGACGATTACGGCGTTTTGTTTACCAATCGAAAGGTTCGTTTTAAATTGCTCCAATTTGGTATAAAAAAAAACACTTTTTTTTTAAGGCATACGTAGATTAATAGATTGAGAGTTGAATCTAGTCAGGCATACAGAAAATGTTCGAGAAAGATCAGAAAAAAAAGTAACGGAACGATAATCGATAAGTTCATTAAACAAAAAATATCTAAACATAGTAGTATGCGTGAACGGACGCTTGGCCGACGCGATAAAAAGCCAAAATTACGCATATTTTGTCAGACTTTGTGCAAGATGCTTAACCCCGCGATAACCTCTGCCGGATGTAGGGGAGCGAGAGGCATATTTTTTTCCGGATAGATGATAAATGAGTTAAAGTTGGCCGGCAGTTTATTAGCCGGCGGTTGTTGCACGCAGGGATGGAGATAGAAAGAGAGGGGGAGATATAGTCGGACCTTGCCTCTCCTCTGGCGCTGCCGCATTTTCCAGCAGCCTCGCGGAGGTTTATTATAGGAGCGCTCGAGTCCTGTCTAAACATCCTTTTCCCCTCGGCCTTCTCGCTCTCCTCTCGGATATTTCTCAAATTTCAAAGATAAATTCGAAAAATGTTATCTCCCCCTCGCTGCCGTAAGAGAGCCTATGCTGCAGGTACCGCGGACGTCGCTGCTACCCTGCGCGAGACGTCGGAGCAAACAAAAATCCCGAACTCGAGATTTATTAAGCAATTACATTGAATAAGTGTGTTTACACAAACAGTTCATTATCGTTTCTCTCTCTCGCTCTCCCGGGCCTTTCGCGAGTGTCCGATAGAAATCTCCCATGGCGTATATATATATATGCGCGATTTCGCTTCGCGCGCATAGAAGGGCTCCGATAAAGGCGTCAATGGGCGAGCGCGAGAAATAATGGAGTCATCAGATTTCATTGTCGGGAGAGAAACGTCTACCACGGGCGATCGACGTGCGTACAATCAACGTTTTCACAAGTTGAGCAACAAGAGCAGCGAGAGAAACCAACCAGCCAGCGCGACCGAAAAAAGAAGAAGAAGAAGAAGAAGAAGAAGACGAAGGAGGCAGCGAAGGAGGGAGCAAGAGAGAAAGAGAGAGAAGGCCGATAGCATCGACTCGGTCAATCCTCTCTCTTTCTCAAAGTCAGGGCCGTACGGAGAAGTCGCGAGTGCACGGGGCACACACGCGGGGGCTTTTCTCGCGCGCGGCACGCGAGCTGTCGTTAATCTCGCACCGCGGCGCACATGTGCAGGCAGCGCCGACAAACGCCGCCGAGAAATTCCCCCGTGGATCGAACACGGCCGTAGCGAGGGCGAAAAAAAAAAATTTTTTTATCCGACGAAATTTACCCGGAGCCCGGAGGATTCGCGGGTAATAGGCCGGAGGAGCCCGGCGATTTATGGCCTTTTCAATTAGCGCGAATAATTTCCCGTCGATGGGTTGTTATGCTCGATCGACTGGCTCCTTCGGGTTTTCTTTTATTTCCAGGGAAATTAGTCACGCCAGCTATTTTCTCGCTGTGAATAACTCGCCGCCGCGCATTATTTAGTTGACGAGGTGAGTTAAGTGTTTGAGTCACACTCGATTTGAAAGCGAGAGAGAAAGAGAAGGAGAGAGACCAGAACAAAGCGTTGCATTTCGTGAATCGGTCATATCACTGCGGAACAAAGTAAACTTTTTTGATCCTGATAAAAAAAAAAAAATAAGATAGCGACGATGACGTGCGCCTAATCTTAGACGTAAAGCTATATCATACATTAAAAAACACTCATTCAATTTTAATCGGAAAAGAAAAACGCTCGCGCGGTTCTCCAATTACTCGATTGAATCACGCACGCGAATAAAACCGCAGTAGTGCAATACCTAATAAATAAGATACATAAAAAAATCTTTTATCGTGTACTTTTTAAACAAAGCAAACGCAGTCTTCCCAGGGATCGGACGACGATCGCGAATTCCAAAAAGTGCGAACGAGAGCTTTCGCGCGCAGCGCCTCCGAAAAAAATTCCGGTGCAGCGCTCGTCCGGCTTGCACACACACGTGCACCTCCTGCACACACGTACACGTAGCACACGTCCGCCTAAGCCTCGCGCATCGTCGCGGAATGTGAGCGAGCGAGCGAGCGCCGCGGAGGGGGAGAAGACGACGGGCCGTCGGTGCCGCCGATCCTTTTCCGTCTTTGTTCGGCCGCGACGGGTATATAGGAAGAGAAGAGCCGAGAGGAGCGCATGCAGAGGCAGCGCCGCGCGAGACCGGAGAAAGGGAGCGATTATGAAAGAACGAATCAATCGATGCCGCGGCGGCGGTGCGAGGCACTTTTCCGCGCGCGCGCACGGCTTTTTTTTTTTTCATGCGGCCCATTGCGCAAGCCGCGCGACGTGAGAATTTCTCGCGGATTCCTGCCGGCGTCCTTCGAGTCGTGCTCACTTCTGTTTCTTTTTTTCTTATTCCTCTCTTATCCTCGTAGCGGCGACGATCGGGGAAAAAATCGCGGAGCGCGGCGACCGATTGTCGCGAGCTCGCGACCCACTTTTCCATTCGAAGCAATGCGTAAATATTCAACGAGGCGTGCTTCTTTTTATCGGCGAATGAGATGACCGCGCGCGGCGTCGATAGATAAGACGAGCGGGTATTTATTTATAGGTATCGACGCGGACTTTTTAAAAAGCAGATTTCGCGTTATTTACGAGCAGCGGGTTTGCGTCATTATCTTGAGCGTGTGTGAGTATACGCCCCGAGAGGAGACGAGGAAGCGCCAGGCCGCGCATAAATTTCCGAACGCTCGCTTGTCAAACAATGGACTTAGAGGGCCATCCGCAAAAAAGGAGAGACGTCGCCGGGCGTCTTTATCTCGTCGACGGGGCACAGTCGAATTCTTCAAAAGCGTTCGAGCATAATTTTCTCTCTCTTTTCTGAGCGAGGAATAACGATAATAGTAAAAACGAGTTGTCGAGCGAGCACAAAGGAGCGCGGCAGCAAAAAGGCGGGGGTCCATGGGTACGGGCGAGTAGATTCTGTCGTTTTCAAAAGAGCAATCGACGTCGCGACCACCGCTAAAATCCTTCCACGGCGAATCTGTGGAGCCCCGGCTGCGCGCGTGATACACAGAATCACGACGAGGAAAGATTGCAGGCGGTGCTCGGCCAAATCCGCTCGATTTCAGCGCGCGCCAAGCCCGGCGGAAAAAGCTTGGCGTTTGAAGAGGTTATAAGTGATAAATGTATCCTCCCTTCGATTCGAAGGGGTATATTTTTGCTCGACGGAGACTATATTGTCATTTTTATTTTAAAGCGTTCGCGAAAAATCCCGCTAAGGAAATGAAAAGAGCTGTTTGAAACCCGGAAAAAAAACCAGATGGTTATGTCTTTTTCACTCGTAAATCAATAGGGTTTGACAGGAGATACTATTTTTAGCGATCCATTTAAAGCGAACGAATTAATCCAAACATTGAAAAAAAAAAAAAAAAGAAAGAAAGAAAAAGCTTACATAAATGTATAACAGAGAAAGTGATACACGTCGCACGCTAGCAGCGAACCGCGCGCGGGATGATAAACGTCCCTTGCAAAAAAAGTATATATATTTCACCGCATTGTTCCAGCTTTTAAAATACCCGCGGCGTAAACAAGACGCAAGTGTCCATTCCTAGCCGTAAAACCGGAGTCTCTCTCTCTCTAAAAAAAAAAAGGCTCGCGCCGCGCTCGCGAACCACTTGGGCAGAACCTTTTAAAATTCGAAATTCCAAATTTTATGTACTTCGAGAAAGCAGCCCTGCAGTGTCCGCGAGGAGGCGAAAAATAAAAGGATCGTCGGCGGCGGCGCGAGGCGGGACTGACAAATGGCTGCGGCCGGCCGGGGAGACGCAGAATAGCCCCGTCGCGAGCGCGCGGCTTGCTCGAGGGACAAAAACGCGCCGGAGAAAACTACACTCGAAATGCCTCGACTCGAAAGCTAAGCTCGCCCGCTCGCGCTCGTGTCCGCATCGTGGAGCGAGAGAAAAAGAGAAAGACGGAGACAGAGATACAGAAAGGAGCAGGATATGCAGGCGGCGGCGCGGCTCGTGGTGGGGAGAGAAGCGAGAGAGGATCGAAGGGAGCCGGAGAGAAGGCGCTTCCTCGGCCCGAAGGTGAGTCCCCGGGACGACACGCGGCGGGCCCGTGGGACCACGTCGATCCTCGCGGCCGAGTAAGCGCAAACCCTTTTATGCATGTATTCCTCTCTCGCCGCGTGGGAGAGAGACAAAGACGGACTTTGAGCGGCCCCGCGCTGCCATTGGGTGTATACCACCGTCGGAGCGCCGGGACACTGAGCGATTATTGTTTGCGCGGGGGCCTTTTTCCTCTGGGGATCATTTGTACGGGAGGTTCGCGAACGCGCGCGCCTCTCTATGGGAATCCGACGACGCGCTCACAAGGCCCCGCTTGTAAGTAGCCGGCGGGAGCCTACTGGCTGCATCGGCCGATCACTTTCCAATGCGAGGATGCCTGTACTTAATTTTCGTTACATATTCGCCGGCGATTGGACTGCGAGTTAGCGCGTTGCGTCAGAGCCTCTTCTGTTCGACACACACGCTCGTATACGCTATTTTCGGCTCGCTAATGATTCCTGCTCGTACAATCCCGATGCTAATGTCGAATTACTTGCAGAAAGTCGGATTGAGCGGTAGCTTCTACAAAGTACTTTTATATACCGAGACGTGTCTTTTTTTTTTTCAAATGAACTTTCAAAGTGGACGCTGCCATTGCATTATGCAAAATCCAGTTGCCAGGACTGAGTATTCCCTAAGTCGATTGGCTAACCGACTTGCCAATCTACTTGATATATTCATTTTAAAATAAATTTTGTAAAAATAAATACGCGAGTGAAAATTCAACGTTACACGTTTATGACGAAACTATATCCAACGGAATATTCGGTTTCCTGAAATTCAACCTGTAACTAATACAAAACGCTACTCAACAAAGATAATGAACATGCATCCGACAACAGATTCTAAGTATTCCAGCGAAATAAAATAAAGTAAAAAAAAAAAAAGAAGAAACTCTCGTGCATGAAAAAGTATTGAAATTTCATCCACCTCCCCAGTCACTTGTAAGAATGCCTCCGCCGTTGCATCATCGACACCGACGTCTGAGATAGAAAAGAAAACACGAGACAAGGTATAATAAAAACGGGGGGAAAAGAAAGAAAGAGAAAGATCCCGATTCCCCGCTTTCGTTAGCAACCCCGTCCGCCTCTTCTGTTCGCGAGCGAATATCAAATCCGCGCGGTGCCGAATAAATATTTCTCTCCCACGGCGTCGGGCGCAGAATAAAAAGTCCCTCGCCTCGCTCTCCGGAGCGCGCGAGAGAGAGAATGTAGGACTCGGGGAGTCGCGGGCGCAACAGAGAGCACGACTCGCTCATTCTCCAGCGTGTTAGCTCTCTATCTCCGGCGCGGTGCGCCCGCGCGGCCGCGACTCTCTCGCGTGCGCATGCCTACGTACATATATCGACTCGAGGCACGCCACCGACGGCCTTACTCTCCTATCGTTGCATCTCTCCTCGCCGACCTTCTCTCTCTCTCTTTCTCTCTTTCCTCCTGGCGAGAGAGCGAGCTTGCAAAAGAGACTGCAAAATCGAGAGAGAATCCTAATGCCGCCGTGAGATGGGAAACGTCCTTTTTTTCTTCGGGCCGCACGGGAAAGGGAATATGTTTTGCGTAAACGCGAAAATCGCGCGCGAGGCCTCTCTTCGTTTCTTTTGGCTCGCGTCGAGCAGCCACGGCTTTCGCGAGATTCGACGGCCCTGCATGCGCACCGGAGTTTTGCTGTTTGTTTTCGACGGGGGAGAGGCTAAAGGCACGGGGGATAATGGATGGAAACATTTTGCTAGAGATTTTCGCGTTTTTTTATCCCTCCGCTGTGCCACTCGGTTCTGCAGCTTCGTCGACGTGTATTATTTCAGTCGCGCTCTCCGGCGAATATTGTGCCCGCGAATGTGGGTCGATTTAATAAAGTGTAATCTCCCGACATTTCGCTCGAAACGGGCATACTTTACGAAGGTAAGAGACGCTTGTGAGCTGCACGGAAAGTAATGCTTCGACGGAGAAAAAAATTTTTTTTTTGCCGAGCAAATATATACGCGCATCGCATCGAGGAGTCGAGCTGAGAAGCCCGAATTCGCGCAAAGTCCGTGAGAAAGGAAAATAAAGCTGGTCGGAGAGGGCGAGAAGAAGAAGAAAGTCCCCGCGAACATTTACCCCTTTACACAACAAAACAAGGCACTCGGCTCGCGAGAGAAAATCCCGGGGAAAAACTTTAAAATCACAAAATTCTTCGGCCATGAGTATCGCCTCGGCACTTCTGTCCCTCCCCCGTCGCGTCTCTCGATATTCCTCGAGACTCTCTCTGCGCGTCCCTCCGTCTCTCCCTCGCGCTCTGTAAACTCGGCGCCCTCCAACTTTTTAAAACTCCCACCCTCCCTGCGACGCGCGTGAAAGGGAAAAGTTGGCGAGGGGCCCCGGGACAGGGACTCCGCCGTCCCAGCTCCTGAACGAGGAGGGAATCCAATCAAATCGATAGCCCGTCGAATGAAACCGGGGGACCGCGCTAACAAACCCCCGAGACGGGTATAGTGGATCCGCACATACATAACACGCGCGAATTCACCCGAATAGCCGAAACTACCTCCGGACGGGTGGCCCTCTCTCGCGCGCGCCTGCGCGATTCTAAGCAAATAGGGGCTCGCCCGCGCGCGCACACACACGGGAAAGCGAAAGCGCCTGCACACACAGGGACCGAGCCTCGCCGTCTCTATATCCTCTTCCGGGCGGCCCTATTATTTCGGCGGTACCTGCATGTGAGCTGCGGGCAAACAGACAGGCGCGCGCACACGGACGCATACCAAGCGCCGGAGAGAGAGAGAGAGAAACGTGCACGGACTCGCCGGAGCAGAGGAGAGGGAGCGCGCGAAGGGCGGAATGCCTCACTCGACCGAGGCGGAAGGCTGATGTTCGCTTTTATTTTTTGCCCGTCGACACGATTTGTGCCCTCTCCCCCCCTCTCTGGACCCGCGGAGGAGAGATCCTTTCTTGCTCGATGGAGCGCGCACCGAGCATTTATGATATTCCCGAGAAACGAGAGAGAACGAGAGCGAGTCACCGACGTGAAAGGAGCGTTTTTAGGGATGGAGTGGATTTTTGTTTGCGAATTCATTATCGTCGAGCTTTGGAAGGGCTCGACCCCCTTTTTTTTACCTCGAGGACGAGCACGCCGCGGGGAAATTCACGAAGGCCCCCTTCGCTATTTATTACTCGCTGGGAAATGCCGAGAGTGGACCTATTTTCATATTAATGAGGGAGCGGTGCGCTAATAAGCGGATAGAACGGTGCCAAGTTTATATTGAGAAAGCCTTTGATAAACGTCGGGCGTGACGCGCTTTTCGTCCGAGGAACGCCGGCGTTGCAAAAGACAATTTCGCAAAATGATATGTTTTATCTCGGTTGATCTGCGCCCCGATAAGAAATCCCATATGGGCAGAAATTATTTTGCCGCGGGAGATACGAATCGCCGTTGTGCAATGGCTCTCTCGAGGCGCGCGTAGGGATTTTCTAAGAAAAAAAAAAAATTTAATTAGCAGCTTATCACCGCGCTATAAATTAAAACTCTAATCAGTTACCAATTTGCCGCGTGTCTCGAGGCCCCCCCCATTCAATTGTTCCAGCCACGAAAGTTTCAATGTCGTCGAACGATAAATTTGCAAAATTTACACTTTCAATTAAAATGTGGCGCTAGCACTCGCTCCTAATCAAATTGGATTTATCGCCGTCCTTCCCGCGGAGTTAATCGTCAAAAACCGCGACTGGATACATTCGCCCCACGTCCGATGTCTATCTCTGGTAAGTTAACCGCGACATTTTTATTTCTTCATCGTAACGATTTATTTTTCAGCTGCGGAATCGCGATTAGATGAGATCCGCGAGAGAGCGCGGCCTCGCGACTGAATTCTACATTAAAACAGTGGCACAATGCAGAAACATATACATTCACTTTTCCGTATCATTATGCGATAATGTTACAAGCAAAATGTTTACCGACTGTCAGCGCTTATTGGCCGACGACGTAATATTGAAACTGGAAATATAGAGTATCCATTATTCGCGTTGAAAACACTTATCGGGCCTGATTGGCTTTCGAGAAAGAAACTAATTCAGTCTCCTGCCGGAGCCTCCGCTCTGATAGTATTAACACCGTAATCCCATAAGCAAAAACGTACGTATCGCCGTCAGAATCTTCTCGAGTGCTACAATAAATGCTCCATTAATGAGAAAGTGCATCGACGAGGCTGGGTGTATATAAGGCGCGTGGATTGAAAAAAAAGCGACTGGGACTGATTGCGCGATCGATCAGCGCTGCACCCCGCTCAATCAGAAATCAATATAAACAATAAGCGATATTTGTTTAATTACCGGGGCGCGATTTATCTTGCCGGCAATTTAATCGCCTCGGCGGACGACGACTACCAGCGAATTCTTACATAATTGAAAGGAAAGTTTCTTAAATGCACAATTAATGGATCACTTCTTTTTTCGGAGTGGGTCTTAAATAATTCACGCTGGAAACTTGCAGCTATTGGGAAAAGTAATAGAGCGAAAACAATGGGCGATCACAATGAGGGGAGGGGGGGGACTCCCACAGCGATCCTTTTGTAAACGGCGCTCGTTTAGCGCTGGAAGTAACTAATTGTTGTTATATTCTCACGCAATGTTTACATTAAACTTACACACATTTTCCGTGCTACACATATTACGTATGGCAATTCATTATTTCTGGCTGGGTTAGGGCTTTTGATTGGCCATTGCAGTAATGGCAGCACTTAAAGTAATCCGAGTTTCTAAACGTACATCGATACAAAGAAAGTTCGCTGGTGGGCTTTATTGCTTTTATCGATGAAAATATTAGTCATCAGAAGCGTATTTAATACTGTCTTTAATGGGTACATTACAGCGAGCACGTTTACGTCCTTTAATAATAGAGCATTAAGAATGCTATACAACCCGAGTAAATTCTTACGGCAAGTGTTTTGCAAAAATACCTGCGATTAGTCAAGTCAACTTCCATACTTAAATATGAAACTTGATGTCTCTTTACGAAACGCTGACGTGGGATAATATTGAGAGTGCGCTGCGACTTTGCGCGCGGCGCGTTTATACAAATTGTCATCAATTGTCAATTTTACGGCCGAGGGATTATTTGCATTTTAATTCGAGATCAGTAACAATTCACTAAGTCTTGCGCAGGCACAATATTTGTATAGACACGTAGATTAAATCGACAAGATAAAACTGAGCGTCAAAAAAAAGAACTCGCTTATTCATCGGGTGACATTTATCGATCCTCTCAGAGAAATCTAAGTCGGACTCGCAAAACCCACCCAATAAATAATAAAACAATTGTCTCTTGATGCTTATACGATAGTTTCACCCTTCTCATCTCGCTCGCGTAAACATGCAGCGGCACGCGAGATTCTGAGCGGAGTTGCCGCTATGATGTACCGCCACACACAGGCGCGCGAATATAGTAAACAAAGAGAAAAACAAATTAGAAAAAGAAACGATTTCAACTGATTTCAACTGAGTTTGTTTGTGATTATTTGTAATCATTGCTGATTTTATATTAAAAATATGTGATTCAGTGATTCTTAGTGATTTTTTCCTAAATATTCGACTCTTAAAAAATGATTTCTGATTCGTATTCCTCAATTGATTTCAGCTTGATTACAAAATGATTTCGTAATCGAATTTTTTCTAAGTGGTTCGTGATTACATCGAGTGAATAACCCCTCGCTTCTCATTCGGTATTCATACCGAACTTATTCTGTATATACCCACAGTACGCAGTAAAAGTACTATTCTGACGGAGTAAAAAAAAAAAAAGTCGAGCGAAGAAAAGTAAGGCTTACCGAAATGTGTAGGGCGTCGTGTCCAGCGACGACGCATGCGGCGAGCAGCGTCGCGCGCCTCTTCTCTCTCCCCCACGGAAGTGAAGTCTCGGTGCACACTTGTCACTGAGACGCGATATCACCAACACGCGTACGTAACAAAAAAAAAGGCACACAACACCACGTACGTAAACGTATCCTCTCCTCACGTGTCCTCACTCCTCTATCTACTCGTCCTGCGGGTTTATCTACGCCCCGGCAATCGACGCCGCTGGTTCACTTGTACGCCGAGCCAATTTTACCGGCGACGTATCCCCGTCTCTCTCCGTTGTCGCCGTCGTCGTCGTCGTCGTAGTTGCCCTCGACGCCGGACTTGCCCTTCCTCTGGTCCGCCGCTGCTGCTGCCTTCAACAATCAGAACATGCAAATCAGCGTGATTGAGCGCCGGAGGTTGCCGACATATGTCCTAGTCTCTAACGCGCCCGCCCGCACACAGACCCGCGCGCCCCGAACAGGTGGACGGCCGGCGTGGGCGGGGAGAGGACGCGCCGAGCACGGTCTTGAATCTCGATTACGCTGGGGAGGAAGAGGAGAGCCCCGTAAGGATAAAAATTGGAGAGAGTCGCGTGCGAGAGAGGTGAACGGTTCGCGAGAGCTGCCTCCGCTCGATACTGCGAATGTCGATATTTCGCCGGCGTTCCCTCGCTGTTCGCATTCTTAAATTTACACGCTGGGTATAGCTTCTTAATCGACGCTCCAGCTCCGTCAAATCGAATTGTCCCCATTTATTTTCAAGGATTATATTCACGAGTCATTGTTCGACATGCCTGACAGATAAATTATAGCGAAAAAAGTATCTGTAGACTATAGTTATTAAATTAAGAGCATGTCAAAGTCATCTATAGGGATTGACTTTACCGGCATCGATATTTTCTTAATTATTTAAAAATCAAAACAAATTTT
>JAWWEN010000009.1:23809013-23833995 GCA_035582955.1 Sycophila texana
GGGCACCACGTTGGGCTTTTTGTGAAAATTTGTTTTGATTTTTAAATAATTAAGAAAATATCGATGCCGGTAAAGTCCATCCCTATAGATGACTTTGACATCCCCTTAAAAAAAATTTTCGCGTTTAATAGTGCACGAAATTCGAATAATAAAATTACAATTTAAGAAACGAACTTCCTCAATTTAGATTAGAGCCGCTATTTAAAGTAATTTAAAAAATCAAATCTGTTGAATAATAAATTTTGCAGGATTATTAAAAGTGAATGACAATTAGTGCGATTAACTTTTCTCATAATGTAAGCACTTGATGCACCACGATTCTTATATGGTGCAAGCTTTGACGCGCGCGGCTATACATACATGAATAATGACGCGAGTATTTTACGGCAATGGGACATAGGAATGATGAAGGAAGCGCGATGTATATATATAGTGTCGGCGCGGCGCGGCGATCGTTGGTTTTTTATGTCGCGGGGAAAAGGGCGGGAGTCGGATTAAAAATTTACAAGGGGGATGAGTGGTGGGTGTAAGACTTCGTTAATGCTCAAGTGGCAGAGGTTCGTTTCTATACCGGGATCGGTGAAATTTAATGACGTAATAAAATTTAATACACGGTACTCCGTCTAGTGACATGTGCCAAGATCATAGTCGAGATAAGTTTTAGGCTCGTGAAACGATCGGAGTGTATCCTTTTCTTTTTTTAGCCGGGGATGCCCACTTTCACAAGCAACTTACTCTCGCGCACGTAACAGCATAAATCCAGTGGAATAATAACCGATGCCTGCCGGTCGTGCAACAATCCAATTACGCTAAATAAAAAGAACTACGATTTGACGAAATTGGAGATGCCACAATTTGGTAAAAAGCCGCTAAATTGCAGGTCTCCGGTGCTTATTCCCGGCAATCCCCCTAAGAGCTGAAATTCCGCAAATTCATCAAGAAAATTGCTCCCGATCGGTAATGTAATTAATATTTTACATCGAGGCAAAAGAAGCGACGGAGGCAGAGGCGAGTTCGAACAACATTAATATCGCGCGCGCGGTATATATATATATATATTTTCCGCATCAAAATTGCACATCCTTCGGGGAGCCCACTCATCGACCTCCGGCTCACCTCCCCGCGGAGTCCGTCCCGTATCAACGGGCAAACTTTGCATCGATTACGAAACACACGCGAGAGGAATTATTCTCGCTAGCGCATAAGCGCGGTGGCGCCTTCGAATGTAAACACACGAGACAAAACTTTGGGGGGCGCGCGCGCGAACCCCGGATTAAAACTTTGCTTACGCGAGATTTTCATTTAATAGTCACGAGCCCGGCGTGAACTATTTTTTTTTTTTTTTTTGCCTCACGGTTTTTATGCTCGCGCTGCAACTGCGAATCACAAATCAACGTCAGGAGCACAAGAATCTGGCCGATGTTTGCCGGTGCCGGCGGGCCAGAAAAACCCGTCGCCCCGCGACTGATTCATTTGTTTGCGAGGAGACCCTCAGTCACGACTTTCTCGTTAGCTTTAATTTTTTGGCAGTGCCTCGGCAACTTTTGAAAACGCGCTACACGCCGACTCCGATTAAACAGACTTTATATCCCCGTCGAGCGTCTGTCTATTTATATTGTTTCTTTCTGAGCGCTTGAAGTGCCCGTCGGGCGATCGCCGAATTTGGAAGCGCATTAAATCTCAGGGTACTTTATATTTTTTTACGACAATTCCGAAAAACTACAATTTATCTTCGAAAGAAGACACGCGCGAAGTCGAAGAAAACCGCAGAATTTGCGTCTCGCTGAATAATATATAAATCCCACGGCGCGAATTCGCTGAAGCGCCGTAAAAAAAAAAAGGGGAAAACACTCCGTCCACGCGTAAAAGAAACGCTTTCAGGATCGAAATGCGGAGATTGTAAAAATTTTCGAGCGGAATTTCCCGCGTTAAAGTGCGCTCGGAACGTCTCCAGCGCATTATAAACATCGCAGTTAAAAATCGCGCGATCGCATCTCGCCCCCGGGGCGATATCGCTTATGCGCGCCTTTAACGTCCCGCGAGGCAGTAAATTCGCGCGAGATCGTCGCGGCGGCGGTGGCTTTTCCGGAGCGATCGATTTCTCTCCCTCGAAAATTACCGGCGAGCCGATGCGGCGCACCCCCGTGTGCCGCGCGCAGCTCCTTCACCTCGCCCCACGCGTCTTTACTCTTTTCTCGTGGCTCGAAAACGAAGCGAGGATCCTCGCTCCCCTCCACCATCGCCCGTAGAAATTCCAAACTTTACACGCAGACCGAACACTTGTTCGTTCGTTTCTTGGCTCCTTTTCTCTCTCCGCGCCGGGGTACTTCTGAATCCGTTTTGGATAGATAAGTGAGCTGTGCGCCCGTTCCGTACTTTCGGTTAGTTTTACGGCGGGTCTGGAGAGCGCATTTAGGAAGCTTTATTATCTACACTGGATTTTAAAGACCAGTAACGCAGACGAGTGGTATCTTTTTTTTTTTGTTCGACTTTCAATGTACGCCTTGAATTCGTTTGTACGAAGTAACGAGAGATTAATAATTCCTTTCTATCGAATTTGATGTGCGAGCGAAGTAACGGAAAAATCATTATCTGAATCTCCCCTCTGCCTGTTCATTACGCCAAACGAAATAGTACGACAAGAGAGATATCGGTTCTCGCTATGGAGTAGCAGTCGGAGCGTACTCCGGGTATCTGTAACGCATCGCGCCTCGAGAAAAATGTCTTTTGTAGCGAGCATTAAAAAAGCTGTACCGTCACAATGACGAAGTCCTATTACACCCGCGGTAATAGTGCATCAAAAAAATTATGAGTGGATACAGGCGCTGAGTCACCCCTCTCTTCCCGACGAGGAGAGTCGCCGAGCGCTATTTCCGAATTCGGTCGATGCTCTCATCAACGAAATAAGACGACGGCGGAATGCGCGGCGATAAAAAGAAACGGAGGAGCGCATTAAGTGAGAGAAGACAAAACAATCGGAGTGAGCGAATCGGCAGAAAAATTGCAGGCGCCGTATTTCGTCGAGATGAAGCAAAGAAAAGCCACCAAACGTTTCGTCAACGACTGCGAAATAATAAACGAACCGAGGGTCGCGTAGACCAAGCTAAAGGATGAAGGATACCTGTAGGAATGTATTGGAGCCCGAAGGGCCCCCAGCCGCGAAAGTCCGTGCGTGTGTGAGTGCGTATGTCCGCCGCCGCGACGGGAAATTTTATCACGAGTTCTTTTTCACGCAGAGTTTTAATGTAGTTGGCCCGAAACTTTTCTCGTAATCTCATATTTACCGCGGACGAGGGGAAACTCCCTGCGACTCCGGTTTAAAAAGAAAAAGAAAAAAGAATTTGCCGAGAGAACGGAACGCCACCACGGCGACATAACCTCGCTTTTCCGCGAATTCGATTCGTCCGGCTTTTTTCCTCTCTCGAAATATTTCTCTCCTTTTTATCGCTCGCCATGCCGAGCACGTCCAGCTCACCTCGACGAAATCACTCCCGGTGATCTCCCGAAGACGAAAAAAAAAAAAAAAATGTGTCCCGCGCCTGCACTCCGCTTCCACCTCTCGCTTCGCCGCGTTTTAATTGTAAAAACGAAAAACCGTAATAAAACGGAGCAGCAGCACGCCGCGCTGGTTGTGCACATCCCGCGTTCCTCGAAGACGCTTTAAGGGAGCAATTTGAGAAGCATCTCCTTAATCACTTCTCGCGCGCGCGCGCATGTAAGTATCGTAAGCGTGGCGTTCTTCGCTCCGCAGCGAGCGAGACAGAAAAAAAGAGCATGTATATACATATATACGAACCGAGGGAAGTGAGCAGGTTGTGCACACGAGTGAGTGACCCCGCCTAGTTTTCCGAGAACTTGCGGGAGTCGGCGGAAAAATTGTCCAAATAAAAGAACGTGCCTGGCAGGGTTTAAAGGCCGGCGCTGCTCCTCCAGACACTCGCGGTCGCTCTGCCCCACCTACTTTTCTCCGCGACGACGGCACGTGCACACTCGCGCGATAAGGACTGACAGTCGAAAACACGACGCCGGTGCGATCGAAGCCGGGCAGCGAAGGGTCTCAAAAAAAAAAAAACGTTGGACAAGCTGCAGAGCCCCGGCTGCGGGCCACCTGGAGTCGAGAGGGAGTCCCTGGAGGCGCGCGCGCGCGTCTCTCCCGAAGAACCCACCGGTGGCGAGGCACGGGGTAAATACACGCACGGAGCGCCGAGACACAGGGAGGAGGCGCGGGCGGGCGCAGGCTGGCTCGTCGATGCCGCCGCGACGTTGGCGGAGGCTGTCTGTGTGCACGGGGCTCCCTGTATACACACACAGCCGCCCGAGAGCCGGCGTGCGCGCGCACCGTCTCCGGGACCCTTCGCTCCTATACCTATATATCGCGCACTCGTCTCTCGCGGCACGGGCGCGACGCTTTCCTCTCTCGCGAGACGCGAGGCTGCTCTCTCTCCTCCCTCTCCCTCTCCCTCTCGTTCCGTCTCGCTCTCCCGGCGCTGGACGGACACCGAGATATGCACTCGGAGCGGCGAGTTCGAAAAGGAGCCTCCGAGGCGAATCGGAGCGAGAGCGAGAGAGAAGTGCGTAGCGAGCAGGAGGGTAAGGTTTCCGGAGCGATCCTAACCTCTCTTAGTGGCGTGGGAGGCGTAGGCCCGGGGCGACCTGGCGGAGGCGTTGGCTCGACTCCTGGTGCTGCTGGTATCCTCGGCAACGCGCGCCGGCAGCGTGCGCCGATCGGCCGCGGGCGGCGCGCATTCCCGGCGCTAAAATGGCGATCAAACTGTCACGGGCTCGGCTCGCCGAGCTCTCCTCTCTTCTCCTCTCCGTCTCTTCTTCTCGCGCCTTTGCTCTTCCTTCCTCGCGGAGGGCCTTCTCCGCTCGTCGCCGCTTCAGCGGAGGGCACTCGACGGCGCACTGATATACGTCTGTCTCGGCTGTCCACAGCAGTAGCACGGCACAACAACAACAAACACACTGTTCTCTGAGAGCGTTGCTTTATTATCCAGCACTCGGGAGGGGGTACCGCGCGCGTTATAATACCTCCGTATATACGTTGCTCCTCGTAAAAAAAAAGATTAACCGAAGCGAGAGAAAAGCGTTTCGGAGCCAAGTCCACTCGCTCTCGCACTCTCCGCTCTACTGGTGTCCGTCTGTCTCTCTCCTTTCTGTATCGCTGCCTGCGACTCCTCGCGCGCACGGACGTAGGAGAAGCGAACCGCTTGCCCGGACTCACGGGACTCGACTCGCGACTGGGCTACTGCTCCGCGCCGGCGGCCCGAGCCCCGACGCCAGCGCGCAAGCGTCGAGCGGCCGCTCGCCTCTCTCTCGCAGCTCTTTCTCTCTGGCAGCGGCGAGAGGGAGAGAGATGTGACTATGCGGCGAGGATTGCCGGACGAGGGAGAGAGAAAGAGAGAAGAGCAACGACTCTGCGAGACACCGAGCCCCCACCGGTGGCGCGCCCCCTGTCAGTCCCAGTGACGTAGGCGCGCCGACCGGGCTCCCGCTCTTATAGATCCTTGCTAGGTCGCTCCCCTTCTACGTTTTTTAAAAACCTTTTTCTATTAATTGTGCAATTGCATACGTTTATTCTTCAATACAAATTTTATTCTCTCTTGTTTTTTTTTCTATTGATAATATGCCTTTGCTGTAGAATTTTTTTTCCTCGTTGATTACGTTGGGCTTGAATTATTAAAAAAATGTTTTGAAATGTTAGCCGAGTATTCTTGATGAAAAAGAAAGATTTGCATATTTTTATAAAATATTTTATTTAGTATTCAAATTAACACTGGACATGTAAATTATTCTAATTTACAGATGAAAATGCGAAAAACAATACTTCTTTGTTTCATACTTTTATCGCGTATGTAGATAACAATTCCCGCTTGTTATTTCGAATAATTTTATGTGAACTTCTATCGCAAGCTCAAAGATTATTTTTTAATTAAAATAAATATTAACCATTTTAAATTATTCATGATTAATGTTCGCTAATTTTATATATTTTAGCAAGAAATTATTAATACTTGCATTTAAAAATATCATATTTATAAAGCAAGTGAATGACAATATTATGAGCCGCTTAAAACTTTTCAATTATCAATAAAAATTCGTTTAACTGTAAATGTGATTAGTTTATGCGGAATAACAATTCAGTCAGTTTTTAATGTCAAATTTACGTTAATAATATTTGCAACTTGTTATTCATGAGATATGGTTTTTCGTCAGATCCGTCGTTATGTTTCAAGTCTTCGAATAAGCACAATAGAATAGTTTTCGCAGCTGCAGATAAACTGAAATCTATAAAGTTTGTCAATGACACAGTCATAAGAGCAATTACCCGAATATACTGTGGATAATTGTAGATTTGATCTTCCAACGCATTTCTCATTATTAGAGCTATTATGAAGTAAATTGAGCACTTTGCAATATACAAAGCAATACTGAAAACCTAAAAATAAAGAATTGAAATACGTTTAATTGGTTATAAAAATAATGAAAGTAAATTTAAATTTTCACTTACGTCGAGCACAGCCAAGTATTTCGTGCAATTGTGTAAAACAAGATCAACAGATTTTTCCGCGGATTCTTTAAAAGCGTAACCGTGTACCGAGGTTTGTACCATTGCAAAGTCCGTTATGTCCCACATCAATCGAAATTTACTTATAAATCTAACAAAACCGTTCTCTGACTTTTTATCGGAATTTTGTTTCCATTGGATCGTCAAGTACGTCGCTAAGCAGACTGGCAGGAGAAAAGTCGCTCCGTAAACTATCGTTCCAACGTGATTCCTAAAAATATTATTATTATCAATAAAAGTAAATTAATCATCAAATAATAATTAATGGGTTTGAAATTGATGATAATCCTCTATTTACATAAATTACCTCGCCTCAGTTATCTATATTTAAATGGAGAATTTAATTTGAGTGATTCATATTAATTAGGATGAATGGTTCATAATAACCGAAGAAATTTACCTGACGATCTTGATAGCATTTTGTAGAGCTACAGAATTAGCCATTCGTTTTTTACCCTTGCTCCAATACGAGTAGGCATAATATTGAGAAATTATCATTTGCCCGACAGAGCCGATAAAATTAATAAGAAAAATGGCTCCGAGTACATTAATACAGTGCAAAATAATGTAGGCAGGATAATTTCTCAACGGAATACTGGCCATCGTTACTATGAAGAGTCCTCCCACTAAAATATTCATCGCGCACAGCAGCAACGAGAATATCGGCACCAAAGGATGACGAAAAAATACTCTGCAAGAATTGCAAAAAAAATCCTCTATATAAATTAAATTTTGTATAAAGATGAAAGAGAAAAAGACTGAGGAAAAGAAAAATGGTATGATTATATACCTGCAAGTTTCTTTGATTATTTCGCTTAAAACGTCCAGTCCTGTGAACCTGATACTCAAGAGCAAGGCTATCTCGTAACTTATAGGAAGAGATAGTACTATCACGAAAAAGGCGATAAAAGCAGTCGATATTTTTAGGGAGGGCAAAAAAAGTACCAGAACTATGGAAATCATGAAGCAGCAAGCCACGAATACCAAGGCCCAGGCGACAATTACGAAGAATTTAGTTATTCCTTTCAGTAGCACTATAAATAAGTACACCAAAGCCGTAGATAAGGCAGTGCAGCCTACCACAGTTCCGATGTTGCTGAAATTCAAAAGATACCGATTAATGTAAAGAAGAGGGCATCGCTTAATGATTTCCTCGTAAACAATAATTTAAGTACCTTTTAATCAGATTAAAAATGTTCAATCCTATGCGCGCGTACTGTTTTAGAAATCGGCTGCTAAGTAGTGGAAACGTCGATGTATCTAGGAAATACAAGAATTTTATTGTGAAGCCGTATAGTGCAATATTTATGGTAAAATATTAGCTTTAATAAATTTACGCACCGTAAATGCTGCAGCTGATCCAAGTGAGCACGATTAAAGGAAGCATAATGCATAAACAATAAACGTTCGTCGGCCTTCGATTTTCCTGGATAGGGTTCTTCTGCAGTCTTTTGTACGATGCTGGGAAACCTGTATTGAGTACAGTTTATAAATTCAATTTTACACAGAGAATAAAACGATAAAAAAAAAAATTCTAATAAATAATGGAGCATTTGCTTACGCTGAGATTGTTCAGTACTTCGTTTCATTACAATAAATCGTTAATCAAATTATTAATCTACGTAATAAGAACTAAACGAGGAAATAGTACATAATTCTCTCGGATGATTTTATTGAATTTACAAGAATATTTTTAAACTCGTTAACAATGCGTGATTATACTCGCAGTAGAACATAAAAATGCTCGCTTTAAAAAAACAGTTAATAATAGCAAACTCAATTAGTATTTTTAAAATCGACATAACTTAAATACAGTTTTTGTAAAAATTATAATTGCATTCTAATTAACAAACTACACCATCATTACGTTTGTTTTTGCTCCAGAAAACTATACAAAATAGTAAACGCTCAGTCTTGAAAGAGAAGGCAAATAAAAGCATAAATTTAACATAACGTTCGAACGATTGTATTTCTTATATAAAAAAAAAAACATAACTTTTTTAAAAGCACGTAATAAAAAGACACCAAAAATCGCTCAAAAAAATCGTACCGCACCTCAGCGTAAACATCGCGCCAATCTGGAAATAAATTTGCAACGAAATAGCTTCGAGAAGGTCGAAGCCTAACAGCAAAATTGCGATCTACTTACGCGGTTTGTCGATGAGGGAGATCATAGCGGCGATTAGCGGGCGAGCGGCTGAAAAATTCCAGGCGCGAGCTTTTTGCCTCGACAGCGGGCGCTCGACTGCCGTTGCTATACGCACTCTGGGCTCCGGGGGCACATGGCCTATCTTTTGCGGGCAGCGAGCGAGCGCGCGCGTGCCAACGGCGAGTCACGCGAATGCCCAACAAACATCTAAGGTCTTCGTTGAAAATCCTCACCAGTCGATGGCAGGCGAGGTGAACGGTGCCGGGACGTCATCGCACCCCGGGGCTAGAAATATCACACCCCGCCACGGCTTTCCCGGTATTTGCTCAGACCCGTTTGACATGCAATCCTTTAATTGATCGCCGGCTGTATTCTTTCGCCGGCGAGAGATTTAGGAATGCTTTACGACACTGTTCGAGGTCGACCCTAATGCGTTTCGTTCAAGTGTTCGTGGAATGAGCGCGTACTAAATAGGGCGAACATGCACACGACACCGAATTCACTTTTTTTTTTAGAAAAGTACCATCGTAAAAAATAAAAGGACGGGGTAGGTACTCTCTACCTGAATTAAACTCGGTCGAGTACACGGAGAAGATTTTTCCATTAAAAATTACTATAGTTTTACCTAAAGCGCGGACAAACTATCAAAAAAATTAGTATAATAACCAGCAAATTTTACTATAGTTGTACTAAATATTACTATAGTTATATTAAATTTTACTGTATTTACAGTAAAATTTGCTATTCATTATCGCAATTTTTTTTTAAAGTTCCAGTTTGTCCTCGCTTTAGGAAAAACTATAGTAATTTTTAATGGAAAATTTTTCTCCGTGTAGTGTGCATTTATTTATTGGCAAAACGGTAGTTGTAATAAAATGCCTATACTGAAAAAATGTTGCGGGAAAAGTATATGATGTGACGTGCTCGAGTGTGAACAATAGACTGAAACTGTTGCCTGGTTGCCACTACTGTTTATCGCTTAATTATACTCTGAGAATTGTTTTATGCAGTCTATACAGAGTATCGTTGGTAAACAACGTTTTTCTGGGTTGTCGACTTAACGTTATAGTTAATGAAGGGGATGGGGAGAACCTGGCATATTCGTGCCGGGGTAGAAATGTACATAAGTCCGGTAGTTAATTTGGTAACTTCAGTTACGCTCGCAGGAGCTTTTAGATTGGTTAGTGAATAACATTTAGTAACGCTATTGGCCGAGCTATCATAGACTGCGAAACGAAAGTTGGAGAATTAATTACCGGAGAGTTTACTGCTCGGATATTTAATTTGTAGGGTGTATTTTATCCATGGTCGATGTATAGTAGATTAAAAGTTGTACTGTTACCCCCCTTCCTTTATAAATTTGAGCATCGACGTTGTCTTATTAAATTCTGGAGAAATTAAGAGTACGTTTCTGTAACTTTTATAGTTACAGAGCTAAATAATTAAGGAGAAAAGGCAAAGGCCTCGAGTTGCCGCGTATATTGTACCTTAACTTTGTTGACAGTTTAAAATGAATGTTTTGGGTAATATTTTTACCATTTACATCTAATTGCTTTACTTCTAAAAAATGTTTAGAAATACATTACTATTTTTACCGAAGTTACTTATTAACAATCGCTTTTTTTATATAATAATATAATAGTGAAATTCCAGTATATCTAACATTTCATAAAATCCTGGTTCTTCAAATCCAACGTGTTAAAAAAAAAAATTTTAAAAAACTGCGCGATAAAAAAGTTTTGTCTATTTTCAATCAAATCCATCTCACCCTAGAAAAAGACCCGCCAGCCAGAGATCGCGCCTCTTTAAAAAAAAACTGCGCAGTCGAAAACATATAAGCCGCCGCAGTGAAAATGTCGTCAATTAGGAGCCCTCGAGCGGCGTCGCTTCGATAAAGAGCCGAAATCCGTAGGTAAGACGACGGGGGCGCGGCGCGACACGCGGGGGAGCGATACCCTGGTGATAAGGCTGATCCTTCGGCGCGCGCGCGGATGGCTTCCTCCGCGGGGGGTAGCCAATGGCAACCTTTGTTCTCTCTCCGATTCCACCGCTCAAAATGAAGTTTTTTTTCATCTCTCTCTCGCTCTCCGTCGCTCTCCCGTGTAGACGCGGCGCGAGCCGGGCCTTTATTGCACCGCGCATTGTTTGCCAGTTACTACCTGTCGCAGGTGCACGCGCGAGCCCAATATTCCCGAGGGCTCGCGCCGAGCACGTCTTTATCTCCGGATTGTTAATTAAGGGGGAGGAGGAGACGCGCACGTCGAGCTCATCCCGACGCTTTAATACGCAACGCGACGAAGCCGCCGCCTCCTGTCGGCGTGTATGCATATATATAGCGACTCGGCGAGTTGCAGGAATCAGTGCGATGGCGCGCGGCTAATTTTTCATTCCGTTTTGTTCTTTTGCCGATGGAAAGTTAACATCGTTTTTAACGAGTTCCTAAAACAGTTACCTTGTTATTAGAATGTAAAATTATATGTTTAACGTAATTTTTATATTATTTTACATGTATGTATTTGTTCCTATTTTGCCTGTAGACATTTCAGTTTATATTGAGATCACTATTATATGCTACTATTAATTATAAACTTTTGTCAGAAAATTTTTACCATTACAACCCTGCATTATTTAGCGCTACTCTCTGTATCTGCTTCATTAAATCAACGAAGTAGGTTACATTAATTAAGGTAAATAATTTTAACGAATTTGGCCGCCGGACTGCAAAAACCCGTTTATTGTTTTCCAGCCACGATTTATTGAATATGCAATCATAATTTTCATACAAAACTTCTTGATTAATTTACATAACAATGTAATTTAACAGAAGTAAACTAAAATATGATGATAATAATAAATGTATTTATTTTAATTCAATTTTAACAGAACAGTAATTCACCATTTGTTTTCCATCTACATTTTTTTATATTTACGCTAAATAATTTCATAATTGTTGACTTTAAACTGAGCTTATAAATTTGCAATAAGCAGGATGAACGATTAAATTATTAAACGATATTAAAGATTAAAATCTTTTGCTTGTAATTTTTCAAAATAAATAAAACTATTTACTTTCGTTAAACCTTTATTGCACGTTATTTATTTATAAAATAAAATCTGCTCAATTACCTGAATACCGAGCCAACGTCCAATTACCGCCAATGAGTAGAAAAAAGAAGAGCTAAATAAAAGGTAACCCCAGTTAATTTATAAAATAGCAACACCGGCTTTTTGTGCGACAAAAAATTGTGTAATCCCGGCCGCGTAAAAAACGCGCGCGCGCGTATAAATTTTGTTGCTCGTTTCTTTTTCGACTAGAGCGGCTTTACGACCTGCAGGCGGTGTAAAAAAATGTCGCTTTAAAAGGGCGTTTTTCCTATAATTAATATTGACCCACATAACCGAGCCTTCACCCCCTCTGTTGTTTCAACGTTTGCTCGGACGAGCGAAAAATTTTTTTCCCCCGCGCCGCGCGAGCGCTTTATTACGGCTGGCTGCAATCTGGCAAATGCCGCCTAGACCTTTTGTTAAGTGATTTCAGACCGTCCCGACGGAGGTATACACGCTGTTTTTTTAACGATGGGATTAGCGACGGGGGTTGTAGCAGAGATCGTAAATTTTAATTTCGAGCATCGAAGCGGATGTTCTTTCGTACAGCGACCAGGCACGGTAACGAGACTCGCTGCGGCGGAGACATTTTTTTCCTAATGCGCGATGCTTAAAACATCTTTTTTTTTTTATTCCATATTTAAACTTTCTATCGATGCGATGAGTGTAAAGCAGCAAGTGCCAGGTAAATATTAGTTCAGTTGAGAAATTCAGTCAATTTTTAAATTAATATAAGATTTTTTTCAAATTTTGTTTTTTTTATTAAATTTTTGAATATTCTATTTTCTGTTTGGATCAGTCTTTCGAAAGATCTTCAACGAAAAACAAAAATATGTGTGTTCGCATGTCTAACAAATTTTTCGTGTAAAAGATAAAAAAAAAAAATTATTCTGAAAAAAGTTTTCTTTTGATCTTGACTAAAAATTAAAATTACATAACACAAATACATATAACAGACCGAGTAATTAATTCCCAAGTTATCGTTTCTAAACATTTTAATCAAGCTCGCCGATAAAATAGAACTTCATTATTCTACCACAGCCAGAAATATCTCATAAAATATCCCGAGATAAAAAATAGTAAAGGTCACATATTGCGTGTGTCAATAAAAATTAATGTTGCGATTTTAATGTAAAATGTATTGATCATAACCAGATGATACTCGTTTTATTTAAGCAAAATAAATTATGATCGGACGAATATTACGTATGATGGCTTGTTTATTATACGTGACTGTAAAAAATTACATGAAAATATCTATCGATCCTAAATTCCTAAATAATCTAACAATTACTTACATGGTGACTTAAATCATTAATGTTTAATAATTTAAGCAATATTTATTTATAAAAATACATTACTTTAAACAAAATATTCAGAATTATATTACTTTAAATTACAAAAAAAAAAGAATAAATAATTGTACGTTTATTTAAGTATGTCGTTGTTAAAATTTATTTAAATAAAATTCTATTCCGTTTGATTTTTCAAACTCTGCAATCATTATTAGTATGCATTACAAATGCACAATTTGTTTCTTAGCGGCTTACATATGCATACATAAAGATACTTTTCTAAAGATTGTTATGCGGACTAGATTTCGCTACTATTTATTTATAAAAAAAAAAGTCATCGAAGCAAACATTCGCGGAAATCGGGGCGAATGAAACGGCAATAGCTCGCACTGAAATCTGCGCGCGGCCTCTCGCGCTCGTTATATCATTGCATTACGGCGCGCGCGGCCTGAATCCGGCTGACGCACTGCCATCGCCTCCCCATAATCGTTTCGCCTCATAATAGCCCGCGCGTGTCGCCGGGGCTTTGTGCACAGTTTAACGGGCCGAGAGCCTCGTTATGAACGCGCGACTTCCCGCCCCCAGTCGGGGGTGGGAGGAGGGAGCAAAAAAAAAAAAAAAAGTACAGCGCGACGCCAATTTTTCGTCGCTCGCGTGCAAATTTATTGACTTTGCCGCGAGAGCGAAAACTCGTTTTGCAGGAGGCCCCTTTCCTCCCCCTCTTTGCCTCGACGAAATTGGAGTCGACGCCAATTCCACGCGACGCGCGGCTCGAAGTGCGCGCCTTTTAATTTTGAATTGATTGGGGAACAATTTTCGATTAATGTTTCCGACGCTGCGCGCCGTTTTGCCCGAAGGTAAGATCGACGTTAGCTTGAGATTGGCGAATTTAGCGTGGATTATGATTGAGCTACGGATTTTTTTTTTTTTTGACGTTCCCAAAGCTTTCGATCGGTGTTGGTAACTTTCTAGGTTTCATCAATTAAATTCAATTCCTCGCGTACCGATTACATTCTCTTAATTAAATTTTCCATTTTAATCAATTATCCGCGGCGATTTAATTATACGCTGGAAATTCAGTAAAGAAATCTATGAATTCCCACCGTATAGATAAAACGGATAAAAAATTAATTTTGTAGTGTAAACATGAGCGAATTAATAACTATATATTTTTCAAAAAATTGTAAAAAAAAATTTAAACAAAAAATTACTCTTCTTCGTTCGTATGAGGTAACGGACTTACAGAAGGGCATTACACTAAAAATAAATACAAAAACTAAGTATAGGAAAATACTTACTTACCTAATGTACATAAGTAAAAAGCGCATACTTATTTTACAAAAGAAAAATACTAAAAATACAATTTACAAGTACTCTATAATTTAACTTTCAAAAAATAACAAAGAAATATTAATCAATTTAATTTCTCCGACATTTAAAAAAGTTATCATCGATCCAACTAAAATCTTATTGAATTCTCCTTACCAATTATTACTTTATTGTTTTAACTTAATATTCACTTGAATCAACGAAACTTCATTAAAAAAATCGATATACAAATTAAATATTTAACTTTAAAGTAAATGCTTATATAGTTAAATCAACAAAATAAATGTATTATAGGAAAACTAAAGAAAATTTCTTTTTCAGTGTACATATAGTTTGCGAAGATATACACCAGCCTCGCCAGAAGCAGTCGCAAGCGACAAACGTTTAAGGGCCCCCGGTCTTTATTAAAGCGTCGGGCGAGCGCGCGCTCGGCGACTTGGGCAAAATCGATTTTCAATTAAAACTTCCGGTCGGCCCCCGCGGCGCCCATCGGCGGATCGGCCCATTGTGTCCCAGGCGCCTCGCGCGCGCGGCCTCCTTGAAACAGGGGCCGGTCCGGCCGAGCCCATTACACGACTCGGTGGCGCGCGATTATCAATCCTTAATCGCGCGCTCCTCCGGCCGCGACGAGGAGGACCCCGAGCCGCTTGAATAATGCATCGGCGCCCTCCCTTTTTCACCCGGCCGCGCGCCCGGAATTAGCAATCTCCGGGCGCGATCCCTCCTCACGGCCTCCTTGCTCCCTGCGCTCCTCTCCCTCGGCCGAAAAAGGGAGCCAGCGCCGGCGATTCGAATTCAAACTTGGCCGGCTCTCGCCGCATACTCTGCGGGATACACGCTCGACCGCGCGTACACGCACTTTGCGGCTGGAGGTGAAATTTCTTTCGGCTCGCGCGAAATTCCGAGCCTCCTGTTTTACGTTTTAAGCGGGCTTTTTGCCGCTCCTTTTGCCTCGCTGGAATTCGCACTGCGAGGAAATAAATTACGCTCCTTCGGCAGCGATGTCTTGTTAGAAAAATGACTAATGGATGCTGGATGTTTTTATCTGAGATTAAGTATCGAGAGAAAGTGATAATCGAACGGCCGGTAAATTACCTGGCGTTGGATTAATATTCAGATCTAAGCTATTTATTTACTGGTGTAAATCTAATCGCGGGGAATTGAAAAAAATCAATCCTTGATACGCCGCAATAAGCTTACTGCCTATTCAAATTGAATTTTAAAAAAGCCTGATCGTTCTTTAACGACTAATCAGAAAGATAAATTACATTTTGCAAACGTTTACTTTAGCGGTAAAACAAAAAAAAACATTTCAAATGATAAATAAAATTCATGAAAAATCGACAAATTACATCTCGCCAACATTTTCTTTCGGTTCCAACGTGTAAAATGTTCAAGGAGAAAACACTAGTTAACAATTTCAAATAATAAATAAAATTGAACAAAAATTGACATCGCATATAAATCCGCACCCGACGACGCTGCTCGACTTGGCGCCAGTGGACGTGAGCACTTGGAGAGGAAAAATAAAAAAAGAGTCGCGTTTCCCTTTCTTCTCTTATCTGAGGGGCCCCTCGTCGGCGGTGCCGGCAGATATTTCTCGCTCGCGGTCGCCTACTCCACTCCGCTGCGTCTCCCTCTAACCGCGAACAATGCCTCCCTGATAGCGCGAAATCTCGCTCTCGCTCTTCGCTTTCGTTTTCTTGCTTGCCAGCTTGTTACCGATTCTCCCGCCCGGTGAATTCCGATGCGCGCTCGCCCCATTATTCCAGGCATTACTCTCGCTTGTTCTACAAAACTAGTTTACTCCTATATTTTGTTTTAACGCAATTTGGAAGTGTGTACGCAGAGTCGTCGGTTTGTTTGCGCGAAGTCGGCTACATTCAATTGTGCGCCTAAGAACCTTTGTCGGAAATGCAGAATCTAGTAGATTCATTTAAGTTTTTTGTTAGAAATTCATTTGCATTTTAAAAACAGTTGTTTATTTTCTTTACGTAAACGATTGATGTTTAAAGCATCTGCGTTGTATGTACACATTTACAGTGTAAGTATTTACAGTGATAAATGACTATTTATAAAAGTCTGTCGAAAAAAGTTGCACGGTGTCACTGCCTCAAATAGCGTTTAAATTTGTACATAATTCCGTCGGTCATAATAACGTCAAGAAACATAAACTGCGAATTTTGAGGATCCGCTTCTGCATTAATAACTGTGGCTTCTTTGTATAGCCAAGCCGAGGCATCGCTTCCTGATTCTACCCTTACTCTTATAACTTTTCTTCCAGTTTGCGATAGGATCAGTTCTTCTATGTCATGCCTTAAAGCGTCTATACCTATTTAAAATTGAATTAAAAAGATATTCGATTATGTACTAAATTTTAAAATAAGTTTAACTTTATTTATAGCAAAATCAAGTGAATACCAGTAGTTTCTGTAGCTGAAATGCACAACGTATTTTCTGGAAGCTTTTCTCGTTCAACCAAATCGGATTTATTGGCAACTTCAATTAATGGTCTGTTACTGTCACTTAATAATTTTAATGTTTTTCTCACATGTTGAATTTGTGCTTCTCTATCTGGGTGACTGGCATCATAAACGTGTACTATAACGTCCTGAAAATTGTGGTTCATAAGATTAAACCTAGACAGATATGAAAATATTTAAATATAGTTTAAGATGTATCTTACAGCTATCATAGCATCTTCTAAAGTAGCTATAAATGGCTCTATTAGTGTCTCAGGAACATCTTGTATAAAACCAATAGTATCAATATAAAGAACTTTCATTTTGCAAGGCAAAAATCCTTCATGTGCTGTTGTGTCAAGCGTAGCAAATAAATGATTTTTTGGTTGCAAAACCTTATCACCAGTTAACGCTGTAACAATTTGAAATGATTATTACATTATTTTTATTATTTGATTTTTATATTAGATTAGCACTACCTTTGATTAAAGATGTTTTCCCAGCATTAGTGTAGCCAACTACAGCAATAGATGCAAAACCAACATTTTTCCTTTTAATACGAATACTTGCTCGATGTTGCTTTAGTTTTGCTAGTGCTGATTTAAGTTGAGCTTCTCGAGCTTGCAAATACAATCTACGTTTTTCTAATAAATTTATTTGGCCACACAATTCGCTCATTTTTTTATAAATATATGGAAGTTCAGCTAATGCTACTTGAAGTTTGGCTTCAGGGCTTTTAGCATGACATCTAAATATATGTATAACTAGGGAATACCTGTCATACACAGGTAAACCAAATATCTTTTCAAGTTCTAAAATCTGTACATGTTTCAATGTGTTTGTACTAATAAAAACTGCAGTTATATTTCTACCACATTTTATTCTTGTTTTAATATTTTCAAGATTTCCAGTGCCAATTAACTGTTTTCTTTCTAAACCTAACAGTGGTACCCACATCTTATCAACAACTGTCCAATGCGGTAATGTTTCAACTAAAGCAACTGCTTCAGCAAGCTGCAATTCTCTATTAGTATTAAGCTTTTTATTCTTACCCCATTTTATATATGGCTGAATGACAAAAGTTCGATGTCCTTTAGCTATAGTACCTAGGTATTCATTTGATATTTCATTATACTCTGAATTGTCTAATTCTTGTTCCTCTTCTACCATGAAATATGAATCTTCATATCTTAATCTTGAAACTACGAACTGAACTTTCTTCTGTATATTTTGTCTTCTAAAAAGTGAACTACTTTTTGCAAATGGTATGATTTTCTTTAATATAGAAGTCATTTTATGATTGTTCTTTTTCAGAGCTCTATTCCTTCTAATAAATGTCCTAAATTTCGTTCTTCAAGCTCTTGTGCTATTTCTTTTTGACACCTATGTCTAAAATAATCTGCAGTATGATAAGATAATACTGCAGTACTGAGAGCACCAAATAATATTTTATATTCCTTTTCGAATCGTGTAAAAATTGGGATTTTGGTGAGTGTCCAGGGGATAACTGCAAAACCTAAAAAATAAATTACTTAGGTACTTCTAAATAATATTCTTGAAAATCTTATTTCTTACAAGAGATTATTTTTTTATTAAAAATCTTACCAACGACTAGAGTTGCCGCCCCAATGCTGTACCCATTAAATATACATTTTTGAGCAAAAATTCTGTGAACATCGGATTTTGTTTTTACATCACTTACTTCCAGTTCTTTCTCCATTATTACTGCTATATCATATTATTTTCTGTTTCAAAAGCATTTCTTACGTTCTTCTTCTTTCCCCGGGTAACCTCATGTAGGTACAGTACAGAGCCAGCAAGCTGGGAGGTTATAGGATCTATCTCTTCATGCCTTGCTCTCTCTGCTGCTTCTGCTGCTGACGTAATAAATGTCAGTCATTGGTTGATTTCAAGATAATTAAGAGTGCTCCACCTCTGAGGCGGAAATGGCTATCAGCCAATTGGAGCTCGAGAATTTTTGTGCCGAGATTATGACTTCAGTTTTTAACGAATCTCCGTAAAAATAATTGCATTCAATTCGTTGACCATTAATACAGGTGGGAAGACTGCAACATGTTGACGAAAATTTTTTGAAATGCAAACAAAAAATAAAATAAATGTTGTTACATAGTGTCGTCTGCCTGGAGCACATGCGAATCGTGCACGTGAATTCAACCAACGGCGGGCTCTTACATGCAGGGAGCTTTTTTTCAAAATGTATAAATTTCACATTAGAGGATCCTAATTTAAACAATTTTCAATAAATATTCCAAGTTAACATTTTTTGAAAACTTAATATTTTTACACTTACTATCAACCAGACGATAAATATTACTTTCATTCTTGATGTCCAATTCTTTGAAACTATGAAGATTAGAGGTTAGGTATAGCTCGTGCTCGTTGAAAACACGGCTTAACATTCAAATGGAAGTATTGGAAGTATTATGGCCCGCATGCTAATATTATTCATCCAACTAAAAATTAAGCTCCACTGCCTGCAAATTTTTGGCAGTTTCTAGGCACAACACCTGCCTCGTCCGTATCGAACCATCCCACAAGTGTACCTGAAAACTGAAAAGATTTCCTGAAACGAAGTGAAACGCGACTTTTGTGCGGCCTCGCCTCTTCTAGCCGAGTCTTCTGCACTCTGCCAACGCTCCGCTAACCTTCCTTACCGAAGTCTTAATTCATTGTCCTGTACTCCGCATAACCACCTCCAAAACTCATTTCACCTCCACTATCATATAGCATTTCTCCGACGCGAAGATTTCCATCGCAATTAGTTTCCGTTCGCCAAGACGAAAAATGAAGGGCCTTTAGTGTAAAAGGGTCGCGACCTCGGCAGAGCGAAAAGGACAGCGCCAGCCGCTCGCGAGGTTTTCCCGTCCCCTCCCGGGCCGCGCTGGCGCTCGGCGCGCGAGCGAGATAGAGCTACTACGGAGGCGCGAGCGAGTCTGGTCTGGTCTCCGCGTGAAAGTATAATACGGCAGTGCCGAGGTGTATCCATTCTGGCGTGCGTCGCGTGCGCGTATCAAGCCTCGCAGTCCGAGGTGTCGATCCTCCCGTGCACGGGACACTGAGACTCTCGAAAAAAGAAGAAGGGAGGGAAGGAAAGCAGAGCCTCTTCGAACGGACCTCCGCGTGGACCCGACCGCCAGGGTAACGCCTGCCTTGTACCTGCGCGCTCGCCACCAGCAGTGCTCTCGTGAAGCGGTGACTGGCGCGATATGGAGGCGGGCTGCTCGCGCCCTCGCCAGGACCACCGCTGCTGAGTCGTCCCGGCAAGGAGAGAGGCATCGCCGTCGGCTTCACGTGCGTCTCCCTACCCACGGCTCCCCCTCCCCACCCCCCGCCCGCGGGCCCCGGACGGAAGCAGGCGCCTCGCGGCGCGCGAACGCCGAGAGACTCTCTCGGGGGTACCTGCGAGGAGTGTGTACAGGCAACGCGCGCGCTATCAATGGACGCGGCCATGTTTCCTCCCAGCAGAAATCATTGCCGCCGCCGAGGCTGTTAGTAGTGGTGGTGGCGCGCCGCGGGCGGACGAGCCCGAGCTCTGCTGTGCGCGTGTGTGCGGGAGCGAGTGGTGCCCCGAGCACCGGGAGACGCCGCGCCGGACTGGCACCTACACGGACGACCTGACTCGAGCTCACTCGCCGGGGCGCAGCGTGCAGGATGCCGAAATGCGAGTCGAAGACCAAGTATCTGCCGGCCACCTTCGCCTGGGCCCTGCTCCTCAGCACGACCACCCTCTTCTTCTACTTCCCGTGAGTGATTTTTTAGTCGTTTCTTTTATTTCTTTCAGTGCTGTTTTTTTCTCTTTTTCATTTTTGATGATTACTTTTGGGGGGCTTCGTTGGAGGTGTGAGTCCAATGAAAATTTGGAGTGCTCGCGGAGCAAAGCGTGAGATGAGTTTTTTTTATTTGTGATTCGTTTGCTGTAGTTTCCTGATTGGGTTGATGGAAAAACTACGTGTTTGGTGACCGTTTTTTAGTGGGTAGAATATTTTAAAAGTAACGTTGAGGTGGCATAATGCTGTCAAATATACGATTATTTAAGTGACATTTTTGTTTTTGAAATGACATAACCTTGTGTAAAAATTATCTTTTCTCGGAAGCATTCGTGTTTTTGTGACTGCAAAATGTTTCATCATACTTGAAAAATGTACATAATTTTGTTTCCTGTAATTCAGTGTAATAAAAAAGTCAATTTTGTACATAAATATGTTTGAAGTTATGAGGGTATGAGCTGGAAGGAAAATTGGATTTGATTAGTGAAAGTGTTGCTCATGATATAAGTATTGTGGGTTGAATGAGTCAGTGCTAGGGTGTTCTTGTCAAGTATACCTTTAATATTCTGATAAAAGAAAGCCGCTGGTTCAATATTTCATATGTATTTTAGATAGTGAGTTTCAAGTACAGTCTGAAAATTCAATAAAAATTATTATTAAAATCATTAAAGTAGATATTTATTATAGTCTTTTTATTAATCTCTTAGCAATTATTTAGTATTGATTATTTTAATCTATTTTTCCCCCAATATCATTGAAGTTTCAATTCATTTTTTATGTTCCACAAAATAGCTATTAATCTAATTGTTTGTTTTCAGATGTCAGTATTATGTTTCTCGATACCCATGGGTTCCAGCACTACAGGGTGTCATCACCTTCTTTGTGCTGGCAAACTTCACATTAGCAACTTTCATGGATCCTGGAGTAATCCCCAAAGGTAAATATTTTAAGAATATCTATGAGAGTTCATAGGTGGTTTTCTAAAAGTCTGTAAAACATATTTTGCTGATAAATGAGTATTGAAAGTGTTCTAAATGTCATAAATAATTTTAATTTTTCATTTAATTCAGTTAATATTATATAATCAATAAGAATTAATTATTATATTCATAAAATAACATAATTCTCTCAACAGCTCCTCCAGATGAAGAGAGAGAAGATGATTTTAGAGCACCCTTGTATAGGAATGTTGAAATTAATGGTATCACAGTACGTATGAAATGGTGTGTTACATGCAAACTGTATCGTCCACCAAGATGTTCCCACTGCAGTGTCTGCAATCACTGCATTGAAGTACGTTATTTATTATTTCAGTTTATTTTTATGTTTTGTGCAAAATGCCCATATTTATTTACCATCTTTATTTTTTTTAGACCTTTGACCATCATTGTCCATGGGTAAATAATTGCATTGGAAGGAGAAACTACCGTTTCTTCTTTTTCTTCCTTTTGTCGCTGAGTATGCACATGCTCAGTATATTTGGATTGTGCCTGTACTTCGTTCTGGAGCACAAGCAGAAGCTTGGCGAAGTTCAAACCATTATAGCGTATCCTTTTACAAATATCAAATTGTCAATACTGGTATCTGTTTTCTTTTTTTTTTTAATTGTATTTCCTTAACCACTTAATTAGTATGGTGCTTATGGGAGTGGTGACGCTCCTTTTCATTCCAATTTTTGGATTAACAGTCTTTCACATAGTGCTGGTCTCGCGAGGCCGCACGACAAATGAACAAGTAACAGGAAAATTCAATGGCGGTTACAATCCCTTTTCGAGAGGTTGCCTGCATAACTGTTGCTACACACAATTCGGACCACAATATCCGAGGTAATGATTCCATTTCCCTAAATAAATCTTAACCTAAAACATTTAATGCTTCTTTTATAGTACATCTTTCATTTGAGTCTTTCATACTCTAACAAGTTCCGACTATTAATGCATCTTTAAAAATGTTTTTTAGCTTAATCAAGCCTGAAAAGTATTCAGGAAAACGACGCGGACCTTGCACTTCCGAAATCTCAACGATAGACAGCGAGAACCAGGTAAAAACCTACATGGATAGCAGCAATGGTGTTAGAAATGCCAGTTCAAATGCTTATAATAAGGTAAGAGCTAGTGGCATCTCGCTTACTTAGGACTATCTTTCCCCCCGATGATTATTTTTTCGCACAGTAGCGTGTGCTTTTGGCGCTTCGCGCATCCGTAGAGCAGCTTAAGTTGAATGACTCTTTTGACAGTTCTCGATGTTTCTTAAAAGTACAGATGGGTGCGATTAACGCGCATGCGAATTTCGAAATATCATACTCACGACATCTGCGCTTTTAAGTCTAAACCTCGGAGCACCAACGACACCAAGGTAACGTTCATCACTCCTTCAATGAAGACGTACTCAGTTTAATCAACGGACTCCACGCCAGCACTTCCCCTCCACATTCCTGATAATGAAATTACTTTTCGCACTCGCAAAATATCCTCGCTCCTTTCTGACTGACTATGGTAAATAAATAATTTTAATCAATGTATGTACTAAATGATAACGATTGTTTCGAAGACACTTCCATTTACCCGCCGACTGAACAGCGTTATTTTCTTTCTTTTTTTGTTTATGTGGAAATTTTAGTTATCGCCCGGTAGAGACGGCTCCGATACAGACATGGAGCCTACTGCTTCGCAATCAGCAGACTGCGAACCTACTCCGCCGTTGCAGAGACACGGTTCGAAAAACAACTTCTTCCTGCCACCTGTGGAGAACAGCGATTCTCCCAGGCATCCTCCACAGTCACAGCATCGACACCCCGCACATTATCCCAGAGGCAGTCCGCATCCTAAGCCAAGGTATACTTTCTTATTGCACATATACGTTTACCAAAATTATGATTATTCGGGAATTGCAAGATTTATAAAACAAAAAATTAATAAGAAAACTTAAATTAATTGATAAGAAGTAATTTGACGTAAATTATTTTTTATTTTAAGTATTCAAATTATTTTCTTGTTGGATTTTAATTCTATATCTTTTTTAAGAATGAAGCACGATTTTTTAATCTGCAAATTACGAATGTTTTACGTTCTTTTATATTTCTCTTTTTTTACAACTTTTTATGGGAGAACGTCGAGTTCCTTTAAAATTATAGTTTTCGTAAATCAATGCATCCTCCAAGTTACTTTAAAAGCTTTCCTATTTTTTTTTACTATGATTTCAAGAAAATCCCGAAAATACATATTAATTACCTTTGCACGGAAAGTGTCATTTGGCAGAGTTTAAAATCCAGATCTCGCGTTTCCGATCATCTCCATTTTTGTAACACCCATTAAAATTGTATTTTTAATCACGGTAAAACATATTAGAGCTGCAATAAATTAACGGGCCACTTGTTCTTACAGTATTGATTATTTGAGATGTAGGCCTTGGAAAAGAAGTATTAGCCGCGCTTTCTTTTATGCATATTGATCGTAAAGTGCATTCACGAAGTTCAGCGTAGACGGCAGCATTGGAAATTTTCGTAGAAAGCTTTAAAAAAAAAGAAAAGAAAAAGAAAAAGAAAAATAAGAAACGTATAAACTCGATCGAGAGACTCACCGGGTAGCTCTTATCAATGCAGCAACAAACAAAGCTTATTAGGTGGCCAAGTGTCGCAGTGACGTCAGCCACTGTCCGTCTTCGCATTGTAATACGATGACGGCAGTGCTTTGAATTCCCGGTCGGCTTCGACTCGCTCGCCGTATAGGCAATTAGGCCTCTCACGCCTCGACGATCGCACTAATCTCGACGGATGCGTCGTGCCTTTTTTTTTCCGGTGCGAATGTTGCAGGGGGATAAACGGCTCGCGGAGCCACACGCCGGATCCGCTGGCGGAGTCGAGCGGCTCGCCGGCGACGGGTCCGGGCGGCGCTCGCCAGGGCGGCGCGAGCCCGACGATGCAGCAGCGAATCAAGGCCATCGGCGTGCCAACGCCCTTGGCGATATCCAGTCCCATTCGCAGGTACGTCAACCCCCGGCCGTCTAGGATTACCATACGCATCTGTACAGCAAGACCCTCAAGCCATCGGAGATTTAACTATCCGCTCGAACCCGATATATACCGACTGTATCGATGTTCTTGTATGTCGATGTCCCTCTAACGCGCAATGAATCTATACACTCTCTGTACGGTACCTTGTATACCTTCCGGCTCCTTTTTTTTTCTAATTTTTTTTTTCTTCAATTCAATACACTGAGAGAAATACTATAAGAAAAATTATAATAAATCTAGCAAAAATTACAAAGTAACATTGGAATCGGGACCT
>JAWWEN010000009.1:23834095-23857790 GCA_035582955.1 Sycophila texana
TGGGTCCCGATTCCAATGTTACTTTGTAATTTTTGCTCAAGTTATTATAATTTTTATTATAGCATTTCTCTCAGTGTACTTTTTTAGTTCGTGTACCTTACGGTATTGATGCGTCGGCGATGGTATTCAATTTTTTCCCTTTATTTAAGTGATAATGCTCTTTTTTTTATCGATATTTTTTTTTGTGTGTTGGTCTTCTTGCATTTCCAAGCAACAATTTATATTTGTATACTTATGTATATTACCTATTGCATCCGTAATCGTGTAAAGAGATGAATGAAATGCGCATATACGATTAACATTTTTATCTAACAGTCCGAGTGAGCCTCTGTAACCCCCCCGTCTGCCCGTATCTTATATATATATATCTATTGTTACTATATTTATTCTTACTAACATAACTTTGTATATGACACCTTTGCTCACGCTGTCACTTTTGTATCTGTCTCTGTCTTTCTATTCCCCTACTGTTTACTCTCACGCCCGAAGCCGCAGCACCGAGCGAGGAAAACAGTCGGCGACTGTATGCAGTATCTAACTTTAAAAGATTCCTTTTTTTTTTTTATTAATTTTTTTTTTTTGTACCTGCTATTCAAAGGTCACAAATGAACAAATCTTATCGAAACACCACAGTTACGTGCATACAATAGGGAGCGAAAAGAAAAACTCGAAAACAATCTCTTTTTTTTTTTATAAACTACGATCAATTTACCACGAAAAATTGAATAATTTGTTTTTCTTTTAGTTGAGATCGAACGAGTTTAACTAAAATTGTGAGTAACGGCTGATTCTAGTTACGTTTCTTTTTTTGCTCAATCAATTCAACGTTCTTTACTCACGAATTCTCTCTCTCTTTGTCTCTCTCTGTCAAAAAAAAAAAGAATTTTTTTTTCTTAATCAAATCACATTTGTTTTTGTTTCACTGTGAATTTTTTGTCACACGTTTCACGTTAAAAATAGAGAAACGCAAATAAAAGCGCGCCTTAAAGAGCTCGGCGCGGCACACCACCAGTAGTGTAAGAAAGCGCCGAGTTTTTCGAGCTTCTCCCACGTCGCTGAAACAATTATCGGCCACGCGCGCATTTTTAAGCACGCGGTTTACAATCGACACCGCTTTGCTTTCAATTTCTTTTTTGTTCGTACGCTCCAATTTGTGTGTAATACAGAAAAGCTTGACGGCCAATTTTACTTTGGTCCTCGTGCATTTTTAAATGGAAACCACCTCGCCGCATCGACCTTTATTTATAGCCTTCGTCATTTTCTCTTCCGTTTTATTTTAATAAAGCCGCAACTCTTTTTAATTTTCACTGAAATCGTTGCACACACTTTTTTCTCATTTTTATTTTCGTTCATTTTTCTTTTTTTATCAATGTCGCATCGAAAAGTTGAGTGTGAACGTTTCTGGCTTTAACTGCACCGCAAACGGGCGCGCGTCGCCGGTGATAAATTGAATCCGAGGGAAAAGCGTGTACACGTCAGGGAGAAGCGTCGAAAGAGCGAGCACCGTGAATTTAGCCAAGGGAATTTGCACGTAAAAAAATCTTGAGGAGATTATGTGGTATATAGATAAGTTTGTGTCCCACTGCAGGGGGTGGTAACTGCAAGGAGCTGCTTTCGGCCAGTCACATGTTGCGACCTACTGCAGGTAAAACACGAACTATCCTTTTTTGCCAAAAGGATGCCTTTTCGTTTTACTTTTTATTTTTCTGTTCCCACTTTTTTTTTTTTTTTTTTTTTTTTTACTCTTGCAGTAGTTTGGTTCTAGACGTTCCTTTATTTCACGACGCTCGAGCGAACGTCGTTTGGTGAAGGTGCCGGTAATGTCGATCCTTCGCGGAGCCTTCTTTTCGCATTAAAAAAAAAAAAAAGATTCGCAAGTCTTTCGCGACTTGTTATTACCGTTCGTAAATTCATAGCGTTCAAGAACCAAAAAGTTACATAAAAATAAGGAAAGTTTCAAAACTCGTACTTTCAGTTAGAGTTTAAAAGAAACTTACATGAAAAATGAATCGTGCCTGCTTTAAGAGAAACATTTTTATATTCAACCGAATTATATAAACTTTCCGCGTGGAAGCAAAAGCAGTTAATTATACACAGGCAACTGGCTTTTAATTAACTTTTGAATAATTCCATTACACTCAGCTGATTCATTCTTTTAAAATTCAATTTTATGGTATAATAAAAATGATATCACAGATTTTATATAGGTAGGCTCTTAAAATTAAATTTTATATTCCGCCTCCTTTTTTTTTAACCAGAACAAGGCATAAACATTTTTAGCTGCACAATCTAATCAACGTGAATTCTATTAACGAAATTTCCAACGAAGGCATTCGAGATTTATCCGCACCTCTCGCCTCCCCCTTTAAAATTTATTTTTATCTGTAATGCTTATACTATATCTTTTTGCATCGAATATATATTTGTTTATATCCACTTGTTGTCCTGCGTTTGAGACTAATGTTATTACGCGTACATTTGTGTATCATTTGTATTGTTGCGTTTTTTATAACTGTATTCTTGTATTAAGTAGCCAGCTCGCGCGACCTAGTCATCGGCCATTCGAGACGTGTCACCAGCATTCATCGTTTATCATCGGCCTTGCAGTCACTTTACGTCTTACCACCTTTCCGTCATTTTGTCATCGCCATCTTCTTACTGTTTAACATACCTAGTCGCTAAGAATGATTAGCTACAACGAACGTTTTTTAAACTTTGTTACGCAACTTTTCTCGCATATGTACTTTTTCTACATTTCAATTCCCAGTCTTTAACTTCCTTCTCTTACTTCTTTTTTATGCAGACTACTTTGCGATTGTTCTTTAAGTAGATCGGAATTGGTTCGGGCTCTCCTCTATTTTAGCTTCTTTCGCACGGAAATTTTTAAGTACTTACGCTTATTACTGCGTTCGGTGAAAATTTATTGGAGTATTTCCGTGAAACCAATTCCGATGACTAATTGCAGTTAAGCACTAAATTGAAAGCACTAACGAGTCATCGTAAAATATGCATTAATATGTCGAAAAATTTCGTACAATATGAAGTTATAAGTAGTATATAATTAAGTCCCGTACGTTGTATATTTTAATTAGAAGTAACGTACTCCGTATGTCTGTAACAGAATTCCTGCTTTGAAGTAACAAAGTATCGAGTTATATATATATTGTACGATCTTTTTCTCGATTGCCTCTCAAGCACTGGTACTTGAGCTCAGGCGCGTTCTTGCCTCTATAATTAGAAAAACGCCGAGTCAGCTGAAGATCGAATAATCATCTTGCTATTAAAACTCCGATCTTTTATCGCTGAAAAACGTGGCCTCTTAAACCAACGAAAAAAAGAAGAATCAGTTCAACGAGGATAAAAGAAGTAGCATACTGCGCTCGCATCGCCAACCGAATTTATCGCGCTTAATTAATTCAGAAAACTAAGTACGCGATCGGTAAACAAAGTAGCTTTCACATTCCCGGCGAAAGAGTGCCAGTGCGCCGAGAGAGGTCAGTCAACCTTTTTTTTTTTTTTGGACTCGCACACATTTTCATCACCGCGCTTAGCTTACATCAAGCGCTGCGCCTTTATTTCTCGCCCCCCACGTAATATATATATAAAAGAAAAAAAGAAAAAAGAACCCTCGTCCACGCGAAAGCTCCCTACCCATAAGCTCCTCCCCCTCGGCTAAGCCGTCGCTCGTGCGTTACGGGGATCGATTACATCCGTCCTTTGCTTTTTCAGATCGAACCCGGGCACCCCGACGCAGGTCCGCCGGCCAGACTTCATCGGCGTGTCCGAGCAGCAGCAGCAACAGCAGGCCGGCAAGTACTACGAGGCCCAAAACGCCCAGCCGGGCTACAGCCCGCAGCGGCGCTTCCTATCCGAGAGCGAGCTCGTGCGCCAGGCTAACGAGCACCCGTACGCCCGCACCAACAACACCGTCGACAACATTCGCGAGCTCGCGGGCTCGCCCCAGCGCGGCGTCTACACCTGGAAGGACAACTCGCCCGGCAGCGGTTACCCTCCCACTGGGCCCACCTCCACCGTCGCCGCGCTCGCCGCCGCCCATCAGGCCGCCCAGCACCAAGCTCACATGGTCAGCGTTTAATATGACCTTTTAGGGATTTCATTGAGGAGCTTTTATTATGACACTGAAATTAGCAGAAGATTCGATAGCAGCCGATTCGATTTTCATGATGAAATCATCACGTTCCCTTCTAAAAATTTGTTTGCAGTTACCTTATCGATATTTAAAGGAGCCCTGAAAATTACAAAGCTCTAGGCAATTTCCTTGGGGTTTTTTCGAATCGGCTGCCATCGAATCTTCTGCTAATTTCAGTGTCATGCTTTTATTATGCGCTGAACAAACAAATTTTTTACGCGATTAAACTATTGTACTATTTAGTTTTTTTTTTTTATTTTGTTCGGGAATTCGATATGATAAGTGGGTGAATCCGTTATGAGTAATGGAAACTTTTTATTTGAATCCGAGGAAAAAGTGCCATGACGTGTTTTAAATCTATAATATATGTTTTATCGGTCTAATAATTGTTTTATCGGTAGCTTTAATTTAGAAATAATTGATTTGCTAGTATTTAAGATACAAATTATCGCGTTTTCTTCTCTCGTGTATATAAACGTAAATAGTAAAGAACACTGAGATGCGTACGACAATTTATCGATTAATTTTAAATAATAAAAAGTAGGATATGCGAACATCCTTGAAAAAAAATCCTGCTTGAGTAAGCTACGCTATTGTCTACATTTGCTTTCGAATTTATTTATCAGCCAACAATCAAACTGAAAATAAAAGACTAGTAATATCTGAGAACAAGTAAATAGGTTGTATTACGTGATTAAGTAGATATTTTTATAATAGAATGTAATAAAATTATTGTGGGACTGACAGGTTTTGATATCCCACGCGTCACACACTCGCCGTGTGTACCGTGACGTTGAAGCGGTATCGGGTGTCATTGTGACAAGGCTGGAAGCTCACGTCGCGTGGAAAACAGTAACTCGATTGGCTTAAAGGCCGTACCGATTACGTAAAAATAGAATCAACGAGGTATCTTTAATTAATAAACGAATTACTTATCAGGCTGCTTTTTTTCAAGGAAATTTAAATACAATAAATTCCATAGAATTGTTCACGTTAATTGCCATTATTTTATAAACAGATTCTTGGTTAAATGTACAGCTGACCAAACAAGGAAATATAAGCTGTTGAAATCTGTAATTGCGAACAAAACAAACTACATAATTGTTTAATTAAGCCCCTGCATTTTTAATGAGAAAGACTGTAATAATTTAAATGCAATTTAAATCTAAAAAAAATTGTTATTACAGGGTGGACCAGGATCTCAGCGACCACCTCTACCGTACGACTACTACCGCTCGAATCCGACGAGCCCAACTCAACAGTCGTACTCGGCCGCGCCGCGTGCCGCTTACCACCCGGTGCTGCGCGGCGGCGTGCCGGTCTTCCCGCCGCATCAATCGCCGCAAGTGAAGCGCAAGACAAGCATGGTGACGCCTACGACACCGACCTCGGTGGCTGGAGCAACGACGAGCCCAGCGGTGAACACCGCCGGCGACAATCGTCGCCGGCCGATGTCCTTCGTCCGTGCCCTCGAGATGACCGACTCCATGGAGATGGTCTCGGCGCCGAACTCTCAGGCACCGGCCAACGACTCGCGATCGTCGAACCAGCGCCCAACGACACCCACCCCCGACCGTGCCAGTGTCTACGACATGAACTACGAGATATCCGTATAGCGCAACTGTTACGTCTCCCCACCCATCTGCGGATGGCGGGAGATGAGGCGCGACTCGCCCAACCTCTTCCACGTCAACGCCAAGGACATAATGAGCAGCGTCGCCGCGGCCGCTGCAAGCAAAGCCAAGGCCAAGGCACACGGCTGCCAGGTCTCCGTCTAAGTCTGAAGCGGCTCGATCCTTCTCCGCGCCTGAGTGTGCTCGCGCGCTATGCGGACAATCTGTTCGAGCGATTGGTTGTCGGAATAGTACAACGAAGGGACTGCCACTCGTCGTACGGTAAAATCGGTGAGACGGATTGTCCTGATAGTACTTGGGTAAGCTGCAAGATGACGAGGTTGTTTTTTTATGGTAACTCGGTGGAGGTGCAATAAGAAGCCAATGACGTTTCTAATGGCGACATATGCTATTAGGACAATCTTTTTGGATCTCTTACGGTGTTTTTTTTGCAGTAAAAGAAAGAAGGCTGATGCAGGATATTTAAAACCAATCTTTTCGGTGAAAATGTGCAATAGACCGGAGGATGTGTAAATGAATGCAGTGACTAATAGATCCGAGTTTCTGGAACATTTTTTATAAAGGAAAGTGGTGTATTACATAAAGAATAGATATTTTGGCAACTGTAATAGCTGTTCGCGTTTGACTTCTCGTTATTCCAACTGTTTCACTGTAACCTTTTTACTCGACAGGAAGTTACGGCAGGCATATTTGTTGTGCCCCTCATTTTGTTTTTATAGTAAAATAGTAAATACGTGTTAAGGTCAGTTTAGATTTTTATACAGTGTTGTTATTGAGACCTCGTTTTTTAATTGCACTTTTTCCTTTTTGAAAAGAATGCGACGAATTTAGGGAGCAGCGTGAGATATATATTTATGTATAGATTGTAACGTTTGCAGTATACAACTTATAACATAACATCACACAAATACTATAAGCAGTTGTCACCGGGAGTATAGTTTAGCATATATAATATAAATTAAGGGGATATAAATTTTTAGAATTAGAAAATTCTTTCACTTTTATTTCTCTCATTGTTTTATTATTTATTTATTTTGAAAGGTTTTCTGAAAAACCTAGTGATAAAAAATTGTTTTATACGTTATTAATTATTTTGATTTAATGCTCACTAATTTTTATACAAAAATCCAAAGTGCATGATGTCAGAGAATCAAAATTTTTTAGAACGAATGATAGTTACTATCATTATTGTTATAAATTGTATAATGTATAATGTTTATATCGATTGGAATGTATAACGTATACAAATTTTGAGACAAACCCACTTAATTTTGGTCTGTTTTCTACATATTAATAAAACAAACTGCATGTAAGCGTGATCGAAAATAATATAAAAAAAGAAATCGAATGTCTGATGTCCACTAACAGAGTTACTTAAGCGAGATAAGTCACCGTGAAGCTAGATTAACGAATTTTGTGTAAAATAATCGTGAATTAATTGTGTAGTAAATTTTTAATATTCAATCAACTATTTAATGAAAAACAAATATTTATACATGAAAACGCGGCAGATCAACGGAATTTCTTGTGTGGTTTTGCCCGTTTTGGTTATGGACAATGGTTGATGGTTTTATTGATGTGTGCCCCGAAAACTAACCCGATAATATTGAATGCGTGAGTAAAGTGAACTTGTGTGAGTGTTCAATGGAGTCAGGCAAACTTTAGCCATACGAAAGTACACAATCGCGACTGCCACAGATGTAGTTTTTGGCAGTCGAACGAAATGAAACATTATGACTTTTTTTGTTGAAAAGAGAATAAACTTGTAATATATACATATACATAAATATCTATAAATTACATAAGTAACTTACGATGTGCAGATATTAAATATCATGGATTCCCAATTTTTTTATGTATAAAAATAATAAGTAAATATGCGGAAAATTTTCACCAATAATCGAAGCTTCCGAGATTCCAAAATTCCAGTATAAAGACCAAATCACTAAAAATATCTTGCACTTGTTCAACTCTCGCATAATGGACCGTGCCAAAAAAGAAATGAACCGACATATTAATTTATAATTGTATAATTAATTTATATTTTCGCTATAATCAATCTTTTCCGTACTATATATATCTTGAAAAAATTTATATTTCAAATTATAACATTGAGAGAGCTTCGATAACTGTGGTCGAGAGATAGAGGTCGAGAACAAAGTAATAAATTTAAAACAGCGATATAAACAAATTGTACAAGATGCGATGATGTAGTGTTTGTAATTTGGTGTACTTGTACATAATGCTCGTTATCGCTAAACTTCAATGTAAATACGTATATATTTCGGTACTTTGCGTATCGTCACTATTCTATGAAAATAAAATGACGTGAAATTATAATTTTCCGTTCATGCCTCCTTCACCAGCATACAGCAAGGAGTAAAGTGCTTCGAAGAAAACTGTATAAAATGGACTTTCTTTTTATAATTATACTTCTTGGTAGTTAGTGTTACGGCTTGAGTACATCTTTTTATTGTTTAGTTCTTTCAAATTAAGAGTGACAGAGTTTCTGATATTTTTGTTTGGTGTGATTTTTTTTACTAAAAAAAAAAAACACAATGTATTATAAAAATTTAGTGATTTATTTAATGAAAATACACTTTAAGTACAATAAATTTGTTTTTCAAAAATTATTTTCACATTTTATTTATTTTTTCACATGTTTTTCGAAGGCAGTCTAAAAAAAAATAGGAAATTACCGCTCAATTTGCTAATGAAAAAAAAATCGTTGGACAGACAAGTAAGTATTCCGTTTCTTAGACACGAAAAACAAACTATACTTACATAGTTACATCGTTCTACTTATAGTATTTTAGATCCATCATTGATTTTTTTTCCTTCGAACTTACCAACAATAGTTTCTGTTCCGATACTAGTCGATACCAAATAAAAAGCCTTGCGATATTTTTTTTTTATTGCGATCAAAAAGAAAAATTCAACGTGATTTTTTATAAATATTTATTGAAATCATTTTTTTTTTGTATTACAAATAGTTTGAAAGTCCATTGAAACTTTATAATTTATTTATCTTAAATTATTAAATTTTCATCGGACAACTTGCCCTTTTACAAAGTAAATATAGAAAAAATTCTAGTAATTGCAATTAGTTTTAATAAAATTGAATAAATAAAATAAATAAATAACTAGTTTTATCGGATAATTTAGACTTTTACAAAGTAAGGGAAAAGAAAATACTATCTAGTAAAAATATAAATTATTTAATTGAATAAATTAATTCGCAATTATTAACAAAGTAAAGAAATTTTATTTAAATTTTTTCCAGAAACCTAATTCCCTTAAAAAAAATAAAATTATTTAAACAAGAAGGTCGATTATACTCCACAGCCTCATTACATCAGCCGCTTCATGAAAAATTGCAAAATTGCAAAACAAAAATGTGCAAGAGGTCAATTTCAGCCACTCAGCTCTACGATTACACGACAGCAGAGTTCCAGAATCGTCAAGCGATCACGAAGTTGGACAGCCTGGCGCATGGCGGCGAGTCATCGGAAGCAGAGGGAAAAGAGGCGGCTTCGCGCGGCGGGGGCCGGAGCACTACTCTAGCGCCGTGGTCGCCATATTTATACACACGGCATTTCAATACGCACAACCGCGCGGATTTCAGCGAGGCAGAAAGTCGCCGGAATTGACCCGGGGGCCGGCTAGACGGTCAGGTGGCGTCGTTCACCAGTCATGTGAGTAGATTTTCCAAAAATTCACCCCGGGCTCGTACTTTCGCCGATGCCGAGGCACGAGAGCCGGGCGCGCGCGCGACCCGATCATCGGCTTGTCTAAAATAACCAAACTTTGCAGGGCACGAAGCCGGAAAGACAGCACTGGCAAGAGCGACTCCGAGGCGAGCGATAAGGAGGGCAAACGCGGCAGGGAGAGGAAGAAGCGCTCGGCATCCTCGTCCAGCAGCGGCAGCAGGTGCGTACAGGGAAAAAAAAGGGAGCTTCCTTTTAGGCCACGGCGTAGGACGCCCAGCTGCATAGGTTAATTTTTCGAGGGGCCCACTCCCACTCCTGCGGCTAGTTTGTTTGGAATCCATTTTAATTTTACACGTGTAAACAAAACTGCACTGCTGTTTTTATCCTCTATTTTTTTCTTTTTCTTGTGTACTGCAGTTGAGAGGAGGGGTGGTTAACCTTTCTGTTAGCTTTGTAATTTAGAGGTACAGTGTCAATGGTAGAATGAGAAAAGTAAACAAGCTATTTTATTTTGCAGCTCTTCGGACAGCAGCTCTGGATCATCAAGCTCTAGCAGCAGTGGTAGCTCGAGATCGAGTTCTTCGTCCAGTTCATCGTCGAGTACTTCTGGAAGCTCTTCTGGAAGTTCCAGAGACAGAGGCCGCAAGCGCAGCAGGAGCAAATCTGCTGATGCTAGACGTCATGACACTAAAGAAAAGGAGAGGGACAGAGAAAAGGAGAGAGATAAGGAAAGGGAGAGAGAAAGGGAAAGAGAACGTGAACGTGAAAGAGAAAGAGAACGTGATCGTGAAAGGGATAGAGAGAGGGATCGTGAGAGGGAAAGGGAGCGTGATAGGGAGAGGGACAGAGACAGGGATCGAGACAGGGAAAGAGAACGAGAAAGAGAACGGGAAAGGGAAAGGAAGAAAACTAATTCAGTACCCGAAAAGCCTAAACCAAAACCAAGATCAAGGTATGTTTCATTGAATGACATCAAGTTATTCTCCTTTACTGATGTTATCTAAGTTTTATTTGTACATTTTATTATTCGATGAAAGTCATACTATTTGATATTCACTCTATAGTTGATGACTACATCAATTTAACTGGTTTATTTATTTCATTTAAAGGACGCCTTCACCTCGTCGAAAACGGAGGGAAAGATCACCCATTCCTAGACCAACAAAAATTCATATTGGTCACCTGACACGTAATGTTACAAAAGATCATATTACAGAGATTTTCTCCACATATGGCAACATAAAATTGGTTGACTATCCCATTGATAAAGTGCACCCAAATTACGGCAGAGGATTTGCTTATGTTGAGTTTGAAACGGCGGATGAGGCAGAAAACGCCATGAAACATATGGATGGAGGTGAGTACATGATTCAAGTCGTTTCATTAAATATTTAGAAATTCTGTAAACCAGTCTTAAAATCGATAATTTTCAGGTCAAATTGACGGCCAAGAAATAACAGCCGCTCCGGTGCTAGTAGCTCCAAAGGCACGACCTCCGCCCATTCGGCGAATGTCACCCATCATGAACCGCCGAGGGCCACCTCCGAGCAGATGGGGGGCCGGTGGCGGTGGCGGAGGCGGAGGTGGTGGTGGAATCAGAAATTCACCACCACGCTACCGACGCCGCTCGCCCCCGATGAATCGACGCGGTCGCAGTCCGCCAAGGCCGCCTCCTCGACGTCGTCCTCGCTCGCGCTCACGGTCGCCTGTCAACAACTCGAGGCGAGACCGACATCGACGCTACACAAGGTCCAGCTCCAGCAGCTCACGATAACGAGCGCCCAATGATGACAATGACGACGACGCACCGCTGATGCGATTTCTCGCCGACTACCTCTTTGTACAAGAATGTATTTTCTCAAATTGCGACGAGGATTTTTCACAGTGCTCGAGTTGTGTAAGCGCGAAGGATGGGCGTTTAGCCTTTCGCTCGCGCATTTTGCGCCGATACAGGGAGATTTTCGTTAGTTTGATAAGGGCTTTTTGACTTCCAATTCGCGGGTATCTTTAATTATCCGATGGCGCTACGTTTGTAATAAACGAATTTCAAAGCATTGCGTTATTGACGGTCAATTACATTCAAATGTCGGGAATGCAATAAGCCGTTGAGGTAAATTTTAATAAGCTTAAAAGAGCGCAATAAATTTATTTAAAAATTGAAAAAGTAACTTTTTATTGACTTGAGGCATCGTTTACCTAAGTTGTAAAATAATATTTTAAAGCAACTTTTCTTAATAGTAATTTTACTATTCCATAATATCTTGTATATATCGTTAATAATTTTTACGATTGATGAATAGTGACAAAAGATGCAATTATTAAACAAATCGTATTTATATCAAACTAACGAAAGCCGCCTACGATTAAAGGGAAAAAGTTTCATTGAGTCCATTAAAACGAAGGTCACTTACCGATCTTATTGGTTGGCACATATATTGATTAATATTTGAAAAAACACGACTTTACAATATAAATATATACCAAAATAAAAATGTGTTTTCTTTGTTTTTATACACAAGTGTCATGTGTACTGTCTTGCAATTGATAAAGTCTTCTACTATGCTTTCTGTAATGTGATTGTTCAATGAAAATCAATTTTTATTTTGCAAGAGTCACTAGTGTTTGTTGAAGTATATTTAGAGAAAGTAGGGAATATTGTCTTAATAGTGTCTAAAAACAAACTTAACAATAGTACTTTTCTTCTTTTAGTTATAATTGGAGGATTTCTCATGTGTATATTTAATTTAAAAGTCTTTTGAATAAGGTGAAAGAAAAATATATCTAATTATGAAGACCCAGGAAAGATGTGGTGGACAGTAATGTATGAAAGATTGGGTGAAATTGTAATTTTTGTTAGACTAATTAAAGTGAACTAATCGTGACAAGAAATAAATTTGTAAACTTGACTCATTTCTAATCAGCTTCATTATTTACAAAAAGAAAAACTTAAACATAACGTATTGGAACATTCGAGGAAAGGTATCATACAAAAGACATTGAGCTGCTACTTTGATAGAAACTATGATTATTCGACCCTTTTACAAAGAATCATCGATTTTTAGAAAAAACCTATTCACACAAAACTTCCTCTATACTTTGTCGCATCCTCTCGGTATCTACAAAAACAGAACCATTGCATCGCACTGCAATTCATTTCCCCCCGTCGCTTCACCATTTTACTCTAAACGCTCCACTTCGCAATCCTCTCAGCTGCATCGATGAAAAATATCTACAGTTCTTCGAATGACGCACATTGTTCGGTTCGCAAAATCGTTGTGAAAAACAATATAAACAACTGCTCCGCTCCCCGGTCCTTTTTTTTGCATTCTCTCATTAAATTCTCTCTCACTCTCATTCTCTCGTCGCTCACGCAAACTGTACAAGCGCAAAAAAATTTTGTTGCCTTTTGCCCGACGAGGCGGAGAAAACGGGGAGCGAAAAATCAAAGGAATTGTCCGAGTTACTGCGTTTTTTTAAGCGCCTGTTGACGATGGCACGCGCAAGAAGAATTTTTTCCGGTTAAGTGTCGCCCGAGCACGCGGATCAAAGGGCCAAAGCCAGAGGAACCCAGATAAAATCGCAACGAGAAAATTAGCATTCAATTAATTACGTCTCGCATTCTCTCGCTATGACCTCCCTTCCTTTTTTGCAATTTCAAGCGATCGAACAGAATCGCCTATTTTCCGGCTACGAAATTGGCTTTAGTCAAATGAATAATTACATCTCACAATGATTCATGTTTTTTTTTTCTTTTTAAATATACGTGTATTTCCTAAGTCGCCTAGGAAAGAAAATTTATATAATTACATCTAGTTTATATACAATTACGCATACTCGAAAAGTCAAAATTCATACATGATCGTGTATATAATTTGTGTAATTCGCTTCCCCGACCGGAGTTCATCAATACTAGGACAGTTCAATCAAAGTACGACTATCACCTGTATTTACAACGTAAATACTACTAGTTCATCGATGCTGTCCCCTAAAGGCGCTTGGGGTCGCGAATGTCCAGCTAATTATATATAATAATTTGTACATGAAATATATAAATTTTTTTCCCTCAACGAAGCTACCCGTCCAGCCCGTCGGTTTGCTCGAAGATCAACGAAAAACCAGGTACCAAAGTTGTACAGGAGCTTTTTTGAATCGCGAATCAATTGACGTAATCGAGCGCCAGTGCCTGATGTGAATTGTCGCAAGCTTTCACGAGTGGCCGAAGCCCGTCGACCAATCAAAGGCAGTTTCGTCGAATTCCGTCCATCCATCCCCGAGTCCGAGCGATCGAAGAGCAAATAAAGCGCGACCCTCCCCAAAACTTAAAGGGGGTCGGCTTCTCCTACACATCGCAGCAAACCGCCTCGTCCGCTTTGCTTTTAAATATATCACAGGAAATCGTCCAGAGCTCCTCGTTGGTGGTACACGTTCGATCGCTCGCGGCTCACCACCTCTGATTATACACTCCCCTCTCGGCCTCTCCGACCTTGCGCCTCAACTAAAATTGAAAGACCTGCCCGAATGCGGCGCAACGCAAAAATTGGCCTACTATGTTCGATTTACAAATTGTGAAGAAAAATAAAAGCAACGCAAGGAAAATTGTCTAGAAGCGTCGGTGACAATTGGGTACATAAGGAGATTCGATTAATCGTCTTTCGATGCCTGGCAATAAATAAATAATTAAATAAAACTCGCTTGTTTTTTTATAACTTTCTCATCAGTCTCGTCCCGACATTCTCGCGCGCATTCTCTCTCACTGCCCTCGTCGGCAGTTTTATCGACGAAAGTTCGCTAACTTTTTTTGTCTCTTTAGTTTTTGTGTTGCTTACTTTTTTTTTAAATCGATTTTCTACACCCTCCGCTCGGTCGGATATCAATTTCGCGCTCCCCTTTCCCTTCGACCGCAAAAAATCTCTTCGCGCAGTGCATCTCCGGATGCTTCCTCTCTTTTTTTTTTTTAATCTCCCTGACTCTCGTTTCTTTTTTCGCTACGTTTAATTAATTAATATTACACACGATATTTATAACTGTACGCAAATAGTTATCATCGTTTACGAATAAAGTTTATTAATTGCTATAGACAGACAAACAGTTGTTTTCATTTTTTTTTTCATAGCGGAGCATCGCTGCCGGACAACGAGAGTCGTTCCGTTTGTTTTTCTTTGCACTGCATATCTTTGTAATTTTTTTCTCGCGTTTATCCGCTTGTAAGAAGTTTCTTTTTTTATCTTTTTTATCAGTGGCGGACATTGCATTGTCTTTTTTTTTTTTCGTTCGACGACTCGTTTGCTAGTTGCTTCATTCAGCCTTTCAAAATTGGCCTTACTTTGAGAGAGACGAATTGACAAATTCGAAGTCTCGAATTTCCTTTTTCATTCGGTTACTGATAACGAAATGAAAGACGAAAAATATCACGTACACTTTTTCTACACGTCCTTTCTTTCTTTTAATTTCTGAACTACCTCAAGATTAGCGTAGTACAATCACTTTTAAATGCTTTCCGTTTTTTTAAATCATTGAAGAGACATTTATTTGGTACTTTTTCTTTATTAAAGAAAACGAAGGAAGCAACTCAAACGATTAGGAAATCACATGTTTATAGTCAATTACAATAAAATTTAACGAACTATTTGGCGTGTGTATAAAACAAGTCACATTCGATGATTTTTTTTCTAGTAACAAATGTCTAACCGAGTATGCATTTGCTAGATTTATTGAATCAACAGTCAGTCGACCCCTTGATTTTCTTTATTTAAAAATTAATTATTTATACATAGGAAATCGTAGCTTGACTGGATCGTTTTAAGACTATAAGATTTTCAAAATAATTTATAGTCCCATAGAACTGATTGTAAAGCTAACATATCACTTTGCGATAGAAACACTTAAATATTATCCATTATGTTCGACAAAATAGATAAACATTAAATGTTAATAAATATCGCTTTGATATTTAAAAAACAATTTTTTAATTGGAAGTAAAATATTTTACTATTTACAATTAAATTCATTCAAATTAAAAAAGCTGATTACACCATCCCTCAACAATTGATTAAAATCAGTTTCTATACAAATAAAATACAATTGATTGTGGTCACTAACTTTAAATTATTTTTAAAGAAAGTAACGGATGTTGACAAACAAAATAAAAAAATTAAATTCCGAGGATTTGCTGGTACACTAATTAATATTCAAATACCTACTTTTTAATTTATTTACAAAGTACCTTGAAATTTGGAACAATGTGGCAAAATAAGATAAGCAAATGAAAAATTTGACTTTGTTCCAACAATTATGTTTACTTATAATGATTTATAAAAATTAATGATTAATACTCATTAACGTAGCACCCAAGTAATAAAAAGAATATCGTCTCTACATGAAAAAGACAGACATTCCTTGGTTTAAAAGAAATCTGCACCAGAACCTTTTATAAAGCACACAATCTATATTACAGAACCAAAAACAAAAAATAGAACGAGTGCAAATCATTAGAAAATTTTTCAGGAGCAATGGATAGGTGTCCAAAATTTCTACTAAAGGAGAATATTAAACGTCGAATGCGACTCGTTTCATACTCCCACCAAAAGGAACGCGCTCAATCGAGCGTTCTATCAGCTTTAAGAACGATTATTTACTTCTCGCTCTTTCGTCCATCGTCTCTCCTCTTCGATTGTTCAGCTCCTCGTCACAGCGTTTTAGCGTCAACACAGTTTTCCACGATCACGACACACGTATCGGAATAAAAGTATACCGCACAATTCGCTCGAATTCGCTCGTTTTCTCTCTCATCTCTCACTCTCACTCATAATCTCTATAAATATCAGCAATATATATATATTTATATATATAATAGTTCCCTATGTACAATGTCGCGCATTTGTAACGCGGCGCGCGCACCGACGTTTCCATCTATCAAGGCTCGCTGCTTCACTTCTGTCCCCGGCAGCATCATCGCGACTGCGAGGCATCCTCCTTCTTGTGCATGTCCGCGGCGTTGTGTACCATCGTTTCAAGTTGGCGGACCTGGGGTTGGCCGGCCGGCACGGGGCCAGGCGCGCCGGGACCCGGGCCCGCCCGGTGATGCATGTGTAGGTTGCTTAGAGGGCCGGGGCTTGGATCCTTGGCCCGGAGACTACCGACCGCCGGGGGCGGCGGCGCGTAGCCAGCGTACAATTTGGCGCGCTCCTCCTCTTCGGCCCGGTAGGCCGCCATCAGGGGATTAAAGCGCAACCCCTGCAGCGGGTCGTACCGGTAGGGATCGCGGAAGGGATCGCTCGGCCAGGCGGGCGGTGGTGCCCCCGTTGGTTGGCCAGCAGCGGACGGCGGGGCCGCTGTCGACGGTGCGAAGTGCTGCATGGGGTGCGATAGAGCCGGCAGTCCTGACATCGTTCGGCTCATCGTGTGTGGAGGTGGCACCTGATGCGGATGCCGACTTGGCAGATAGGCGTGGGGGTGATGATACCTGCAGATACCGAAGAGATAGTAAACGATTTGTTCGATAATTTTACCATTCGTATTGTGATTTAAATTTTAAATTTCATTGCAAACCTTATCCACTTTTCAGTGTCATGCAGCATATTCTGTATGTCTACACGTTCGTTGCGGAGCTCGTACTTTTCCCTGAAATTAGAATACACGGCATAAATTTTATTTACTTTTTTTGTTTTAGCATTTAATTGAAACTTTATTGTTCTATAAAAAATATAATGAAATGTGTAGTGGAAATTATATACGAACCTTGGATCTTGCATCGTAGGAGGTTGCGGAGCGGGTCCTTGGGGTGGCCTTGTCAACATGACGACGTCGTCATCCTTACTCCGCGGTTCCTCTTTCACCCTGACCATAGACGAGGGGTCCATAGGATTTGCTCCATTCCTCAAAGGCGATCGATCCCTGACAACAACATGTGCCTGTTGTCTATTCTGCATCTGTTGCTGCTGTTGCTGCTGCTGATGATGCTGCTGTATGAGCCGTTCGCGCTCCATCTCTCGCCTCTCGATTTCTCGTCGTTCTTTCTCCCGTCGCTCTCGCTCTCGCTCGGCCGCCTCTTGCTGTTTCCGCTTTTCTTCTTTTTCACGCTCCCTTCGCTCTCGCTCGCGTTGCTCTTCCTTCTCGCGCTCTCGTTCTCGTTCTCGCCTTATGCGTTCCCTCTCGCGTTCACGCTCTCGCTCCCTTTCGCGCTCTCGCTCTCGCTCTCGTTCACGTTCGCGCTCACGCTCACGCTCCTCCATTTCTGCTCGCCTCGTGTCGATCGTCGGCGGTTCTGGTTTTAGACTCCAGGCCACCGTCGTCGGTGGAAATCCACCCGTAGCCCTTTGCAACCTAGTAAGAAAAAAAATCATTATAAATTTTGTTTTTCTGACAGTCAGTGTGGCAATTTTATAGAAATTGTTTGATGGACATACCCTCTCCATGGATCGTGAACTGAACCAATTCCCCCTAATGGTGGCATATCTCGAGCCGATGGAAATCCTGAAAGACTTGGGAAGTTCGGATTGGCAGCAGCGAAACTTGGTGGATACCTTCCGAACGGCGACATTCCTGCTCCTAAAACGAAATCGAAAGTTAAAATCATAATTTAAGAAAGTTTTACTTTTTCTTGATTACAATGCTTACCTAAATGCGAAGAGGGTGCAGAAAGGAAGCCAACAGCATGCGATACCGGAGGACCTGGAGGATGCGTTTGAAGAGGCGTTGAGAATGGTGGGGCTAGCTGAGGAGCACTCATGCCCAAAGCAGTTGCTGGTCCCGTTTGAAAAAGATGACCCGGCGGTCGAAGTATTTCTGTTTTGGTATTGACGCCTCCAGCTTTCGCTTCCGCCTGCTGCTTCTGTTGATGAAGATATATCTCCCATGCTATCCGCACGTGCATCGCGTTCCATTTTCCAGTCTTCTGCAAGTTTAATTGAACGTTATGTACAAAATTCCTTTAATAATGCTTATTCCAATTACAAGATAAATTATAAATTACCGTAGGCGCGTACGACGTTACATGAGTTGGAGGTACGAAGGGTGTAGAGGGTGGCCCTAGACCAGGATGAAGAAGTCCAGCACTGAAGCCCGAATAATTGCCGAGATTGAGATTCCCCCGAAAAAATGGAGATTCTACTCCTCCCAGCTTTGGAATGTCCTTGAACTGTCAAGGAAATATTTATGTTAGAATTTAATTCTGTGAATAATTATATTTTAATTCTGCTCAACACTCACAATAGGTGGCGGAAAGAGCGTAGGTGCCGTTGGAGGTGGTAGTATTGGCGTCGTATGTTGATGAACGTGAGTGTGCTGATGCTGATGGTGGTGCATCTCCGTTCTGAGGTACGGCGGTGGTCCTAATGGATTATTTACGTTCCTATCTTGGGAGGCCAGAAATCGATTGTCCAGTTCGCGGCGTAACAGGTCCGTCTGACCTGGCACATGACTCACCCCTATTTTTGATTCTAGTAAAACAGAAATTAAGTTATTAATAAAATTAGATATTAAGTAATTATCCAGTTTGTGCCATATTTTATTAGATGGGCAAATATTTCTGCGTGTAAACACTGATTCATAAATTATGTATTATCCTTTAGTTTTTTACTTGATTACCACTCATTGATAATGAGTCAGTAGCTTTCGCGCGCCTTATCTTTGTTAGAAATAAACGTGATTCACAGGCAAATGAAATTTATAATTTACACACAAAGCAATGTGACTATAATTTATACTAATTTTCAAACAGGAATAGAAAAAATGATATTCTAAGATTACAAAAATGCTTGCCCATCTCTATTAGAATTTCAATTCATTAAGACGTCTAAATAACTTACTTGTTTGGAACAGCGATTCTGCGGAGAATGGATTTGGATTTGAGGTGGGTGGAGGAAGCGAAGGCAGGGAAGTGTGCGGACTCGAGCTCGATACTGGCGGAGGCAATGGCGTTGCAAACATCGGCGGCGGGAAAGAGTGCAGGCCCAGCGACACCGGCGGTGGAGTTGGTCGTGGCACTGACGTCGCCGTTGCCGGTGACAATTGTGACGATGTGTTGCTGCTATAAAGAAAAAGACAAATTCGGTCATTCACAACATCGTTCATCAAACGAAGCAAATAAATTTTACAAAAGTATGAGTCCTTACCCGATCCATCCAGCTTTTGAGTACGCAGGTAGACTAGAATTGGCCGGGGAGGAGGTGTTTGGCACGCTAACCGGTGTTATACTGCTTCTACTGAGGCTGCTTACGTTACTACTGCAATACCGCCATCCGTTAGTAAAATATTTGCATCGCGCTCTGGCCTTAAAATATTTATTGAGTCATAACAAAATAAACCGTACCTATAGCTATCCCGCTCTCGAGTAGGACTGTGACCCCTGGGCGAATTGTTGCTATTCCGCCCAGGCATACTGCAGGACATAACGTCCCTGTGGGCTATCGAGTTGGCCGTCGTTACGGTGTTCGTCACCGTCGAAACGCAGGTCGTTGTTGCCGCACTCATCGGCGTGCCGCTGTTACTGCCGCTCAAAGGCGTTACGCTGTGATTGTTCGTCGCCGCGCTGCTTATCGTCGATTTACTCAAGTTCGTACACGGTGACGCTCTACTGCTCCGCTGCAAATTTAAATCGACAATCCGCATTAATACATCGTGACCACCTTTCATTCGCAGACAAGGAAATAAAAGATAACATCGCCTTACGATATCAGTACGCGAGGATGTAGAGTGCGACGGCGAGGGCACGGCGGGTGGCAGGTACGGACTGTGATTAAGTGCGGCGTAGGGTGTGTAGAGGGAAGGATAGGAAGGCTGAGTTTGGGGATAGGCGGCCATGGGCAGGGGCGGGGGATAGGTGGTCGTCGCCGCGCCGTTCGACGGAGCCGCAGGCGCCACGCCGAGGCTGGCAACCGCCGGCGACGTCGTGTGCGACGACGAGGAAACGAGGGGCACATTGGGAGGGTGCAGCGCCGGTATCGAGGTGTGAGGCTGTGGCGGAGGCTGCTGCGTAGGCTGCTGCGGCCCCGGTTGCGAGCCTGGCGGCATTTGCGACTGCTGCTGTTGTTGCTGCTGCTGTAACTGCTGCTGCTGTTGTTGCTGAGACTGCGATTGCGTTGACAGCTGAAGCGGCTGCTGCTGCGGCTGTGGCAACGACGGTTGTGGCGGCAGGCCCATGGGCTGCTGAGGTTGATGCAGATGCTGCTGCTGCTGCTGTTGTTGCTGCTGTTGCTGTTGTTGTTGCTGCTGATGTTGCTGCTGCTGCTGCTGCTGTTGCTGACAGAGGGAGGGCGGCGGCAGCGCCGGCGATACCGGCCGCTGCTGCGGCGCTATTGCACGTGGATTCGCTGCTAGCGGACTAGTCATCTGCTGAAGAAACGAAAGGCAAAATGAATTTCAGTCTCTGCATTTACTGTTTTTAGTTTCTTCTTTTATTTCTTTTTTTATTTCTTTATTTTTTTTTTTTTTTCAATTGAAATGGAAATTTGACTAGGACGTGCGTCTTATCTGCCAATCTAATGGAGCACGACTATCGCGCTATAATTGAATGTAATGAAAAAACGATTAACAATAATTGAGTTATAAATGCTCCGCTAAAGTGCGTTAATTAGTTAATTAGCGTCGCAATGCTAAACACGTTCTTATTGCGACACCTTGACATAATTACCTCTACCATCCTCAATATTTTCATCCACAAGAGCGTGATAAGCGTTACCTTTTTCAAATAAACCACCCAATATATTTGCATACAATCCAATATTCATAAAACAATCGAGTATCCAAAGCGTTGTACTCTTTGTCACTGCTAGTACATTTGTAAAAGAAAAAATTTAATAGTCCGACTATTTACTTTTTCTCTTTCTCCCTTTATTTTTGTCTCTGAATTAATGAAAAGGCAAGGGGTGATTACTCACGGGTGGTTGAGATATGTGCGGAGGTAACGTAGGACTTGGAGGACTGGGCGCCGTTGGTACCGGTGCGGTGGCAGGCACAGGAGGAGGAATCGGCGCCGGGGCATCTGTCGCAGGATTCGAGATCTGGCCGCCGGTATCTGGTGGCGATCCTCCCGCCCCGTTCGCCGGAGGCAGCACGTGCGGTGAAGAAGATGGCAACTCGTCTGCAAAGAACACAACCGGTTACTCCTCGAGTCGCTTTTCTCGTCTCCCCCCGACTCCCCTTCGTTTCCTTCTATTTTCTCTTCGATACACTCGGTATTTAATTGAATCGGTTGCACATATTTTCGCTGCTAATCCGTTCGGAAAATCATAAAATGTTCGCTTTCAATTTTACAGATCTGCTTGTTTGTATGGATTTCGCTCGTTAGTATAATCGTTCAGATTCATATTGTATTAAGCAGTTTACGAAAAATCGCAGACGAATTTAGTTTGCTCGAAATACTTCCCGCGGATATCTTTATTATCGCCTTTTATATTTCGCGAACAAAAGGTTTGCTCGGATGAGCGTATGAAATATTCATGCCGACGAAATATTGCGGACGTAACAACAAATTTTTTAGTTCCGAGTGTGTACGTGATTGAAATAGATAAAAGTTGAAATTTACATTTACGTGCAAGGGGTGGTGGGGTAGAAGATTCAAAGAGTATCGATTCCGCGTCCGAGTTCTGTAACAAAAACAAAGACATTCGTTACTCGTCTATTCAGACGCTTGCGCCTGCAAATATTTAGCTTGGCGTAAAAAAAAAAAGAAGCTATCGTGAACGAACAATTCATTCATTTTTTTTTTTAAATCGCCCTCAAAGGAACATTGCTTTTACGAATAATGAATTTTCCACGATACGTTCTTTTTTTTTTATTAGCCTCGTAAATTACGAAAGTTTGTAAACAAATGATTTACCTTATCGTCTTCTCCTTCACTATCACACTGTGGAATAAAAAAAAAATGATGGATTAATAACAACATACACGAATCATCGTTTATTGAATTTCTTTTTATTACCAAGCCTTAATACTTGTTGTTAAAGAAAGATATTATTGCGTGAGCCTTGCTCTTCTTTTTTTTTTATTTTGTTTGTCCAGAAAAGAAAACGAAAATACTTACGATATAACCTTTACCCGAACTGCAATGACTGCTAGCCTGTGAAGCAAAATTTTCATGCTCTTTACGTATACGCAGTGTTTAAAATCTATCGTTAATTTTACTGTATTTTATCGGCAAGTGTTTTTTATTTATTTATTTTTTTTCGCTCCAGCATTCAAAGTAGAAAACCAACCGCATGAGCCGTGCGAGCACTCGCGGAGTGCAAACATTTTTTCTAAAAGCACGCTGTTGTGCTTGTTTATGAAAATGTGGTTCTTATCCGCAGCAAGTGCATTTACTCGAATTTTGCTATCGTGTAATGTCGGGCATCGTAGAGGATAAACGTTCACTTTTCTGTTTCTTTGTTAAAAAATGTATATGCTTTTTTGTCTCCTTCGATCTCAAGGAAACGAAAAAACAGGAGAGTTCGATTAATTTTGAAAGAATTAATTAATTAATAATAATAAAATAAAAAAAAAAAAAAGAATGAAAGAGAACATGAATTAATGATCCAAAAAAAAAATATGCCATCCTTCATTAATTCCATGATACTGCAAAAACGATTAGTATGCCAATGAAATAGAATATGTACACAGTGACAGGGACGATGAATGAAATGCCAATCGAATGCGAATGAACGACACATAAACATGAAATAGCGTGCTTTCTTTCCTCCCCCTCAATATACATTTACTCTATAAAACGGACGTGGAGAAAAAAAGTTGCGCCGAGCGGAGAGAAGCAAAGCGCTGGGGTGGCATTCAGCCTCCCCCCATACCCCCCCCCCCACCACCACGCGTTTCTCCTCTCCATTCCGCGTAACAATTAGCGAGTCGCGCGGTGCCTTTTCTTTTAGCCTCCTCGCAAATATACTCACATCGCTGAGATGGTCCCTGGAACTGTCGGCGTCCTGGCTGTCCCGCGGGATGCCAGAGCCGTGCAGCTGCTCGGAAGCTCTTCCGCTGTCGTCGCTCGTGCCCGCATCTAGGCCCTGAAAAAATAGAAAAAAAAAGAGGCGAACGGTTAGCGATCGATCGATGCGAACTCTCTAAATTTAAAGCAGTGACATTATCGCTGAATTTGTCAGTATAACCGCGCTATTCATCGCGAAAATAAAATATTTATCTACACTGAGAAAAAAATATAGTAACAGTTACTAGAAAGTTACTAGATTTTCTAGTAACATATGGCGCACACTAGA